>ML661352.1:2208440-2460013 GCA_007570785.1 Antilocapra americana | reverse complement strand
AAAAAAAAAAAAAAAAACAGATCCTTGCAAATATTTTCAGGTGAATTTCAGTCTTAAAGCAATAATAAATGTGATCAATTCAATCATTTAAATGCAAACCAACAAAAACTGTAAGATTTGTGCTTAGTGAGATTGAGTCAGTTTTCAAATTTTGGGTGGTATTTTAAGGCCATTTGACATTCTACCCTAGTTAATGAAGCTTTATTCTTATTTCAAACCTTTGCCCTCATTGTCTAGAACCTGGTCTTCTGCCTTGTGTCTGCTGATTGAGTCCTGCTGACTAGTGTCTCTGGTTTCATTTTTCTCAGTTTTTGGCCTAACTTGACACTCGCGGGCTATAAAGCCCATGATTCTGTTTACTATGTTTTCCTAATTTTATATCATTCTGTGTGTGTGTTTTGTGTATGTAGTGAAGAATTGCTCACACTTTTAAATCTCAGAATTCCTTTTGTACATATGATAGTATTTTCCATAGAAATGATATTTCTTTTTAAAACAAAATTTTTTAATATTTATTTTAGATGTGCTTAATAATAAATGATAGGCTCATTATATATTACCATAATTAATACATTTTCATAAAGTATATTTTCCAAAGCAACAAACCTTTAGTGAGAAGACTGGCATTGTTTTATATTTTCACAAATCTCCCTAAGGTCTGGTATAATAGAAGCCAGATGGATTTCTCTATTGCTCCTGCATGCAATCTTTTACATGTGAAGGCTGAAGGATATGAACAAAAATTGAATCTCACATAGATACATGGTTGGAAAATGGAGGGCTATTTTAATAGGCTTTTCAAATAATTGTGGACACCAAAACTCAGCAGTTGGTAGTTGCTTAAAGGTTAGTTGCAACCTGGGATCCAAAACCACAGTTAGCTTTTTATCCCTTGTTGCATTAAAGCTTATCGGTTGTTACTGCACTTTGAATGGGGCTTTTACCCATGCACTATTTTATAACTTTGTGGACTGGCCACTGAGAAAATAAATATTGCTGTGCTGAGTTATATGGGTGTTAACAAATATTTACACATTACACAAGACGTTTTTTAAAAACTTTTTATTTTGTATTAGGGTATACCGATTGACAAGCAATGTTGTGATAGTTTCGGGTGGACAGCGAAGGGATTCAGCCATACATAAATATGTATCCATTCTTGCCCCAATTCCCCTCCCATCCAGGCTGCCACATAATGTTGAGCAGAGTTCCTTGTGCTAAACAGTAGGTCCTTGTTGTTTATTCATTTTCAATGTGACATTATTCAATGTCACAGTGTGTACACATCCACCCTAAACTCTAACTATTCCTTCCTTCCTCCTCCCCTCCAGCAACTATAAGCTCACACTTGAAGTCTGTGAATCTGTTTCTGTTCACAAGACAGTTTCAGAAGCACATTGGAACAAAAAACACATTTCTTAATGTCATCCCCCATCCTATGGGTACATTGTTTTAAGTGTCATAAAGCTGTTACAGCTAGTCAAAACGTTGGTTTTTCCAGTAGTCATATATGGATGTGAGAATTGGACTATAAAGAAAGCTGAGCGCCAAAGAATTGATGCTTTTGAACTGTGGTGTTGGAGGAGACTCTTGAGAGTCCCTTGGACCACAAGGAGATCCAACCAGTCCATCCTAAAGGAAAACAGTCCTGAATATTCATTGGAAGGACTGATGCTGAAGCTGAAACTCCAGTACTTTGGTACCCTGATGCAAAGAACTGACTCATTTAAAAAGACCCTGATACTGGGAAAGATTGAAGGCAGGAGGAGAAGGGGACAACAGAGGATGAGATGGTTGGGTGGCATCACCGACTCAATGGACATGAGTTTGAGTAAACAGCGGGAGTAGGTGATGGACAGGGAGGCCTGGCGTGCTATGGTTCATGGGGTTACAAAGAGTCAGACACGACTCTGTGACTGAACTAACTAACGTATATGTTTCCATGCTATGCTTTCAATCTATCCTACCTTCTTCTTTCCCCTGCTGTGTCCACAAGTCTGTTCTCTCTGTCTGAGTCTCCACTGCTGCTCTGCAGATAGGTTCATTAGTACTGTTTTCCTCGATTCCCTATATATGTATTAATATATATTTTTCCCTTTCTGACTTAATTCACTCTGTATTAAAGGCTCGAGACTCATCCACCTTATTAGAACTGACTCAAATGCATTTCTTTTTATGGCTGAATAATATTCCATCATATATATGTACCACAACTTCCTTATCCATTCATCTGTCAATGGACATCTAGGTTGCTTTCATGTCCTAGCTGTTGTGAATAGTGCTGTGAGGAACATTGGGTCACATGTGTCTTTTTCAATTATGGTTTTCTAAGGATATGGGCCCAGTAGTGGGATAGTTGGGCCATATGGTAGTTTTATCCCTAGTTTTTAAAGGAATTTCCATACTGTTCTCCATAGCGTCTATATCAATTTGCATTCCCACCAACAGTGCAAGAGGGTTCCCTTTTGTCCACACTCTCTCCAGCATTTATTGTTTGTAGGTTTTGGATGATGGTCGTTCTGACCAGTGTGAGGCGATTTTGATTTGTGTTTCTCTAGTGACTAGTGACGTTGAGCATCTTTTCATGTGTTTATTAGTCATCTGTATGTCTTCTTTGGAAAAATATCTTTTTATGTCTTCTGCTCACTTTTTTGATTGGGTTGTTCATTTTTCTGGCATTGAGCTGAATGACCTACTTGTATATTTTGGAGATTAATCTCTTGTCAGTTGTTTTATTGGCTGTTATTTTCCCTCTTTCTGAGGATTTTCTTTTCACTTTGTTTATAGTTTCCTTCATTGTGCAAAAGCTTTTAAGTTTGATTAAGTCCTGTTTGTTTATTTTTATTTCCATTGCTCTAGGAGGTGTGTCATAGAGGATCTTGCTGTGATTTATGTTGAAGTGTGTTCTGCATATGTTTTCCTCTTAGAGTCTTATAGTTTCTGGTCTTACATTGAGGTCTTTAATCCGTTTTGAGTTTATCTTTGTGTATCATCATAGGAAGTGTTCTAATTTCATTCTTTTATATGTAGCTGTCCAGTTTTCCTAGCAGCACTTATTGAAGACACTATATTTTCTCAATTGTATATTCTTGCCTCCTTTGTCACAGATAAGGTGTCCATACGTGCGTGGGTTTATCTCTGGACTCTCTATCTTGTTCCATTGGTCTATATTTCTGTTTTTGTGCCAGTAACATGCTGTCTTGATGATGTAGATTTGTAGTAAAGCCTGAAGTCAGTAAGTTTGATTAAAATCAACTCTTGATTAAAATGTTTTTCTTAGGAAAGTATAATTGATCATCATTTACTAAAACTTGGAAACAAAGACTGACTTCTAGGATAATACCACAAAAGTCCTAGAAAAAAATGCCCTCTCTTAAAGTTGTCATGTCCAGACAGCTTTACAACTAAATTTTGTTCAGATTTTTTAGGTCAATTATTCTTACGAAATGTAAACTTTCAGAACAAAACAAAAGCTAGAAATCGCCTTCTTTATCTTATCTGTAGAAAATCTTTATTGTTTCTTTTGATAATGAAAGATATAAATAGTCTTAAAATAGTCAAACCATGCAGACAGTTGCAAAAGAAGCAGCAATTACCCCCCATGTGTTAGTTTGCTTGGACTGCCAGCAAGTTGTGGTCTTAAATCATGGAAATGTATTGCCTCACAGTCCTGGAGGCTGGAAGTCTGAGATCAAGGCATCTTGTGGGTTGGCCCCCTTCTGAGGCTATGAGAATGAATCCATGCTTTCCCACCTTAATTTTCAGAGGTCGCCTGCAATCTTTGTCACTTCTTGTCTTCTAGAAGCTTCAGCCCTTTCTCGGCTTTGTCTTTGAATGATATTCTCTCTTAGCGTTTGCCTGTGTCCATTTTTCCCTTTTATGAAGACACCTGTCTTGTTGGGTGAGGGCCAACACTACTCCAGGACAACCTCATCTTAACCAATATGATGACCCTATTTCTCAGCAAGGTTGTGGTCTGAGGTCCTGAGACCCAGGGCTGCAGCATATGGATTTTTCTGGGGCAATTCAACCCTAAAACACCCAGAAATTCATTTTTTTCTTAACATTGTGTAACATAATGTATATGAGCAGTTTGCTAAAAGAACCGTCTGAGATTTTCTTTTCTTCTATTAATGTGTGAATATACAGTCTTTACATGAGCTGTTACATGACTTCCAAGGCAGAGACTGCCAGTTACCTAGTACTTTTCTTCTTCTTCCAGCTTATGAACAGAACCCTCTTTTTATTGAGGGGCAAAAATACACTTGGCTATGTTTTCCATCTTTAATTTATGTGTGAGGCCTGGTGGCTCAGATGGTAAAGTATCTGCCTACAATGTGGGAGACCCAGGGATTGAACCCAGGTTCAAGATCCAGATTGAACCTCCAGGAGGATCCCCCGGAGAAAGGAATGGCAACCCACTCCAGTATCCTTGCCTGGACAATCCCATGGACAGAGGAGCCTGGTGGGCTACAGTCCATATGGTCATAAAGAGTCAGACATGAATTAGTGTCTGAACAACTAATTCTAACTGACATAAATGCACTAAATAATACCCTTAATCCCAAATTTCTCTTTAATTCATCAATTTCATAAGTGAAACTGAGCATATTGATTTTTCCCTTGAAAGAGGAACAAATCGGCACATTTTACTTACCCTCTTCTTTCCTACCCTAATCCATCTATTTGCTGCATCCATTTGTTGACATAATCTGGGTTCTATCCCAATCCAAAGCCACCAAATTATTTATACATTACTTATCTTTTATTTCAAGAATTTTGACAGCATGTAATGGCACTTTGGGCTTTCCTGGTAGCTCAGCTGGTAAAGAATCTGCATGCAATGCAGGAGACCCTAGTTTGGTCCCTGGGTTGGGAAGATCCCCTGGAGAAGGCCATATAACCCACCCCAGTATTCTTGCCTAGAGAATCCTCACTGGCAGAGGAGCCTGGTGGGCTTCAGTCCATGGGGTTGCAAAGAGTCACACACAACTGAGCAACTAAGCACAGCACAATGGCCTTTTAGGGGCTTCCCTGGTGGCTCAGCTGATTAAAGAATCTTCCTGCAATGCAGGAGGCCCTGGTTTGATTCCTGGGTTGGGAAGATCCCTGGAGAAAGGATAGGCTACTCAGTCCAGTATTCTTGTCTGGAGAATTCTATGGACAGAGGAGCCTGGTGGGCTCCAGTCCATGGGGTTGCAAAGAGGGGGACACAACTGAGCAACTAGGCGCAGCACAGCACAACAGCTTTTAACTCTATTTACCCCAAACATTTTGGCTTATTCTCTGTTTGAATATTGTTTACAACAACTTCTTTCACAGTTTCCTCATTTGTGATTTAATCTATTCTCTGGTGTTAGTGTGTTTTGGTGCCATTTAGGATAAGATATGATGTTGGTGTTTATTTTTTTATTTTATTTTTAAAATTTTTTTTCCATAACCCCTCTCCCACCTCCTTCCCCATTCCATCCCTCTGGGTCATCCCGGTGCACCAGTCCTGATCACCCAATGTTGGTGTTTAAAATCAGAAAATAAAGACTTAACCAAGATAAGAGTTTATTTGTCTCCCAAAAGACATCTGGAAGTCATCAGGACAGGACCGAGGGGCCTACGTGAAGACTTTGGGGCTCCAGGCTGCTATCGCTTCAGCCTCCTGTGGTCAAAGTGGCTTCAGCTGGATGGAAGGGAAGTTGGAGAGTATAATTTTTAATCTGGGCAGCTGTGTGCCCAGTCAGAATTAGGGATCCCACCTCTAAGAAGGGAGGAGTTTATATTGGGTCAGAAGCAAGCAGACTCTGGCACAGTCTTCAAATACGTATTCCCTATGAAACCTATGAGAGTTGTAGCTTCTCAGTCCTTGAAATGGCAGGACTTCTTTTTACAAATAAATGACAATTTATAAAACTGACAAAGACCATACACAAAAATAAACTCAAAATGGATCAAAGATCTAAACATAAGACCAGAAACTATAAAACTCCTAGAGGAAAACATAGGCAAAATACTCTCTGACATAAACCAAAGCAGGATCCTCTATGAGCCACCTCCCAGAATATTGGAAATAAAAGCAAAAATAAACAAATGGGACCTAATTAAAATGAAAAACTTCTGCACAACAAAGGAAACTAAAAGCAAGGTGAAAAGGCAGCCTTCAGAATGGGAGAAAATAATAGCAAATGAAGCAACGGACAAATAATTAATCTCAAAAATATACAAGCAACTCCTGCAGCTCAATTCCAGAAAAATAAACGACCCAATCAAAAAGTGGCCAAAGAACTAACAAACACATGAAAAGATGCTCAACATCACTCATTATCAGAGAAATGCAAATCAAAGCCACAATGAGGTACCACTTTACACCAGTCAGAATGGCTGCCATCCAAAAGTCTTCAAGCAATAAATGCTGGAGAGGATGTGGAGAAAGGGGAACCCTCTTACACTGTTGGTGGGAATGCAAACTAGTACAGCCACTATGGAGAACAGCATGGAGATTCCTTAAAAAACTGGAAAGAGAACTGCCATATGACCCAGCAATCCCACTCTGGGCATACACACTGAGGAAACCAGAATTGAAAGAGACACGTGTACCCCAGTGTTCATCGCCACATTGTTTACAATAGCCAGGACATGGAAGCAACCTAGATGTCCATCAGCAGACGAATGGATAAGAAAGCTGTGGTACGTATACACAATGGAATATTACTAAGCCATTAAAAAGAATACATTTGAATCAGTTCTACTGAGGTGGATGAAACTGGAGCCTATTATCCAGAGTGAAGTAAGCCAGAAGGAAAAACAACAATATAGTATACTAACGCATATATATGGAATTTAGAAAGATGGTAATGATAATCCTATATGTGAGACAGCAAAAGAGACGCAGATGTATAGAACAGTCTTTTGGGCTCTATGGGAGAGGGCAAGGGTGGGATGATATGGGAGAACAGCATTGAAACATGTTAATTATCATACGTGAAATCAATCGCCAGCCCAAGTTTGATGCTTGATGCAGGGTGCTCAGGGCTGATGCATCGGGATGACCCAGAGAGATGGCATTGGGAGGGATGTGGGAGGGGGGTTCTGGAAGGGGAACACATGTATACCCATGGTGGATTCATGTCAATGTATGGCAAAAACAACACGATAATGTAAAGAAAATAAATAAATAATTAAATAAAAAAAACTGACATAGAATGCTTGCAAACTAATTTTAAAATTATCTTCGTGTAAGTGTAACTTCATTCCCTCGTGAAATCCATTCCTGTTGAGATACACGTGGCCAAGATTCTCCTTAAATAGCTGGTGATTTGTTATTATGTCATTATGTTTTCCTCCTTGAATTAAGCAATGAATTATCTCTCGGTTGTATTGGGAATATGGGATGACTTTTTAACTACAGATTCATGTGTCCTTTGTTTCTGGAAACCTTTCTTATAATTCTAAATATTTTGTTGCTTTGTTACCTTTGTTTTAGTTTCTTCTTCAGAAACAATTTTGAACGTATTAGGTCTGTATTGTTTGTTTGTCCATCATGTAATTTTGAGGGTGTTTATTTATTTCACCATTTGATGTTTGACTGCTTTCTGTGTGACTTTTCTTAAGCCTTAATATCACTGGATTAACTTTGAATAGCATCAGTTTTTAAGTCTGTGTCAGGTATGGTTTTTTAAATTTGCACCAAATTTTATTTTCTCTTTAATTTCCTTCCTCAGCTTTGCCAGCTTACTTTTTGTTTTGTTCTGAGGCTTATCAGCTGTCTTTTTTTGCTTTTATTTTGAAATAATCTCCTGCTTACAGAAATGATGCTGGACTAGTACACAGAGTTTTATTTCTGAATAATTTGAGAGAAGGTTGTGATAGGATGCCCATCAACCATAATACTTAAGTGTATATTTCCTACAAACCATGCTGCTCTCCTGCATAATCCAACACAACCATCACAACCATAGAATTAATGTTGGTATTGTGCTACAACTTAACCTACAGATTCATTCAAGTTTCATCAGACGTTGCTGTCATATCCTCTCAAGTACAGAGGTTTCGGCCAGGCTCAAATATTGAGTATATTCCTTTGTCTTTAGTATGCTTCTGCATGGAAGCCTTCTATTTTTTCTTGACTTTCATGGTCTTGGCAATTTTGTTGATTAAAGGTCGTTTACCAGTGGTACCCAGCCTTTTTACCCTCAGGGATCAGTTTCGTGCAAGACAATTTTTGCACAGACCAGGGCAGCGGGGCAGGGTTTCAGGATGATTCAAGGCATGCCTTTATCGTGTACTTTATTTTTATTATATCAGCTCCACCTCAGGTCAACAGGCATTAGATCCTGGAGGTTGGAGACCCCTGGTTTACAAAATGGAATGTTCCTTTGCTTGTGACTATCTGATGATTAGATTCAGATTGTATAATGTGAACAGGAAGATTACAGACGTGACGGTGCTCTTACGCATCTCATCACAAGATAGGTGATTGCGACTGGTCTCCTTACCGGTGAAGTCAACCTTGATTGTTTGATTAAGAAGACACTTGCCAGGTTTCTACATTGTAAAGTCCCATGGGGAGGTAATTGGAGACTATGAAATACCGCATTTCTCTTTCACTCTCACCCATGAGGTTTAGCACCGCTTGACATTCATTTCCTGGCTCAACTGTTACAAGGATGGGGACTTCCACTTCCCTCAGTTGGGATTTACAGGTGGAATAAAAGAAGGGTTCACCTCTCTCCATTTATTATTTTTTTATTTGCTGATATCAGGACAGGCTCATGGACTCATATTTTATACACTAGTATCATTATGTTCTTGCTCAGATTGTCATATTTGGTTAGTGGGAACCTCTTCATGATGTTTTCAGTATCATTTTGGTGTGTTTTCATCACTGTATTGAGCACCCCTTTTTTTTCTCTTTTCTGGAATGATGTTTTTAACCAATTTTTAAAACTGAAGAATAGTTAATTTACAGTCATGTTAATTTCAGATGTATAACAAAGTGACTCAGTTATTCATATACGTATATTCTTTTTCAGATAATTTTCCATTATGGTTTATTATAAGATGTTGAATACAGTTCCCTGTGCTATATAATAGGTCCTTGTTGTTTATCTATTTGATATATTGTAGTGTGTATATATTAACCCCAAACTCCTAGTTTGTCCCCACCCTACCCCTTGCTGTCCCCTTTGGTAACCATAAGTCTATTTTCTGTGTCTGTAAGTCTCCTTCTGTGGTGAATAAGTTCATTTGTCCCTTTTTTTTAGATTCTGCATATCAGCAATATCATGATAGTAGACTTTCTCTGTCTGACTGACTTCATTTAATGTGATAATCTCTAGTGCATCTGTGTGGTTGCAAGTGGCATTATTTCCTTCTCTTTCATGGCTCAGTAATATTCCTCAGTATATACATCTTCTGGGTCAACACGGTATCACGGACTCATCTTGTGCCTTCTCGCCCCAACTCTGGCAACTGCCATTTCTCTGTAGGGTCTGATTTCTTTCTTTTTCTTTTGTAGGAAATTATATTCGACAAGAAATATGTAATACTTCTGTGATTTTAAATATATATATGTGTGTGATTTTAAATATATATATAATATATATTTTTTAAATCATATATACATATATATGATTTTTAAAATATAAACATATATATATAGGACTCCATTTAGAAGTAAAAAGGATTAGTATTTCAAAATGAGACAGTAGCAAGTTGAGAATAAAACTCAAAACAAATAAATTCTCTTTATGTTTACATGCCAGTCAATGTGTAATGTTTTCTGACAAGATTTTCTGTGTCAAATTTTAAAAAGCAGTATCAATATGAGCTTTTAAAAGCAAAACATTTTGTATGGGAATTGATCAGCAGTTCTGAGCGTTTGTTGAAGCAAAAATGAAAATTGTTCAAATAAGATAATGAAAGACTAGAGCTTTGTTTTACATGCTGCGCAGGCCTAGTGATTTCAGTACAGGAAGATGCTTTCTACTTATAAACAGACTGTTAAAGAGCTGCCTCCAGATTCAGTAGCAGTGTTCAGTAGCACTAAGAAAGCCCTAATGCAGAGAACAGCTTCTGCCTTTTTCAGATCTGCTGATTCAGAGTATTCCTCATTATAGCTGTCACATTCTGGCAGCTCCCACCACTTAGCCATGGGACAAAGGATATGTAAATCCAGTTTACTCAACTCCAATCTGCTCATTTTGGCAAGATGAGAAGTGGGTGCTGGCGTTGTCCATTTACACTTTTCATCTTCATGAGATGTGCGTTCCAAGGACGAGGGCCTTATAACAGTCCATGAAATAATGGCATCTGCATCAGTTGTGTGGACTTGATTTGTAAAAAAGTAGGTATTGGGTGTTCCTTCTGATAATAGAGAGTGAGTGAGAGGGAATAACATCAGTCTGCACATTTATTTGCCAACAGAGGATAAAATTGGCTATGAGAGCTGAAGCCAATTGTCAGGGGTATTGAACAAAGAAAGGCCTCAATAAAGTTAAACCCTGAAGTATGGCAGCCCTTCCTGGAAGCCAAACCCTTGGGGTCTGTACACACCACTGGGGTTTCAGGTGGTGCCCGCAGGTTAGGAGCTGGGCTGTCAGTTTTTCTTCCACTTCTGAGGCCACTTTCTCCAGGCCTGTCCCTGACAACCACAGATGCTGTGGATTTGCTTTCCCATAGTCTTGAAACATGCCTTTCCTGTAATCATACTGGATTATAATTTATAAAATATCCATCTTCCAAGAGAGATTAAACATTCATCAGAGGCAAAGATAAAATCTGATGAGTGTTTCCTTCCCTGTTGTAAAGTGCAGAGCATGGCACAGAGTAGGCTCACCAACATGCAACTGGAAAGCATCTTTTTTTCTCAGTGTTCCCAGAAGTACAATTTTGCTTCTCTAAATAGGCATTTATTTTACTCTAGATGCAGGTTTCGTTCCTGGTCCAGGAAGATCCCCTGGAGGAGGGAATGGCAACCCACTCCAGTATTCTTACCTGGGAAATCCCATGGACAGAGGAGCCTGGTGGGCCACAGTCCATGGGGTCGCCAAGGAGCCAGACATGACGGAGTGACAGAACAATATCAACAACATGGATGATGAGAGCAAGGAAATGTGTTTCTCTCCCTCTCTGAATTACAGTCTTCTTCAGGATTAGATTAGTCCCCACCTTCCCCTAGCTGGGTACAAGCTCAACATTGTTTTCAAGGAATTAAATTAGTATTCTAAAGATTTTAGAAATGTTACTACTTTAATTTCCACATGTTAATTCCTTCAGAGTAAACAGTGGTTGAGTCATGTTGGCTGGGCTAGAAGAAAACCAGAGTATGGACTTTCAGAGCAACTATGAACAGGGGCATCTTATCCATGATGGGCAAGGAGCCATCTGTGCTGTGTGTTGACTCTGAGCTTCACCTGGGCAGTACCCCAGGGATCCAGAGAGGAGAGAAGAGATGGGTCCACCAGCTTATGAGGAGCAAGCCCCGAGGTCCCTGCCCCCTCCTGAAGCAGAGCCGGGCCACAGCAGCACAGTCCATGTCATGGTGCCTCCCCTGTCACCCGGATCCTTGCGGTGGCTCCTTGTGATTTTCTTTCTCTTCCCAGTGGCTCTTCAAATTCCCTTGAGCAGAGTTCACTTGGGAGAGTTGGGAAAACTTGGCTTCCCCAGACGTTCTGAAACCCAGAACTACCTCTTTCTGTCAAGTCCTCGTGTGACTAATAGATTATTATGGATATAGAAATGAAAGCTGCAGAAAATTTTTTAGAAGTTAGTGTGTTCCCAGGTTGCTATTGGAAAATTGTGTTGATGGGTGCTCTTCTGGGTAATTATAGTCATTATTACCATTGATCATGTGCTTTCAAAGGGCTATTGCCTCCTCTCTCTCTCTCTATATATATATATATATGTGTGTGTGTGTGTGTGTGTGTGTGTAAAATACCAAGTGTACCTATATAGAATATATTAGTTCAGAGAGAGGCTTCTATTCTAGTGTCTAGCTGCATAATTTTATATCCATATGTATCTGTAATTCTCACTTAGGAATTAGAGTTGCCTTGTGTGGTTGGTACCACCGTCTGTTTCAGGACTGAGAAAATGGCAGCCCAGATTGATTGAATAACCGGCCTGCAAATAGTCAGCTAGTGAGTCCAGTCAGGACTGGGAGCTGAGTGTTTCTGACTCCCGAACCATGGCCTTTTCCCCATTGTGAGTCGCTCCGGGGATACCAGAGGTATTTAGGTGTAGAAGTGAGCAAGGCAGGGGCTCTGCCAGGTGCGCAGGGTGGCAGGGTGCAGCTTCTGCAGGTGGGCACTGGGGCACCTGGTCCTAACTTGGGGAAGGCACGTTAGGGGGCCTTAGGTGGTCAGCGTTTCGGAAGGTAGTTGAGAGGTGCCACCCGCTTGACGTTCCCCGGCTGGCTTTGCTCAAACTCCCCCCAAGGGCTGTGCATGAAGGGCTTTGACAGCGGTGCAGCCTTCGAGCTGCCACCAGGGGGCTCAGGCAGGCCGTGGTCCAGAGCTGCTCTTGTCCAAGTCAGTGCTGGGAGGATGGTCTGAGGCTCTCAGGAACAAGGAGCTGGAAGAGGGGGTGACAGACACTGGGTGTCCCAAGGGACCTGGGGCTGCTGCTCGACATGGCTACCATGGGGGAGCCTCTCCAAGGGGACTGGGCACTGGGCGAAGTGGAGGGTGGCGTGCTGCCATTCTGCTGTGACACCCTCTGTGGCACTGGAGAAGACTCTTGAGAGTCCCTTGGATAGTTAGGAGATCAAACCTGTCCATCCTAAAGGAAATCAACCCTGAATATTCACTGGAAGGACTGATGCTGAAGCTCCAATACTTTAGCCACATGATGCAAACAGCTCACTCATTGGAAAAGACCCTGATGATGGGAAAGATCGAGGGCAGGAGGAGAAGGGGACAGCAGAGGGTGAGATGGTTAGAAGGCATCACCGACTCGATGGACATGAACTTGGGAGATGGTGAGGGATAAGGAAGCCTGGTGTGCTCCAGTCCATGGAGTTGTGAAGAGTCGGACACAACCTGACAACTGAACAACACCCACTGGATCATCCCTGGGTGAATAACAGCATCCTGGGGAAAGGTGAAGACTGCCCGGCTTTAATGAGTGCAAGTCTCTGGAAAAGGAGACAGTTTCATTATGTTGGAGGTTCCCAAAACTTGAATGGGGTCTTCTTTGGACTCCAGAGACCCCTACTCTAACCACACTCTTGACTGGATGTGTAAAGGGCAGAAAGAAGTTTCCATGCGTGTGTGAGCCTGTCTCCTCACTGCTGTGGTCCATGATGTGCTGCAGAACCCAAACTTTCAGTGCTTTGAGATTTGCAGATTTGGTCCTATTACTGAGCATTTAAAACTCACTCTACCAGGCACCTAACCGAAGTCATCTCATTAGTTTTCACCCCAAGCTAAGACATGGCATTGTCCCCTTTTTACGGATGAGAAAATTAAAGCTCAGGAAGAATGATCGTCCCCTCTGAGGGGTGGAGCAGGAATGGAATATAGTCTGTGAATGGCAGTACTGCAAGCCCACGGATCCCACCTCCAGTAGCATGCCTGTGATTTTACACAAGGGGAATCCGGGACCCAGAGAGGGAGTGGCTGGTCCCGCCAGGTCTCCAGTGCTTGGCTGGTGAATCTAGAGCCACTGGCCGCATTTGACCTTGATGAGAGCAAGCCCAGGCTGGGAAGGCTCCTTGGCATTTGGCTAGGGGTCAGCTCTGCCCGGCCCTCTGTGAGGATTGAGTGGTTGTCTTTGCCACTGCCTGCCCACCTGGTGCCTTCCTTTCCATCAGGGATATGTGCAAGATTCACTTGAGAATTATGGTGATATTTCAATGAGAAATCATTTAACAAAGTGCCCAAAGAGATTCTTCTAATTAAAAAAGATAGTAAAATTGAACAGCATCCAGGGATGAAAGTTCACTAAAGATCATCAGAAGGCCAGGGCATGACCCAGGTTAGCGAAGCTGCCAGGATGTAAATGATGGTGAATTTCTATATTGTTACCCCATGAACTAAACCACTGTAGTGGGGTAGGGGACAGGGCGGCCCTTGAGGATGGATCCTTCTGGAAGCCTGTTCTACTGCAGGTTTGTACAGGCAGTGGTGCTGGCCGTGGGGTGGGGAACTGCTGCTGCAGCCCCTTGCCTGGAGCCACCTGGTAGAGATGCCGGCCCGACCCCATGAGAAACTCTCTTTATCCACACATACGAGGTGGGGGGGTTGAGTGCTCTCCAGGTCCTCAATTCCCCTTAGTGGAAACAAATAACAAAGACTTTGGCCTTGGAGCAAGACCACCACTGGAATGTCATCCAGGAAGGTCCAGACTCGAGAGAGAGGGCTTTTAGTCAGGTGACATGTCAGGATCTCGGCTTTTGCTGCTCAGAGATCACCTCCCTGGACTCCTCACTGGAAAGGATCATTTCAAGCTCCCTCGTTAAGCTGTATAAGTTCAGCAGCTTTGATGGCCTTGCGCTTGTCCTTCTTTACACTTAACTATCCCCTTGCACTAGGGCAATGGGAGAAAAAGAATTTGACATAGTCTTTAGATAAATGTGCTCAGTCATTCAGTTATGTCTTACTCTTCGACCCCATGGACTGTAGCCTGCCAGGCTCCTCTGTCCATAGGATTCTCCAGGGAAGAATACTGGAGTGGGTTACTGTGCCCTCTTCCAGAGGATCTTCCTGACCCAGGAATCAAACTTGCGTCTCTTTTGTCTCTTGCATCTCCTGCATTGGCAGGTGGATTCTCTACACTAGTGCCACCTGGGTAGTCCCCATTCAATAAAAGGAGATCTTAAAAATTATTATTATTTTTATTACTACACTCCATGAGGAAAGGCTGCTCAAATCTCTAGCAAATGCTGATAGCCCGTGGGAGAGGGCAGCCCATCTCGCTCTTGTTTTCCCAGTGCTCTGCACCTTGCATCCTATTTATTACCAAATGGCTTTCTGAAACACAAGTTGAATTTAGTTCCCCTGTCAGCTAATTAACTCTTAAAATAGACCCACTAACTTTCATTTTCAGGAAAAGAATTACTTGTTGAGGTAACACACCTATTTCTAATTCTGTAGCTTGTTATTTTAGCCAACTTCAAAAAAAAAGGAAAGAAAGAGAAAAAGTAAAGCTATATTTAGGAAAGTTGCAGAGTGGAAGGCAGCAGCATGCGGCTTACAAGGTGTTAGGTGGGCAGAGGGCATCTGGAAGAATGCATTTTGGGTGCCAAGAACCATGGGCAGAAGAGGAACAAAGCCTTCACGGGGTCCACACTGGTTTTCAAGCTAATGAGGTATTTCTGACGGTGGGGTTCAGGAATTTGCGTTTAAAGAAACACCTCGGATGAACTGTCCCATACAGTTTTCAGACTACTGCCTGGTTCTTGCCATTTAAACCTGTCTTCTTGGAGTGGCGGCATGTGAAACTGGGGGAAGACTTAGAGATGGTTTGCAGCCACAGTACAGGGAGGCGGATGCCCGGAGCTCTGCACCTTCCTTTCCCGTCCTCCGCAGCCCGTACCATCTCAGTGCCGCAGAAATCGTAGAGGTAGAGGCACGAGCGTGGTTTCACTGAGAACGTTCTATGGATGTATGTGCAGTTTACGATGATTCCACCAGCTCCAAATGCTCAGCTGCTAATAATGCAAGTTTCTCTTGCGTGTGTGCTCCAAGTCTTTGCAACCTTATGGATTGTAGCCCGCCAGGCTCTTATGTCTCTGGGATTATCTAGGCAAAAATACTGGAATGAATTACCATTTCCTTCTCCAGCGGACCTTCCCAGGGACCAAACCCGTGTCCCTTATGTTTCCTGCATTGGCAGGTGGGATTTTTACCGTTACTACCGCAGTAGAAGTTTGAGATTTGGGCTTGAGTTTTCCCAAACAGAACACGATTCAGTCACTGAAGTGAAAGATACATCTTAGCATTCTGACGATCAGTGCATGTACTTTTTCCTGTAGGAGTGGGCTTTCCATTGTGATTTTCTAGAAGCTCGTTTTGTCACCCCTGATGGTACGTGAACGTGGGTTAACAACTGCTGGTAATGTTCCACCTCTATCGTGTGCTTACCTCTGTGTAAGCACTTTCCACTCACCCTTTCATTCACTTCCCAACAAAAATGGGGCCAGTGCTCATAACCCCCTGTTCTCGGATGAGGACAGACCTTGTCCTGGAGTCGGAGGAGGTGCCTCCTCTTAAATAACACGGTCTCCAGCCTGTCAGAGGTGACAGCTGCTTCACACTCGGCGGTGCCAGCTCTTTATGGTTATTTTTAATTTTCAAAGTGATTAATAGCCTCATTCTTCTGAAAACTGAAAGTCAAATCCCACTGAAGCAAAGAAATTTGAATACAGTAGAACTCATCGTCTCCCCCACAAATCTCAGCCGTGTTCCTCTCCTTAAAGAATCAGTGCCACTTACCCTTTGCCCACACCAGAAACCAGGGGCCCTCCCCTCTCCCCCGTTCCGTGCCCCTGAATATTCACTCATCTTCCTCCTCCTGGTGGTTGCCCCTTTGCAGATCTCTAAGTTCACCCCCTTCTCTTTCCACCTGCCATCATCTTGTTTCTCATTCTTGCTATTTCCCTTGGAAATTTCTGCACAGATTATTCCCTCAGTCAAGGAATTACCTGCCTGAGGTTCAGGAGTCACTGGAGAGATGAATGAATTGAAATTTGAATCTTAGATGTATATGGTGGGAGCTCCCTGCTCACCTGCTGATAGTTAGCACCCTAGCCCTGATGGAGCCTGAGTCCCAGCTTTGCATTCCTGGTTTAGGAAGTCATTAACAGTGAGAAGGGAGACTGGGAAAGGCTACTTGTGGAGGGAGACCTGAAGTGTGAGCAGGAGGAGATGGAGAGAGAAAAGAAAGCAGCCACGAGCACACATTTGTGATGAACTTGCTGTTACCCATGGTGGACACCCTGATCTGAAGGAGGAAAAGGGAGAAGAGAAGGAAGGGAGAGAAGAGACACGCTGGAGAACGACACGCCATCAAATCATGGACGATGCTCTTGGTCCAGATGGATGTTTCCTGAGCTTCAGCCCGCCTCCAGGGAACTCCAGGGGAATAGTAAAATGACTGTGGAGGAACTGGTGGGCGCCTTGATGTGCTTTACGGGGATCTTAACTCCCAAGGAACGCCTTCTCGAAGAAACCCAGTGTCCAGCTGGTCGGGACACCGCCTGGTGACCCGTTGTAGGCCCTTGCTTATAACCTGTCTTATTGTCGTCCAGTTGAGACTATCCAGTCTCCCGTTAGAGCCTCTCTTGATTTAATGCAAATGGTTCCATCGAACAAGCTGTTATTCTAACAAAAATTTACTGGTTCTGTGTGTCCTGAATCTTTCAAAGGAACAACGATGTAACACTGAGGCTTTTCTGAAAAACTGCACGTACTTGACTATTTTGCAAAAGCACTATTTCTCCCAGAGATGTTCCCCACAGAAGTCTCTCCTGCCTGCCACTCTTATTTGCATTTTAGAGCAATTTCCCCCGCCCCCCATGAATTGAATGAGAAAAGGAGGGATGAAAGGTCGCACTGAATCAGGCTTCCAAGGCAAGTTAAGGAATCTCAGCTCTTCTCCCTTTGCCTGAAGCTCCTCACTGCAGGATTGAGATTTATGTTTTGGGAATGAAGCCTGAGGGCTTTCCGAAGAGCCTGCCAACCTGCCTAAACCAAATGCTTCTCAATGAAACGTGCATTGTTGCTTTTGTTTAAGTGCCATTCATGGGCGATAAGCAAATTACCACAGGATGAATACCTTCGGTTCCGGTTCTGATTCCCAATTTGTAGAAAGACGGTTAAAATATAGAACAAGAAACATTGGTAACTGATCCATGGGGAAATTCCATAGCCCAGTAAAACACACAAAAATGTTGTTATTTCAGCAAGGCTGTGTGCAGGCTGAGATGCTCTGAGCTGGGCAGACTAAGGGTGACACCTGATGGTGGGGGAATTCTCTGAGATCTGAGCTGGCCTGGGCTGCCTGGTGTCAGCCTCCCGCCGTCCCGCTGGCTGGTGCTCTTCCCACTTGCGTCTGCTCTGCTCGCCAAGTGATGATCAGGTCCTCCGTGGGACTTCCAGATGCCTGGGGTACGGTCGCCAAGTGTCATGACTTGGAGGTGTAATGCCTCTGAAGATTATTAGCATGGATTAGTCGAAGATGTTCTTTGCTTGGGCAAGTCAAGATAGAAGCAGTTCAGTCCATTTCAGTTTTCTTTCATCTTTGAAGGCCTTTGTTACCCTGAGAATGGGTCTGGTTGTGGACCCATGTGAGAAAGGAAGAGGTGACGGAAGAGCAACTGTGAGCTTGTTCTGTTTTGTGCGTGCTTCCAGAACGGATTCACATAAGTTAAAATGGGAGCATGTTTAGGCGGCTCCTCCAAAATGACCAGATGAACCTTTGGGAAAAAGACAAAGCTGCCAGGTATCTGACTGGTACCTGGAGATGGGCTTGTGGACTGGAACCGGACATCTTCCTAAGAACGTTTTGTCATACATCCTCTGTCATTTTTCTCAGATTCTTTTCTCAGATAGGGCATTACAGAGCACGGAGTATGGTTCCCCGTGCTGTCCCGTAGGTCCTTCTTAGTTATCTATTTTATGTACAGCATAGGTATATATCAGTCCCAACCTTCCAATTTATCCCTTTCCCTAAACCCACAGTAACTGTAAGTTTGTTTTCTGCATCTGTGCTTCTACTTCTGTTTTGTAAATAAGTTCAAATGTCCTTTTTTGGGGGGACTTCCTGGTGGCTCGGCAGTAAAGAGTCCACCTGCCAATGCAGAAGATGTGTGTTCCATCCCTGGGTTGCGAAGATCCCCTGGAGACAGAAATGACAACCCACTCCAGTACTCTTGCCTGGAGAATCCCATGGACAGAGGAGCCTGGTGGGCTATAGTCCGTGCAGGCACGAAGAGTCAGACATGACTTAGCGACTCAAAAACAACCCCCTTTTTTTAGACTCTACATGTATGCGATATCTTACGACACTCGTCTTTCTGTGTCTGACTTTACGTCCCTCAGTATGACAAACTATAGGTCTATCAATGTTGCTGAAAATAGTATTATTTTATTCTTTTTTTTTTCTATTGCTGAGTAACATTCCATTGTCTGTATGTACCACATCTTCTTTATCCATTTCTCTCCTGATGGATGTTTAGGTTGCTTCCATGTCCTGCCTATTGTAAATACTGCTGCCCTAAACATTGGGGTGCGTGTATCTTTTTGAATTATGGTTTTCTGTGGTTTTATGCCCAGGAGTGGAGTTGCTGGATCATATGGTAGTTCTATGCTTAGTTTTTTAGGGAGTCTCCATACCGTGCTCCATAGTGGCTGTACCAGTCCATGTTCCCTTCCGTTAGTGTTTCTAATGCGAGCTTCTGTTTCTTCCTTTACTGTATGTGGCCCAGGCTCTCCAGGGTCAGTGAAGGCTGAGAGCTACAGCTCCTGTGTCACGGAAAGTGGACTTAAAAGTGGGCCTTTGCAAGAGTTTTGTAGAACTTAGAAGACATGTGTGAATGTTGGAAGAGGAAGAGGGGTAACCACAGGGAGGCAGAGACAGCAGTTGAGGGCTGGGGATGGGGAGAGGACCTTTGGGGACAAAGGTGGCATATGGCTCATCCCCTCCCCCTTTCTACTCCTTCTTTATGTTCCTTGTTCTTCTCAGAAGCATTTTCTTTCATGTGGCTCAGTTCTTGGCCGTGGAACAAGAGGAATCATTTCACACCTGGACTCTGTGTGGGTTAGCAGTCTGGGCCATACACGCTGGAGACAAACATTTGACTGCGACGGAGGCGAGTGCAGTGCAAGCGCTAAACCAGCTCTCCCAGTGGGGCTTGAAGCTCGGTGGGTCGGGAGCTTGTCATGTGGGAATGTCAGGGACCGATACCTCCCTCTCTTGATGAAAACACCCTACTGAGCCCCAAAGCTCCATTTACCAGCTGATAGAGGAACATGTCCCCCTGTCTGGGGAAGCAGCCTCAACCAAATCCCCAGAGTAGATGAGCTACACATCTAAATGCCTGTTGGACCCTCCGCAGTAGGAGAGCTTTTGAACTGAGACTCTTAGTATTTTCTCATAATGAAACACTGCAAAGTAGTCAGATAGATCCGTGTTTGACCGAGGTCACAGAGGCACTTTAAATAAAATCCTTTCTATCCTGAAAGTCTTTGCTAATCCTCGTGGACCACAGGACATATATACAAGAGATGTGTGAGCTTCACTCAAAGGTGTGTTGAGTGTCTGGGTTTTCTCTCCTTCAAACGCCTTCCACCTTTTTTTTTTCCTTTTTTTAGTAGAGGGGACTTCTGCTTCATTTCCTGACCAATGCTCTTCATTCAACAGAGATCTCCTGAGTGCCTACTATGTGCCAAATAGTGATGGAGGCACTGGGGATGTGGCATGAACAGACAGTCTCTGAAATGCCATTTATATTGTAATGCCTTATTTGATCCTTTTCCTCCACTCTTCAGAGCTGTGGTCCACTCTGAATTATCTCTTTTCAGACAAATTTCCCTGGATTTGATCCTAGTTTTTATCAACATTCCTCTTAGATTTTTTTTTTTCTTTTTAAAAGCTCTTTTCATTGTGAAACAAAGCATGGATAGAGAAGTATGTGTGTGTGTGTGTGTGTGTGTGTGTGTGTGTGTGTTTAGTTGCTCAGTCGTGTCCAAATCTTTGTGACCCATTGGGCTGTAGCCTGCCAGAGTCTTCTGTCTTTGGGATTTCCCAGGCAAGAATACTGGAGTGGGTTGCCATTTCATTCTCCAGAGGAATCTTCTCAACCCAGGGATCAAACCTGAGTCTCCCATGTCTCTTGCATTGCAGATGGATTTTTTTATCCTTTGAGCCATCTGGGAAAGCCATATAATATTTATTATATACATATATAAAGTGAGCAGCTAAGTAATCACCACTCAAGTCAAGAGATAGAATAATGTCAACACTCAAAATTTGCCCAAATATTCTTTCCTAATCTAAGCAATTGATTCCTTCCCCAAGAGATAATTACTATTTCAACTTTTATGTTAAAGACTTCCTTCTTTTCGTTACATTTTTATTCTCCATTCAATTTCCTACCCCCGACCCAAGTTTAGTCAAGTTTCATCTCTTTTTAAAATCATTGTGTAAATGGAATATACAGTTTGGATTCTATGATCCTGGCTTCTTTCTTTCAACATTATGCTCTGGGTATTCACTCATGTTGTTACATGAATTTATAGTTTGTCCCTGTTCAGACTTGTTAAATCACACATTGCTGACGCACACCTCCAGAATTTCTGATTTAGTTAACTTTGGGGTGGATCCTGAGAGTTTTTATATATATATAAAACACACACACACACACACACACACACACACATATATATATATATATATATATATATATATATTTCAGGAGTTCTTGTGCTAGGAAGAGGAATGAAGATCAAGTAAATATTTCTTATTATAAATCACAGTATGTGTTTATATGTTCAGGTTATTGTAACTCTGATTCAGTCAACATTAGGAGGGGAAAAAAAACTGCTTTCACTAGACTCTGAAACTGCATCATGAAAACTATTCTGTTCATTGCCACTCAGCCTCAGTACTGTGTACCTTTCTTGACTGACGGTGGTCTGACTTGTTTTTTAAGAAAGCAGTGTTTCATATTTCAAGTATGTTTAACATATGGTAATGTGCATCTTATATTCCGAGTAGAATTACTTATTTTTTTTTCAAGTGATAGACTCTGACTCATTATTAAAAACCTAGAACTGTGAGTCCAGAAGACATGTTTGAACAGAAAATTTAACATTGTTTAATTTACATGATTTAGGCAATTTTCTGACTTGGGTGATGAGAGAGATTATGTGAACAGTCATTTATTCTTCAGAGACTGAAAAACCTTTTTTTCCTGCATTGATATTAGAATTTTGTTGGATGTCAGGAATAATTAGGACATTAGCTCATGAACCTAACTATATGTATTAATATTCCAGACATTTAGTATCTAGTCAATGGAATTGTCTTTTATAATTTAAAAAGTCAACACAGTTAAAAATTTTACAGGATTCAGAATTTCCTCAATTGGAATGAAAATCAAATTATTTTAACTCTACTCTTAGTTGTATTTATGATTAATTCTGCAGTAGTAGCAAAATATTTAAATTAGTTTTGTAAAGAAGCTTAGAAATAAATTTAGGTTGAAACCAGGGTGACAGTAGCTCTTGAATTAATATTTTATAGCTAATCTCTTATAGAAGCATGTGTTTGAACCTATGAGATGTTGAAAGCAAGTTTTTTTTAAAGGTTGATCTACTAATGTTGCATTCTATAGAGGGAAAATTCTGTTTATTGTTTGCTTGAGTCATCATTTTTGGTCACACACAGAGCACTTAGCTCTGGCATTTTTAGGGGGAAAAGAGAGGCAGTTTTTAATATGAATACTGTATAGGTCACATGAGTACCAGGAAGGCTGAAGAATCAGGCTGGGGAATACACACCCGAAATTAAGCCCTAGAATTGCTCTGAAGGACAAAACACTGCTGCTCCCATGAAGCTTCAGACCAGTTTTGTTTTTTTCCTAACCCTGAGCATCATCAGTAGGTGAGACTAAAGCTTGTTACCAGTATTGGGATGCTTGTGCTCAGCCTCTGCCCCCGCAGGGAGGCCCTGCTCGCCACGCCTGCGTCTGCTTGTCTTGCCCCGATTCACAGTCTAGACTAGACGTGAACGGCACAGCCTACATCAGCGCCTGCATCCTAGCAGCAAGGCAGGCAGGAAGAGCCAGCCTAGGCACCTCAGAGACATTTGGGGTTTGTCTCCAGACCTCTGCACCAAGTCAAATATCACAATAAAGCGAGTCACACACACATTTTGGTTTTGAAGTGCGTATACAAGTTATATTTGCACTACACTGTTTATTAAGTGTGTGATAGCCTTCTGTCTAAAAAAGCCATGTACATACACTTAATTAAAAAATACTTTATTGCTAAAAAATGCCCAGTTACAATAGTAGCATCAAAGATGGCTGATCACAGATCATCATAACAAATATAGCAATAATGAAAAAACCTGAAATATTACAAGAATTTGCAAATTGTAACCCAGAGACACAAAATGAGCAGATGCTGCTGAACAAACAGTGTCAATAGACATGCCACAAACCTTCAAGCTGTGAAAACTGCGGTATCTGTGAAGCCCTATAAGGCAAAGTGCAATAAAACAAGGACTGCCCGTGAGTGTCCTTTTGTGCGTCTAAAGAGACAAATGTTTCTTCACCCCACCGGGATTCATTAAGAAGGTCATCCTCCAAGTCTAGCAGAAGGGCTCAAAATCCGGGTGGCCAAAACAGGATGAAAAATGGGACGTTCCAAGAAGACTTCTCTACTGGCAGCTGAGTAAATCTGGAAGTAATACGGTAAGGTGGAGAGCCCATGGCGGTTTCATGTCATTGTATAGCAAAACCAACACAATAAAGTAAAGAAAATTAAAAAAAAAAAAATAGAAGAGAACAACAACAATACACATGCACATTTATATTAAGAAGTAAATATCACCTAATTTGTGAAAAAGCTCACACTAATAAGTAAAACATTAACAAAGTGAAAAAAAATTAAAAAAATAAATCTATTTAAAAAAAAAAATGAAGGCATGAAGCATTGAAAGAGTAAGTACTCTGCCTGGCTGGTCACTTATGGTCGTTGGGAAAGCAGGTCTCCTAGCTCTTGCTTTGGTGACTGACCTTAGGTAGTGGACTGCGCTTGCTATAACCTTCCATGTACCTCCGATCCAAAGGTTTTTTATTACTGAATTTATCCTGACTTGCTTCAGGGTTGCAGGGATCACAGTGAGGGCCCTCCTCAGCTATTTCATCTTAGAAGTTCACTCTACCTCTCCTTTCTGCAAAGAGCTAAGACTGTATTGTTTGCCTTTAATTGTATTCCTTCTCTAGTTTCTTCTTCCAGAAGCAAGGCCTCCTGTTTTATAAACCTAATGTTTTCTTTGGCCATTTGGCCTTGAAGGAAAAGAAAGGGTAAAAAGGAGATGTCTTCCATAGTCTTGTTTGTGGGTCAATTAAAAGTGAAAACAGATTTATTAAGTTTGAAAAGGAAGTAGGACTCTGTCATGATTTTACTGTGAAAACAAAACTGTTGTTAACATCTTAGAATAGTACTTTGCAGTCTTTATCTAAATGCAAACATTTTTACAATAACTGCCAAACTGGGTACGAAGTTTCTTCTCCTTTGCTTTGGCATAAGTAGGCATTTTCCATTTATTCTCATAACCTTCATGAATGCTATTGTTAAGGAAAAAATTGTTCATGATGCTTGCTGAAATCATAAGGCAGACTTTATCTGGGTTTATTGTAGTAGATATAGAAATTACTGCAGTGTGATTTTGCAGTAGGGGGAGAGAGATTGGGCTTAACTCTGAATACAGTAAGGAAACGTGGGAATTTATAGTCAAGGAACAGGGTAGGGGGGATGGGGGGTAGGCAGTTACTACAGGTTGTGGTTATTCTCAGTAAACTGACTTATATGGATTTTGCTGAAGGCAGGCCGGGGTGATCAGCCATCATCTGGGGAAGGGAGGGGAATGAGGAAGTGATCAACTCTTGAAGGTGGAGGATTCTTTCTAAAGGATTCTTGCTAACATTGGGCTCTTGAGGACGTGTTCAAGGATGAGTCTGAGTCAGAAAAAGAGGCTAGAGGAGCCTGACGAGGGTTTGGTCCAGGAGACGGCCTTTGTCACCACGTACAGTTCTATCCTGGGAATCTAACCAAGCTGACTTAACCATTTCTTTACTGTTCAGTATTCATTATTTGCCTGACATTCCATGATTAAAAATAATGTTACTAGATACATATTTGTGCATCAAATACTTTCCCATGTAGAGTTATTTTCGGAAGCAGAATGACTGGATCAAAGGATATGGTGATTTCATGGGATTCTGAATATCTCTTCCAGAACGATGCCGCCAGCAGTGCTCCTGCTGACTCCTACAGCGCTGGTTCTGTCATTTTCCTGAGATGGCAGCATCAAGAATCGTTTTCTGATGTCTTGCCTATTTGTTGTTCTTTTATTCCTGGTGCACTTTATTTGCCAGTGTTTGTTAGAATATTATATATAAGGGGCTGGTGGGCAGAATCTACATCTTATTTTTCTTTTTACTTCCAGAGTTGGGCTCAGTGCCTAGAAGCTGAGGGACACTCAGTCAGTATCCAATGAATGAACGAGATGTGTTCATTGTCTCCTTGTGAATTTTCCCCATGTATCTGTTGGAGGCTTGGTGCTTTTAACAAATGTTAATCTAATTGTAAAGATTAAGATTTTAAACACTTCCGCAGGTTGCAAGTGCCTTGAGAGGATTGAGGGTCGTTACGAGAAATCATTCTAATAACCATACCCCGCCGCACAGGCTGTTTCCATGGAAATCAATGCCTTAAATAAGAGGCCCTGAATCTAGATACGGAGTGGGTAATAAATATAATTTCCCTTTCTCACTAACCTGCCATCTGAAAGTCTAAAGTTCTACAGCATCACTTTGGTAGGTGCTGTCTGATGAATGGAAGAGCCTTACAAATTCAGACTTTTAATTATGGATGTTTAGTACCAGATGGCCAAACGGGGTCTGTTTATTGGTACACAGACCCCTTTAGAACTCATCAGCGATCCAGCATTTGGAGAATTCGAGAGAGAGTCATCTTATCCCCTCCAGCTTCCCCAGCCTGTGTGAGAAGCTCTCCCCAGGAACAATTAGGGGCACAGTGAAGAGATTGATGGCCCCTCAGCAATCACTTTCCCCAGAAACTTGGAATAATTTGAATGCCCATGGAGACACTGGTTTCTTTTCTCCTTAACCCTTACCCATTTACAGGCATTTATCCTCTCAATTGGAAGCCTTGGGTTTTCCCTGATGGCACTAAACATCAACTTATCATTAATTTGGCAGACGTTTAATGAAGACCCTCAAGACTCCACCAAGACCTATACTTAAAGTATCTCCCTATCCGCTTAAAACCTGCCTACAGCCCCTTTATCCTAGGGGCCTAGATAAAAACTCAGTTAGTGAAGGGTCAGGGGGCTTGGCCCGGATTTCAGGGGGCATCCAGGGAACCCAGGCAGCTGCTCAGCCCTGAGCCATCCCGGGCATTTATCCAGAAGCTAGTTGTAAATGGGAGCAGCCTGTTTTCCTCACTTTTTGTACTCCTTTTCTGATATGGGGGGCATGCCATGAGGGCATTAAAGGAGGAGGAAATGGCAACCCAATCCAGTATTTTGCCTAGAGAATCCCATGGACAGCGGAGCCTGAGGGTCTACAGTCCGTGGGGTCTTACAGAGTTGGAGGCGTTGGACTGACTGAGCAGCAGCAGCAGAGGGCATTAAGATCACTCTGCCACAATTGGGGAAGCTGTGGGCACAGATGGGACCGCCTGGCACACTGTCATTCTGACGCTGGACATGCCTGGTGGAGGTGAATGGGTTTGCCTCTAGGTTTCAGCCTTCAGTCTCCCCTTTCAGGTTCTAGGTTTAACTGAAAAGTGTAGGGTTCAAACAGTCGGGCCTCTCAGCCACCTGACAAAATGGAAACCAAGCGGTGATGAGGTTTGGTGGCGGCGTCTTCTGAGGGTGTTCCTTCTGGGTTGCATAGTGTGGTGAAGGCAACGCAGACTCTGGCGGAGACCAGACGTCCCAGTATTCACCCCTTCACTCTTTAACCAAGGAGCCCTGGGTAACGCACCTACCTCTCTGTGAGCCTAGTTTAGCATTTGGAAATGAGGTTAGTTAAGTATTCCTCACTGGACTGTTGGGGAGATTAAACGACACAGTTAATCACCATGTATAGCGCTGGAGCTTCCCTGGTGGCTCAGATGGTAAAGAATCCGCCTGCAATGCCAGGGACCCAGGTTCGATCCCTGGGTTGGGAAGATCCCCTGGAGAAGGATAAGGCTACCCACTCCAGTATTCTTGCCTGGAGAATCCCATAGACAGAGGAGCCTGGTGGGCTACAGTCCATGGGGTCAAAAAGAGTTGGACACGACTGAGCGACTAACACTTTCACTATAATGCTGAGACAAGGTCAGTGTTCGAAAATGAAACCCTCTGTTGCTTGCCCCTCTAAGTGACTTATAATCTTCAGGCCATTCCCCTCTTAGGCCAAAAGGGCTGTCACAACGGGATTTCAGGCAGCAAAGTTGGATGATTCATTTGGGGAAACAAAACTTAGGCTATTCAAATCCTACCTAACAGACAGCAATCCACCCAACTGTTCAGAAAGCAAATGTTAGTAGCAATTTTAGGTCCCAATTCATCTTGTTCTCCTGGACATAAAGAAGAATTGGCACTAACTTCATTACAATAATCACTGACGCCTTTTAGAAGTTTCAATGATTCTCATTGAAAAAAGTCAGCCTCTGCGTTTCTTACTGGGTTAGCATCGTTGTTTCCCCTGACTTTGCTAGGAACTGTTATTGTTTTGGTTATAACTTCTTATGGTGAACACCTCCTCACCGCAATATAAATTCCTTTTACAGTAGAGAAAATTGGGGTGTTATGAAGAGTTAAAGTCTGGACTTGTGCATCAGGGCTTGTAAACACTTGCAGGTCATGCATGTTCTTTCCTAAAACCTTGGCTTCCTTCAGCGAGTTTGTGGTCTGTGTGAAGCCAACAGCTAAGAATCCATGTTAGACAAGGTCTCAGGTTAAACCCACTGGGAGAATTTAATTCTCAACTAAAGCTGAAAGAAATCACAGAAGGGACTGTGGAATTATTTCCTTGTTTGTTTTGAATGGAAACAGCTCTCTGGGGAGCAGGTAGTTTTTCTTTTCTTGGCTCCTGTTTTTCTTTCTTGTCATTTGTCATTTTGTATGCCTTCTTTACCGTGTTAAATATTTATTATCTAATACAGGAAAGTAATAGGAGAAACGGCCTTACTTTCCTAAGCTGTGTTTCCTCTCCAGGGTGATTACTTTGATGCGTCCTGGAGGGTATGGTCTTCCCAGGGGGAGCACTGCTGGCTGGAAAGGAATGATCTTCGAGACGGCTCTCTCTTTGTGGTTCTGAATTCCCAGAGCTCTAGTGGAAATAAAATTTTGCAGGCAGAGGCAAGATGACATTTAAATAGGAAATTCTTTCATTAGGAGATGAGCCTGTTAACAGACACAAGGAGGGAAGTGGGGAGTGCTTGTCCCCTCTAGGGGAGCACTTAACCAGTTAAATGTAACCACGAACCGGACAGACTTCCAGCAAGGTGACGCGCATGGTTCCAGTCTCCAGGCTTGTCATCACCCAGGCTGGCGTGTGGAGGAGAATCCACTCCATGGTTCACATTTTTAAGAGCCTGGGCAGTTCTAGAAAGTACAGGAAAGCCATAGGTGTGGGCTATCAGCTCTTAACTTAGGAAGCATGGGTATTCTGGAGTTCACTGCTGGGCAGACCCAGCAGTGGAATGGGGACATTAGAGTGAAGCAAGTAAGAAAGACAAATATCATATATTAATGCATATATGGGATCTAAAAAGATGGTGCCCATGATCCTACGTGCAGGGCAGCAGAGGAGGCACAGACATGAAGAACAGACTTTTGGCCTCAGTGGGAGGAGAGGGTGGGATAGTTTGAGAGAATAGCATTTAAACACATACATTAGCATATGTAAAATAGATAGCCAGTGGAAGTTTGCTCTATGATGCGGGGAACCCAAAGCTGGTGCTCTGTGACAACCTGGAGCAATGGCTTGGGGAGGGAGGTGGGTTCAGGAGGCAGGGGACACGTATGCCTATGGCCAGCTCATGTTGATGTATGGGAAAAACCATCACAATACTGTAGTTATCCTCCAATTAAAATTTAGAAATAAATTAAAAATTTAGTTATCTTTTACAAATAAAAATTGTATAGATTGAAGGTATATGATTTTATGTTTGGATAGATGTTTACATTGCATTAATAAAAAGAGCACCACCATCAAGCCAAATAACTTACCCATCACCTCTGCATAGTGACTATTGTGTGTGCATGTGTGTGTGTGTCTGTTGAGAAGTTTTAAGAACTATCCTCTTAGCAAATTTCATGTATACAGCACACTATTGCTAGCTACAGTCACCTTGCTGTGTATGAGACCTTCCAACTCATTCTTGTATAATTGAAATGCTGTACCCTTTGACACCATCTCTCCATCGCCTTATCCCTCCAGGCAACCACCTCTGTATTCTCTGCTTCTGTGAATTTCACTCCTTGAGATTCCACATATAAGTGAGATCTTGAAATATTTCTCTTTCTGTCTCTGGCTTATTTCACTTAGCATAATGTCCTCCAGGTTCCTCTGTGTTGTTGCAAATGGCAACAGTTCCTTCTTTTTTAATATCTTAATACTGAATAATATTCCATCATGAATGTATCAAATTTTCATTATATAATATGCATATTTTCTAGTGGGAGTGAGGTATCAGGTTGTAAGTGGCGGGTCCAGGATCAGAACCCAGTAAGGCTGGATTCTCTCATTTTGTTTCCTTACCTAGAAAATGGAAGGTCTTCCCAGGTTGCTCAGTGGTATAGAATTCGTTTGCCAATGCAAGAGATGTGGGTTCAATCTCTGAGTCAGGAAGATTCCCTGGAGGAGGAAATGACAACCCACTCCAGTATTCTTGCCTGGAGAATCCCATGAACAGAGGAGCCCTGTGGGCTACAGTCCACGGTGCCACAGAGTTGGACACGACTGACTGATGGGAAGGTCAGCAGACACAACGCCTGTGCCACACTAGAGTGGAGGACATCCTTCCTGTTGGGATGCCTGACAACCTTGAAACTTATCTTGCAAGTCAACATATGTACCGTGTTTTGAGGAGAGCTTATCTAATAATATGTAAACACCTAGGAGATGTTTGCTCTTATTATTGTTATTGTTAGAAAAGAGAGGTAAGGTTTTTCATCCTAATAGATGATTATAGTTGTTAAACCTAATGTTAAACGTGCCCAGTGTACCTTATTAGTACGTCTCTGTTTTACATGTTACTTTAAGTTCCCTACTAGGATTTATCTGTCCTTAGTCAGTTCTGAAGAAGCCAAATGCCACACAGTGGGGTCAGCGCCTGACTACTCTTCAGGTGGAGAGATGAAGGGTAAAGAAGGATGCCAGGTATTATAGTCACAGACTCTGGGACCAGGCGGCCTGGTCCTTGAAGCTTGGGCCTTCTTCAGGCTGCAGAAGCTGTGTGATTCGGTGTTGAATCACTGGCCATTCTCTGCTTCAGATTTCAGCAGGAGATAACAATGGTTTCTGCTTGTAGGAAAGAAAATATTTTTCTCTAGTCTTCTAGGTTCTTTTGGTTGTTGTTGTTCAGTTGCTAAGTTGTACCCGACTCTTTGTGACCCCATGGGCTGTAGCATACCAGGCTCCCCTGTCCTTCACCATCTCCTGGAGCTTGCTGAAATTCATTTTCATTGAATCAGTGATACCATTCAACCATCTCATCCTCTGTCACCCCCTTTCTTCTCCTGCTCTCAACCTCTCCCAGCATCAGGGTCTTTTCCAATGAGTTGGCTCTTTGCATCAAGTGGCTAAATTATTGGCGCTTCCGTTCAGCACCGGTCCTTCCAATGAATATTTGGGGTTGATTTCCTTTAGGACTGACTGGTTTGCTCTCCTTGCTATCTCAAGAGTATTCTCCCCATCACAGATCAGAAGTATCAATTCTTGAGCACTCAGCCTTCTTTTATGGTCCAACTCTCACATCCATACACGACTACTGGGAAAACCATAGCTTTGATGATATGGACCTTTGTTGGCAAAGTAATGTCTCTGCTTTTTAAAAAGCTATCTAGATTTGTCATAATCCTTGGCATCTCCTGGTTTGATTGACTGGTTTGATCTTGCAGTCCAAGGGACTCTCAAGAGTCTTCTCTAGCACCACAGTTCAAAAGTATCAATTCTTCAGCGCTCAGCTTTCTTTATAGTCCAACTGTAAAGTTGCACTCGATAGACACCGACTCAATGGCCATGAGTTGGAGCAAGCTCCAGGAGTTGGTGATGGACAGGGAAGCCTGGGCATGCTGCAGTCCATGGGGTTGCAAAGAGTTGGACACAACAGAGCGACCGAACTGAACTAACTGAACTGACACCTCCTGCGTTGGCAGGTGGGTTCTTAATGACCAGCACCACCTGGGAATCCCTTTAAGTGGTGAAAGGGGAGGTAAAAACGAACCCCTACCCTGAATCTTCTGCTTTTATAAATAGTCAACCTAAAGCCATCTCCATGCCACAGAGACACATTTGGGGCTGGCAATGAGACACATCATTCAGCAGGTGAGGATAAATGGAATTAATGCATCTAAACCACCCAGAGCAATGCCTGACACGCGGCACGGAAGTCCAGTGAAGCTGGGCAGTGTTTCAGAGCAGAAATGTGATTCCCTGTTTCCCTGTCACTGTGCCTCACCTTGGGGTATAATCTCCACTTCTTTCTTAATCCTTTCCTTCCTGAACCTCTTCCCCTCTCTGGCTGGTGGTCTCTGTCACCCGGACCTCCAACACCCTCACAGGTCTCTGCCTCAGTGGATCCTCTTTTCTGGGAACTTCTAGCTGTGGACGTAGACTTGAGATATTTAAGGGCTTGACTGTACTCACTCAGTCTTAACACTTGATGTTTAAGTCCTGACACGTACAGAAGCCTTCGTATGGCTTTTCACATCACCACAGGTGTGAAAGTTTGAAAGTCACAATGAGAAAGATGAGAAAAGGATCCCAGGGAGTCTAGAGCCTGCTGTTCCCAGACTCTTGCTTTGCTCCTGAGAAGCCTCCACTGCACTGTCCCTTTCTTCTGATTTCCTTGAGGGTGAGCTGCCCACGGCCCTTGGGAGCCACGTCTTCCCGCCACTGCCAAGGAGGCAGGTGCCTCAACCTTTTCTTGGGCTTGCATCCCACTGAATCCTGTGAAAAAAGGATTGTCTTGTGCACAGCTTTGTCTGCTAACGTGATTGCTTCCTTGCACCTCAGGGTTAAACAGGGCACTGGATTAAACTCAATCCTGGGGTCTGGAAAGGGGTTTTCAAGTGTTTCAGACAGTGGGCCGTTCTAGGGGCAGTTCCACTCAGCAGAGCTCTGTCACAAAACAACGTCGAGGCGACGCACAGCGCAACTCCTGCTGTCTTGTGTGTTCCCCTGATCTGAGGTTTCTCCCCTCTCTACAGCACAAACATGACGTTGGTTTGCGTCTGTGAATACTGTCTTACCTAAAATTAAAGAGGCTGCCCCCAAGGCCCTCGGGTTGGGTCGGGAGGGGGGCCTTTGACAAGCTCCCGCTGACCCGTCACCCCCGTCACATTATAGGTGATGAGTGCCTGTGTCCTGCTGAGGTCTCTGAGGGAAGGGGAGGTGGGCACTCGTCTTTGCTGCCCCAGTGTACCACAGCGCCAGGCTCGACGAACATAACGAAGAAGTTATTCAGGAAAGGATGCTGGAGCTTGGATGTCATTCGGCTGAGACTCAGGTTCTGAGCCTCAGGTTTCAAAAGTCTTGGGTTTCTCTGTCTTGCATTTCAAAAGTCTCTGAGAATGGGCAATACGAAACATCAGCAAAAATAGAATGTTTGATAACAAAAAGGCACAAGATAAAATTGATGATGCAGGTTTAAATGGCAAACTCTGTCATCAAAAAGGAATCTTTGTTTTTTTCTCTTTTTCTGATGTTTCCGTTGCCTTTTGACAATGTGAAAGCTCTGAAGAACTGCAGAATTTTCTTTTACTGTAATGTTGGTCTTATACTGTGCATATAAATGATTGAAACTTAGAAATACTAAAATGTCTTACACAAATGATAGTATATTTTTATAAAACTGCACAATATAACTACAGTCAGTAAGTTTGTAATTATAGTCTCATTAAGCCATTCTTTAAATGGTAAGTCAAACATGTTCCCTCTATATGCTCAGTAATTCACCTTTTTGATTACTGAAGTGGAAAATAATCATTTCATTTTCTCTGTCCTATATTTCTTAAGGGCTGGGAATAGAGGGTGGTGAATGAGCTATAAATTTAAGATATTTATGCATCTTAATCACTTAGAAACTTTGAATCAGACTTGATTCTGTATTGTGACAGTGTATAATTATAACAGCTCTCGTTTGTTGAAGACACCCTCTGTATTTTACTGACACCAAACAATAAATAGTGTTGTGAGTTAGACACAATTACTTTCATTTTACACATGACATTGCTAACTTTTGATGCCTAATTTGCTCAAGACCACTCTAGGGACAGAGAGGTGGAGTGGGAAGTGCGACGCAGCCCTGTGGTTTTTCGATTCTAAAGCACATTTTCCTAACTTTTGATTTAAAGTACAAAATGTAGAGATTGGCTCTTTTTTTTTTTTTTTGCCCGTCAAAAATGATTTATACAGTTACCTTTCTCTGTGGATGGCAAGACAAGTTATCCCGCTACACTAGCCCCTCTGCTAATTTTTCCAATTGGCATCTTTCTCAGTTCTTAAGAGATGGTGCAGAATCCTCCGCCTCCACGGGCCTTTCTGATAACAGTAGGTATGAACTGGGGGTCCATGGAGCCCCCAGCCTCCTTTTCCCAGGCCCCCGTCTGCACGCTTTGGCCGCTGCCTGATGTGGGCCGTGAGCTGAGTGCTGGCCGGGGTGAGTCAGGGCCAGGCCTGGACCTTAGCATCTCCCACATGAAGACGTGGAGGAAGGCTGAGCCAGCAGCTGGATGGAGGCTGGTTCCTCAGTGACCACATGGGACGGAGACCCCCACCCACTGTGCCGGATTGTAAATGGACAAGGAAAAACCTTTTATTACGTTGAGCGTGTGTATGTGTGGGCTCAGTTGTGTCTGACTGTTTGGGACCCCTTGGACTGTAGCCTGCCAGGATCTTCTGTCCATAGGGTTTTTCATGCAAGAATACTGGAGTGGGTCTCCATTTCCTCCTCCAGGGGATCTTCCTGATGCCGGGATGGAATCTGCATCTCTTGAGTCTCCTGCACTGACAGATGAATTGTTTATCACTAGTGCCATCTGGGAAACCCATTTTTCTGAGATATTGAGGTTATTTGTTATAGCACTTAACGAATCTTGATTATAGAATTCATTTTATTCCTATTCTTCACTCTATGTCTTCTACTCATAATCAGTTGGCAAATAATGAATCTTTAACATTTTCCTTTTTATATTAGTATATATTGATTTTAAAAGTTTTATGTAAACATTATTAAATATTTAGGAGTATGAAGAGGGAAAGTGAATGCAAAGAACTAATGTAACTGTGTTGGCATGTTTCCTTTCAAGTCCTTCTCTTTTGCTTCATTAGGGACTTTTTTCTTTATCATAGTTGGTATCTTAGGACAATCTTGCATCTTGATTTTTTTCTGTTTTTCATAATGGCATAATCCAAGTGTTTTCCAGGGTGTAAAAAATTCTTCATAACAGCTGCACACCATTCCATCCTCTGGGTGGGCCCTGGTTTATTTAACCTTCCTCTTATTGTTGATGATTTAAATTATTTCTATTTATTCACAATTAAGAAATAATGCAGTAACAGTATCTGCACCTCTCGATGCTGTTTCTGTAAGGAAATAACTTTGGACTCACTGAAGTGCCTGAGAGACAGGCCTGTGTTTCTATCAGCCCATGCACTGGTGTGCTGGAGTGAGCTCCCTGTCACAACAGAGGGTCAAGCAAGGCTGCATGACCATCTAGATTGACATGTGTTGAGTCCAAGTTGCGATAGATGACTCCAAAGGTCCCTGTTTCTATGGTTGTGGCTCAGATGGTATAGAATCTGCTCATAGTGTGGGCAACCCAGGTTTGATCTCTGGGTTGGGAAGATCCCCCACTTAAGGAATGGCAGCCCACTCTAGTATTCTTGCCTCGAGAATCCCATGGACAGAGGAGCCTGACAGGCTGCAGTTAATGGGGTCGCAAATAGGCAGACATGACTGAGTGCCTAACACACACACACACACACACACACACACACACACACACACACACACACACACTCTCTCTCTTTACAAAATCCTGAGTCTTATCCAGGTAGAAATATTCATGTTGGCAAAACCCAGGTGTGGGCAAGTACAAAGTCTTTGGGGCCACTTCGGAAAATGACCTACCTTTCAAACAGGTAATATGTTAAACTGGGGCAGTGTTCAAAAGATAGAAAGAATCTAGTAAAAATCATCTGTATAACTCTTGATCCTAGTTATTCAGTTTATTTTCCAGGAGGCAACCAACAATTTCTGTTTTGTGTATCTTTCCAAATAACTTATTTTATATAGAGAGAGTGAAACTTACATCTTTTTTCCCCACATGATAGCATGTTATAAACATTGTTCTGAAACTTGCTGTTTTATGTGCAAGTATATCTTTTTTATACATTCCGAGCATCCAGAGCTTTCTTGCTCTGTTCCACAGTGTTGTCACCTGCTGCATGGCTATACCACAGTTTAGTGAATAATCTTCTCTGATGATTCCAAACAACCTTTGTCTCAAAGTTACAAACAAGCAGCAATAGTCATGGGTAGCTGGGCAAGATTTTGTGCACCATAAATTTCTAGGAGCAGAATTTCTCCCTTTGTGGGTGTATATCAGTTAGCTATTGATGAACTTGGTGGCTTAAAATAATAAGCCTGTAGTTTTTGTTATTTATCACAAGCCTGCAGGTTGGCTGGGTGGCTCTCTGCCTATGGGCAAGGCTTCACTGAGATCAGGTGGGCCTGGTCGCTACATGCAGTCAGTAGATGGGCTGGCTTAGGCCTAGTGAGTCTAGGATGTATCGATGGTGATTTTGTCTCTGGTTGTAGGATGGCTGTTAGCTGTGTGTTTACCATCCTTGGCATGCTGACTTGTGCGTGTTAGTTGTTCACATGTGTCCGACCCTTTGCTACCCCATGGACTGTAGCTCACCAGGCCCCAGGCTCCTCTGTCTATGGGATTCTCCAGGCAAAAGTACTGAAGTGGATTGCCATTCCCTTCTCCAGGGGATCTTCCTGACCCAGTGATCAAACCTGGGTCTCCTGCATTGCAGGCAGATTCTTTACTGTCTGAGCCACTAGGAAAACTCCTGCTGCCTTGCATTTACTCATATGGGAGTGGTTAGGTCTCTGGGCTGTTTCTCCCCTCTCACAGCTGGGCAGATACAAGACTTGCAGGCCTGCGGGGTGCAGCCCAACAGGAAGCCGGAGGAGAGATGACATCAGAGCTGAGCTGTGTCCTAGGAAAGTAACTCTGTCCAGGGTGAGAAGGGAGTTTGGCAAGGGAAGGTCTCCTAGGGTGACTGTGGCCCAGATCCAGATGGTAGGCATGGACAGGAGAGGGTACTGCTGAAGTGGAGTGAGTGAGTGAGGATGGGCAGCTGTGGGCTCGGGGGTCTGTGCCAGGTGACTGAGAGCACAGTGCAAGCTCTTGTTAACCAGACCGTGGGATGCAGCAAAGTGAGCGCTTTAGTGGGGAGGATGGCGAGCTCATGCTTGTCCACGCTGAGTTAAATTCACTATTGAGATGCCTGTAAGGAGGTGTCTGTGGGCCATTTAATGTCAGAGTCTGGAGCCTGGAGGACTTCCCAGGTGGCTCAGTGGTTAAGAATCCACCTGCAGTGCAGGAGGTGCGGGAGACACTGGTTCGATCCCTGGGTTGGGAAGATCCCCTGGAGGAGGGCGTGGCAACCTAGTCCACTCTTTTTACCTGGAGAATCCCATGGACAGAGGAGCCTGGTGGGCTACAGTCCATGGTTTTGCAAAGAGTCAGACACAACTGGGCGACTGAGCATACACGCACACTGGAGCTTAGAGACAGGGTCAGGACTGGAGATAAACATTTGTGTCATCCATGTAAAAGTGATCAAGTTATCTAGAGAGAGAGTCCAGTGAATAAGAAGCCAAGGACAGAGCCTAAGGAAAGAAATATTTTAACGTACTGGTGTACAAAAGGAAATGGTAGGGGAATAAAAAGGGCTGAGAGATGGCAGTCGTGATTGCTAAGGTTCTTGGCAGCTCTAAAATTCAGCAGTTCTCTGGACTGAAATAAAAGCATGTATGGTCTAGCTGCATGAAGCTCTTTTGCAAAGTGAGCCATCTCTTGTTTCTTGATTTTCAGAGCGGTCCAACTACAGTTTCTTTCATCCTAGCAGTCAGCTCCCTGCGCGTCTGTTGTGTGTCAGCAGTTTATCCCACTGGTACTCAATCTGACGACGAAGCAGCTCGCAGAGGCAAATTACAGCAGCGTGGCCCCGTGGCTGCTGGGCTGATTGTCCTCTGTCACCACATTGCGGGTGAATTTGTCTTTCTATTTGTTCTTAAGTTTGGGTCGTAGGGAAACTCTGACAAAACAGACTCCAAACTGAATTTGACATAGCGTGGATTTTGCATCTGCTCGGTTGGATACTTTCCCTGACCTGATTTAGAATGCTGAGTCAGAACACTCTACTTCCTAACCTCCCAAAGGATGTGGCACCCTGGTTTGTGTTTTTTTAAATCAGTAATAGTAGAAACTCAACCGATAGGGAAGGTCCAAGCTGGTCCCTGCCAATGAAAAATTTAGATGCACAAATATATTTTGATTTGGTAAATCATTCTTAGGTGGGGTGGTAAGATATCAATTAACCACTGGAACTACTTGGTTATTTTCTAGATGCCAAGAGGGAACAATCAATACTGGACTTTAATCCATGTGGAACCTAGTAACTATTAAGGAGTTGAGGGTAGGGGGTAGAGTGGGAAACTCTAAAGTGTTTTTGATGTAAGAATTGAAGCATGCTTTAAAATTCCCCGTATGCAGTTATGTATGCATGCAAGCTCTGTTGCTCAGTCATTTTCAGCTCCTTGCAACCACATTGTAGCCCACCAGGCTCCTCTGCCATGAGATTTCCCAAGCAAGAATACTGGAGTGGATTGCCACTTCCTTCTCCAGGGGAATCTTCCTGACCCAGGGATCAAACCTACATCTCCAGTGTCTTCTGCTTTGGCAGGCAAATTCTTTACCACTGAGCCACCAAGGAAGCCCTATAGAAACATTTAAATACAAGAACAAGCACATGGAGGTAAAGATGTACTTTTGGATACTTCTGGGAAGCATAGAAGTAAAAGTTGGTTAGCTCATCACCCCTATTCATACATGGGGTATTTGCAATATTCTCAAGAAGTTCCACTTGTTAGAAGGTGAGTCAGCTGAAGAAGCATAAATCTTTGGCGTGAAGAGACCTTAAGGGTCCTGTCTACTGGAAGGGGACAAAATTGCCCAGCTGAGGAAGGGTATGTGACTGGAACTACATGTCAGAGGCATGAGTAAGCTCTAGACCCTCGGCTTCCCAAATCCTAAGTCAGAGTTGAATCCTCTCCATCAGTGCTTCTCAAAGTGTGGTCCCTGGCAGGCCCCAGGAACATCACCTGGGAATGTGTCAGAAATGCAAGTTCTCACTCCACTCCTGTTGCTCCTGAATCAGAGGCTTTGCAGAGGACTCCCGCTGTCTGTGTTTTCACCAGTCCTCCGGGGGATCCTGAGGTCAATAAAACTTGAGATCCACTGTTGATGGAGATAATACTGACTCCCCCTCCTGGAGCAAATACCGTTTTCCTTAGCTTGTAGGTGTATTGCAATGTTTTAAAGACAATGTGTGCTCTCAGGCCAAACCCGTGTTAATTAAACCTGACACGTGTTGCTGCCAAACAATCAGTTTCCACACAGCTGGTTTTTCCTTCAGGCGCTGTTCAATAGGTGATGTTTCCAAAGGAGAAAATGTAATCTTTACAGCTGAAGTAGCCTCAGCCAAAAATTGTAGCACTGACGTTTCAGAATGCAAAAATCCACTGGTCAAGTAGCATTTCAAGTTCTTCTTTTATATCCTTCTTTAAGAGATGAATGGTAGATGGTATTACCTCTAATTGCTGTCCACTCGCCTATAACCCCGTACAAGCATTAGATTCTTATTGAGTAAGACAGGAAGGATTTGACCAGTCTTAAATTCTCTGCCAGAGTTGAAGGTCATCTTTTAGGTACCTATAGAAGAGGGTAGTTTGGTGCCATGTTTTTCTAAAACTTATTGATGCTGCTGGAGATGTTCCATTTCTCAGGTTCACAGCTTTTAAGTATCTTTCTGTAAATATGTTCAATGGAATAAATTTTCATCAGTGAACTTCATATGCATTCTTATTGTGATTTCTTATATCAGTAAAATCATAGATTCTATTGTGAAGGTGCTTTAAAAAAACACCTCTTGGGTGGATGTTAGGCGGTCCTAAAATTCACTTAGTACCAGTATTAAAGCATTGTTTCCTTCTCTTAGGAATAGAAAATGTAATATATACTCCATGATTCCTAAGAAATTCCAAGGGAACTCTCTTACAGTGTTGGTGGGAATGCAAGCTAGTACAGCCACTATGGAAAACAGTGTGGAGGTTCCTTAAAAAACTGCAAATAGACCTGCCATATGACCCAACAATCCCACTGCTGGGCATATACACCGAGGAAACCAGAATTGAAAGAGCCACGTGTACCCCACTGTTCATCGCTGCATTGTTTACAATAGCCAAGACATGGAAGCAACCTAGATGCCCATCAACTGATGAATGGATAAGAAAGCTGTGGCACATATACACAATGGAATATTACTCAGCATTAAAAAAAAATTCATTTGAAGCAGTTCTACTCAGATGGACGAAACTGGAGCCCATTATCCAGAGTGAAGTAAGCCAGAAGCAAAAACAACAATACAGTATATTAATGCATATATATGGAATTTAGAAAGATGGTAACGAGAACCCAGCATGCGAGACAGCAAAAGGAACGCAGATGTATAGAATAGACTCGTGGACTCTGTGGATGAGGGTAAGGGTGGGATGATATGGGAAAATGGCATTGAAACATGTTAATTATCGTATGTCTAATCAATCGCCAGCCCAGGATTGATGCTCGGGGCTAGTGCATCGAGATTTCCCGGGGGGAGGGAGGAGGGAGGGAGGAGGGAGGGGGGTTCTGGAGGAGGAGCATATGTAAACCCATGGTGATATCATGGCATTGTATGGCAAAAACAATAAAAGGGAAAAAATAAAAAATAAAAAGAAATTCCAAAGTAGTCTGCACCACATTCTTAAAATTTATCTCCATGTTTGAAGTTCATCCAGTTATCAGAGTCTGAGAGTTGAATTATTGGATATGTGTGTCCTTAACCTATATAGGGAGACGTGTTCCTTTGTTTAAAGTCCAATAGGATTCTCCTAGTGGACTGTTCTTGGGCAAAATTTAAAGGAATATGCCCCAGGGAGGCTTGGGTAAATGTAATCAGTAGCTTTCATCTCTGCCCTGGGAAACGCCAGAAAGAGTCAGTGCTAGAAACGCACCCACATATTCATTGCAGAGGCTACCCTGAGACTTGGACACACTTAGCCATTCATCTCCAACGTAAGCACAGACACTGCATTTTCCACTTTTGGACACAGAGATGAAAGTATTCCTGGTTATATAGCTAAGTATTGTTTCAGTGTAACACTTCATAGGAAATAAAAGGGTGTGTGAAAACCTCAAACAATTTTTGCCTCTTGGTGATCTGAAAGGCCCACCTCATTTATTAAAAGCACTCAATATGGTCTGGCCAGAGATGAGAGTTATAAACTATAAGAGCCAGAGGGAGCTTCAAGTGATTCGGGTTTTTTCCCTTGACATTTGAAGGGGCAGAAGAGAAAGAGCTTACCCAGGACTGCTTTCTCTTTAGCTAGTTAACACCGGATCCCATCTCAGAATGCCTGCCTTTGGAGTCTCATTATAGAGTACTCTTGCCTGGAGAATCCCATGGACGGAGGAGCCTGGTGGGCTACAGTCCATGGGGTCGCAAATAGTCAGACACAACTGAGCAACTTCTTCACTTATAGAGTCTCGTTTTTCTTGCTTGTCTTGGACATTCCATTTATACCCTAGAATTCTTGGGCTCCGGCTTACCTGGCAGTGGTGGAATTCCTGCAGAGATGTGCATTTGTCGTGTTTGAGCTTTGGGCTGCACTGTCTTCCCTGCACTTGGTCACTCACGTCTTGCACCCTATACTCCTACATTGTTTCATAGTGTCTTTGTTGACTGGGGTGGCTGTAAAAGATATCTTAGACTGAGTGGCTCACACAGTAACATCCACTTCTCATGCATCTAGATGCTGGAAGTCCAAGGTCAGGTGCCATCACGGCCAGATTCTTAGTGGGGGCTCTTTGGCTGTTTTAGGCATGGCTGCCTTCCTGCTTCCTGAGAGATTATCTCCCACACAACTCTTGCCATAAGGGCAGTAATCTCGTTCAGACTCATGACAGCTCTCAAAGCCTCACCTACAAATGCCAACGTGTTGGGTGTAGGGCTGAGTTTTAGGAGTGGGGACACGAACATTCCATCCATAGCATTTAGTCAAAAATGTAGCTCCTATTTGGAGCAGAACCAATCGGATCTGTTCAACTCCAACTCTGGTTGCAGCCCCAACCAGATGCCTGCACGGGCTGTCTATTTGTTACCATTTGCAAGTTCTGAATTAGATTGGACTGGATAGTGATTCAGATTCTTTACAGTAAGTGTCAGCAGTAGACTAAGGAGGATATCCATAGCCTCTGGAAGAGGAAGAGGTGTGTTGACGGTGGGTAATGCACCGGGGTTGATCACCTGCCTCCTGGGCTCAGCCTGCACATGCTCAGAGGCTGAGGTCCCCTTTCCAGCACAAACGAAACAAGGGCCATTACTCTCCCGCATGGGAAACCTCAGGCTCTTTAGGAACTAGATGTTGGAGCATACTTCTGATAGCTTCAATTTGACAAATATTAAGCGTTCACTGTATGTGCAGCACTGTGTGAAGCCCTGGACACGATAGGAATGAGTACAGCAATGTCTCTAGCCTCACGCAGTTTACAGTAATGGGACTAAAAAAGGAACGCACGTCATTGAAATACAAAGGAAAAATAAGGTATTTTTCTTCAGAGGCTTTTAAAAAAGTATCAGAATATTGCAGTGCAAAATCTGTTGATGTCAGCATCATATGGATGCAGTTCAATTTCTGAATGTGCTGATTACTCTTGGTAAGAACTTGGGTGAGATCCTGAATATTTCAGATAGTTTTTTGCTCCTAGTGAAATCTGCCATAGGATTGTTGTAGAGGAAAAAATAACATTGCATACGTAAGTGTCTGATACATTAGTAGACATTGGCAAGTAGTATGAGATCTGATGGAGCTAGTGGTTAGGTCAGAGAGAGGCTTCATTATTTTTCCCTTGACGTATGAATAGAGTTCCTACAGAATGACAGAGAAGGAGCATAAAATAAACCATCGAAACTTAAAGGAGTGTAGGAGGGTATCCTGTTCTCTGCATCTTCTCCAGCATTTATTATCTGTAGACTTTTTGATGTTGGCCCAATCTGACTGGGGTGAGATGATATCTCACTGTAGTTTGGTTATCATTTCTCTAAATAACTAGAGATGTTGAGCTTATTTTCATGTACCTTTTGGCCGCCTGTATGTCTTCTTTGGAGAAATGTCTTTTTAGATTTTCTGCCCATTTTTTTGTATGGATTATTTGGGTTTTTTGATATTGAGCTATGTTTGTCAGCCACTAAGTTATGTCTGACTCTTCATGACTCTATGGACTGTAGCTCACCAGGCTCCTCTGTCCATGGTATTTCCAAGGCAAGAATACTGGAGTGGGTTTCTATTTCCTTTTCCAAGGGATTTTTCTGACCCAGGGATTGAACCCAGGTTTCCTGAATTGCAGGTGTGTTTTTTTTTTTTTTTTAATCACTGAGCCACCTAGAAACAGGTGAGCTATATGAGCTATTTTTATATTTTGGAGATTACTCTCTTGTCAGTTGCATTATTTTCAAATATTTTTTTCCCATTCTATATGAGTAATATGGCTGGAGCATTATGTATGGTGGGTGAGGATATTTTTAAGTCTTAAAAGCAGATAAAAATTTAAATCTGGGGATTGTTACACAGTGGGAGAGTATGGAGTGAAGGCAAAAGATGGCATAAACAAGTGAACACGTCCTATGAGGGGGTGGATGTGATTGGCACAACCCCACGACTCCACCCCCTGCTCCTGCAGATTTCAGTGTTGTGACTGAAGAGATAGCCATGTTGCGAGCCCACCTGAGGTGCCGGCAAGTGGAGGGAGGACCTCAGGTGGTGACCGTGTGGCCCTCCTTCCTCTGCTGCAAGTGCTCCCCGGAGGAGGGCAGTGATGGGCGTGGACCACGGGACTCCCGGGGCGGCGATCTGAGTGCTCAGCGGAGGGTGGGGGCAGTGAGCGGCGCCTTTCAAACCTGCCCTCCTTCCTGTGCGTGGTCACCCGGGTGCCGGCGTGGGAGTGTCTGACGGACGCCTGGGATTCATGCATTTAGATGGGAAGCACGCCTGACGGACTGATCCAGCACACAGTTCAGAGAGGGACACGCAGGATCACGGCCAGTCGAGAGGGGACGCTGGTCACCTGGCGTCGGGTCCAGCCGCCTCTGACCACCGCGTGAGCTCTTGCGAGTAGAAACATAGCACGCACCCAGGCCTATCAATGTCTTTTGTCCATGTGATGGCTCTGGTTTCATTTGGTAATACCAGGCTTAAGTGTTCCTCCCCTGAAAATTTTTCTAGATGTAGTAAATCACCTGGTCCTGTATGCCCCCAAAGGACTTTGAGTATGTCTTAATGGTAACAGATAACTGCACGTTCTTCTTCTCAACTAGACTGAGAATTCGTTTCTTTTATTTCCATTAAAAAATCAGTTTATTTTTACTCGGAGGATCATTGCTTTGCAATGTTGTATTGGTCTCTGCGGTATTACTTCGTGGACCAGCCGTAAGCATACATGTAGCCCCTCGCTCTTGAACCTGCCTTCCACCCCACCCCCTCCCACTCCGCTAGTCATCACGGAGCACCCAGCTGAGCTCCCTGTGCTGTAGGGCAGCTTCCCTCTAGCATCTGTTTTACACATGGTGACATGTATATTTCAGGTCTTCCCTGGTGGCTCAACAGTAAAGAATCTGCTTGTAATATCAGAGCCTCAGGAGATGTGGGTTTGATCCCTGGGTCAGGAAAGTCCCCTGGAGAAGGACATGGCAACCTACTCCAGTAGGAATCTCATGGACAGAGGAGCCTGGCAGGCTACAGTCCATGGGTTTGTGAAGAGTCAAACACGACTGACTCCACTTAGCGCAGCACAGCACAGTGAATATATTTCACTGCCACCCTCTCCTTCCCCAACCTGCCCCTTCCCTTGCTGTGTCCGCAAGTCCATTCTCTGTGTCTGGGTGTCTCTGTTTCCACCCTGCAAATAGGTTCATTGGTACCATTTTTCTAGATTCCATATATATGCATTAATAGATGATATTTGTTTTGCTCTTTTTGACTTACTCTGTGTAACACACTCTAGGTTCGTCCACCTCAGTTCAACTGAGAATTCATTTCTTATTTATCTTGAATTATTAACTCTCATTTCCCTAGGAGCTAGCTTGGAATAGGTGCTTATTGAAAGATGTTTGTTAAATGAAAAATGAATGTATGAATAAATGAATGAAGACACATCATCATGAAAAACACTCCTTGGGATCACAGAATAATTCCAGTAATGTGTATAGAAACGGTTTTCCTATGTAACTTGAAATATCTTAGTCTAAGCTTTATATCACGGGGTTGAATTTTAAAGTAGAATACTTTGTGATATTTATGGGGCTGAGGAAAGTATGACATTTTTATTGTTCAAAGGTAATGTTCTATGCAGATTGAAGGGACTTTTTGACTTTGTAATATGTAATGCTAGGAAAAATATATCTGAACAGAGATGGATTTGAATAGGAATTAAGCATTAGTGAGATTCTTTTGGAAAAACTTTATGGCAGCGTGGCTTTATTTACTATCAAATCAGGCCACCCTTACCTTAGGGCCCACAAAACATAAACCAGAAGCAAAGGTCCTGCAAATTTAGTCTTGAATATGAATTAGTTAAGTCAGTTGTGATATTATGAGGTCATGCAAGCATAAAAACAGAGAGGAAACTTATCCAAACAAATAATCATGCTTTTGCTTTTAATAAAACGTTAAAGTTTAAGAAGATTTGCACTAACCCCCAAACAGGAATAAACTTTGATGAAATTGTCCCTGAGTCTGTATATGGAACCTAACCAACTATAAAAGGAATCTGTTCATCTGATTGTCACTCGGTTGATTTATTCCCATTGGCAGCACCACATGAAATTTAACTTTAACTTAACTTATGATTCCAGGTTGTTGCTTTAAATGACTTGAAAAGGTTACAGTTTGATGTAGCACTAAGTTACTGTGCATTCAAAAGAGTAAAGATATAGACCTTTAGAATATAACAAGCAAACATTTCTTAATGGTAGAGTGACTCACTTTAGAAATCTGTTACAAGGTGGCAATCAATTAAGGTATGAATCATACTCCCACAAGTTAAGGTGTTCACATTTATTTGGTTTTAAAAATTAAGCATAATTGACTTTCAGCATTGTATTAGTTTCAGAGTGTACAACATAGTGATTTGATATTTTTATATATTATAAAATGATCAGCACCATGAGTATAGTTACTATCTCCAAAGTAACTATACTTTGTCACCAAACAAAGGTGTTGTGGTGTTGTTGACTATAATCGCTGTGCTATAGATTACAGCCCCATGACTTCTTTGCTTTATAACTGGAGTTTGTACCTTCTAGTCTGCCTCACCTAGTTCACTCATCAGCCCCCCGCCACACCTCCCCTCTGGCAATCACGAGTTTGTTCTCTATGAATCTATTTCTGTGGTTTGTTTTGTTTTTTTAAATTTCCACGTGTAAGTGAAATCATATGGCATTTATCTTTCTCTGTGTGACTTATTTCACTTAGCATAATACCCACCAATGTTTTCACAAATGCAAGGTTTCATTCTTTCTCTATGGCTGAGTCACATTTTTGTTTTCTTTTGAAAAATACTCAGAAATGGAACTGCTGGATTGTATGGTAGTTCTATTCATAATTTTTTGAAGAAACTCCATACTCTTCTCCATAGTGGCTGCATCAATTTACATTCGCAGCAGCAGTGAGCAAGGGTTCCCTTTTACCTGCATCCTTGCCAACACTTGTGATTTGTGGCCCATTTGATGGCAGCTATTCTGACAGATGTGAGGGGGCAACTCATTGTGGTTCTGATCTGCATTTCTCTCATGATTAGTGATGTTGAGCAACTTTTCAAGTGTCTGTGGGTCACCTATATGTCTTCTTTGGAAAACTGTCTATTTATGCCCTCCGGCAATTTTTGAATACAGATATTTGTTTTTTTTATGTTGACTTGTATGAATTATTTGTGTATTTTGGATATTAACCCCTCATCAGATATATTATTTGCAAATGATTTATTTCTCCCATTCAGTAGGCTGCCTTTTCATTTTGTTGATAGTTTCCTTGCTGCGCTGAAGATTTTTAGTAAGATATAGCCCATTTATTTGTTTTTGCCTTTGTTTCCCTTCCCTGAGGAGAAATATCCAAAAAAAAATGTTGATACCAATGTCAAAGACCACATTACCTATGTTTTCTTGTAGGAGTTTTATAGCCTCAGGACATATATTTAAGTATTTAATCCATTTTTGTGTTCATTTTTCTATATTGTGTGTAAAAGGAACTCAAGCAGTGTTTCCTTATTGATTTTCTGTCTGGATGATCTGTCTATTGATATAAGTATGGTGTTAAAGTTTCCTATTATTATTGCATTGCTATGAATTTATCTCTTTATGTTTGTTAATATCTGCTTTATTTTACATGCTTTAGGTTAATATTTGCTCCTATGTTAAGTGTATATATATTTACAATTATTATACCTTCTTGTTGGATTGATCCCTTTTCATCATGTAAAGTTCTTCTTTGTCTCTTGTTAACAGTTTTTGTTTTAAAGTCTATTTAATCTGATATAAGTATTGCTACCCCTGCTTTATTTTTATTTCTGTTTGAATGGAAGATGTTTTTCCATCTGCTAACTTTCAATCTACATGTGTCTTAAAACTAAAGTGAATTTCTTATAGGCAACATGTCTGTCTTATTATTTTTATGCATTCAGCCTCTCTATGTCTTTTGACTGGAACATTTAGCCCATTTATATTTAAAGTATTTTTAATATTTATGTACCCATTGCCATGTTGTTTTTGTTTTCTGGTTGTTTTTGTAGTTCTTTTTAGTTCCTTTTTTCTCCTTTTGCTTTCTGCTTTTGTGATTTGATGACCACTGTAATATTATAATAATAATGTTGTTATAATATTATGCTTGGATATTTCTACTATAGATTTTTGATTTGTGTTTACCATGATATATGTGTGATGATTTTAATTGATGGTTTTTTCAGTTCAAATGCATTCTAACATTCCTGTATTTTTACTTACCTCCCCCACCGGTGTTTAAAGGTTTTGAAGTCATATTTTACATCTTTCTCTTTTGTGTATTTCTTAACCACTCATTTAGATATAGATGATTTCACTACTCTTTACAATCCTAATAGCTGTCATTCCAAGACGCAGCTGGGTTGGAATTACTTTCCTGAAAGTCTCAAGATCAAATCTTGCTCTTTTTGGACTCCTATTTTTCTATCAACATACCATCTGCTGTGACTCCAGAATCATTATTTTTGAGAAAGAAACTTTTCAGTTTATGAAAGAGGCCCGGTGACTCTGATAACCCTTGGGGACATAGCAAAGCAGGCAGCTAACCTTCTTCAGGGTGCCCTAGTGGATCCTTGTTGAAAGTATCTATGCTCAAATTCATTAGATAACCTTACATTGACTTTATTCTATTCCCTATCCATTTCTTCTCGCAGGAAAAACTAGTTACTTTCCTGGTTCACTACAAATGGTTCTATGTTAGGAAATATGTTGACTGATGAGTGATCACATATGAGGATGAAATATGGGTTTATGATCAATAGTAATTTACATAGTAAAAGTCGGAATCTAACCAGGAAGACAGAAACCACTATGTTTGAAATGAAGGTGAAAGTAGGGAATTTTTTATGCAGATGCTGAAAAGCTAAAAAGAGAAAGAAATGGGGCCATGAGGTGACCTCAGGATGCGCACCAGCAGGAACCGAGGCTGGAGGGGCAAGTGGGGAGTGTTGGCCTGACGGGGTCTCAGAGTGGAGGCTGGACCGCCGCCGGCCTGACGGTGCTGGCCGCTGCGGCCGAAGTGGTCCTGCAGACTGGAACAGGGCATTTCCAGGGGAACCAGCCGGAAGCCTGCCGGGAGGGAGGTGGGCACGCAGGCGCAGGGGGCCGGGCCAGGCAGGGCAGGCATGCCCGCGGGGCGGATGTGGCCGGACTCGGACTCGTGGACGGGTTACTCTGGTGTGAAGCACCGTGCTGTTGATCTCTCAGCAACGTGGTGACAGTTTCTTGTGGTTGGCAAGAACAACTGATTCTAACTTCTTTTTTAAGAAAACAGCGTTTTATTTCCTTCTGAGGTATAACCAATTAACAACGTTGTGACAGTTTCAGTTGAACTTCGAAGGCACTCAGCCATACATATACAGGTGTCCATCCCTCCCGGCCTGCCACCATAATGCTGTTAAAGTGCTGCACTCAATATGCCAGCAAATTTGGAAAACTCAGCAGTGGCTGCAGGACTGGAAAAGGTCAGTTTTCATTCCAATCCCAAAGAAGGGCAATGCCAAAGAATGTTGACACTATACACAATTTGTATTTATTTCACACGATAGCAAAGTAATGCTCAAAATCCCTCAAGCAAGGCTTCAAAAGTATGTGAACCAAGAACTCCCAGATGTTCAAGCTGAATTTAGAAAAGGCAGAAGAACTAGAGGTGAATTTGCCAACATCTGTTGGATCATAGAAAAGCTAAAGAATTCCAGAAAAACAGCTACTTCTGCTTCATTGACTACACTAAAGCTACTGACTGTGTGGATCACAACAAACTGAAAAATTTTGAAATAGATGGGAATATCATACAACCTTGCCTGCCTCCTGCAAAACCTGTATGCAGGTCAAGGAGCAACTGTTAGATCCATACATAGAACAATGGACTGGTTCCAAATTGGGAAAGGAGCATGTCAAGGCCATATATTGTCACCTTGCTTATTTAACTTATATGCAGAGTACATCATGCAGAATGCTGGGCTGGATGAAGTACAAGCTGGAATCAAGATTGCCGGGAGAAATAATCAATAACCTCAGATATGCAGATGACACCACCCTTATGGCTGAAATGAAGAGGAACTGAAGAGCCTCTTGATGAAGATGAAAGAAGAGTGAAAAAGCTGGCTTAAAATTTGACATTCAAAAAATGAAGATCATGACATCTGGTCCAACACTTCATGGCAAATAGATGGGGAAACAGTAGCATACTTTATTATCTTGGGCTCCAAAATCACTGCAGAAGGTGACCGCAGCCATGAAATTGAAAGATGCCTGCTCCTTGGAAGAAAAGCTATGACAAACCTAGACAGTGTATTTAAAAGCAGAGACATTTCTTTGCCTACATAGGTCCGTATAGGTAAACCTATGGTTTTTCCAGCATGTATGGATGTAAGAGCTGGACAATAAAAAAGGCTGAGTGCTGAAGAATTGATGCTTTTGAGCTGTAGTGTTGGAGAAGACTCTTGAGAGTCCCTTAAACAGCAATTAGATCAAACCAGTAAATCCTAAAGGAAGTCAAACCTGAACACTCATTGGAAGGACTGATGCTGAAGCTGAAGCTCCAATACTTTGGCCACCTAATATGAAGAGCTGACTCACTGGAAAAGACCCTTTTGCTGGGAAAGATTGAGGGCAAGAGGAGAAGAGGGCGACAGGATAAGATGATTGATGGCATCACCAATTCACTGGAGTGAGCAAAATCCGGGAGAGGGTGAAGGATGGGGAAGCCTGGCATGCTGCAGTCCACGGGGTGGCAAAGAGTTAGGCACGACTGAGCGGCTGAACAGCAACAACTTTCTCCCCCAAACTCTACTCCCATCCAGGCTGCCACATAACATTGAGTGGAGCTCCCTGTGCTATACGGTAGGTCCTTGTTGATTATCCATTTTAAATATGGAAGTGTGTACTTCTTAAAAGAAATTTTATAGAAAAGGAAATGGAGATTGGACACTTGAGTCTGGCTTCTATTTAAAAACCTATGTGTAATTTTTTTAGGCCTGATCACAGCAATTACAAAGGTTTAGTTGGCAGATCTCCTGTGGGGGGCTTCCTTCCCAGCAGACTGAGTGGACAGCCAGTGCACTGTGGTGCTTGAGTGGAGGTTAAGGACCCAGGCTCCCCCGGGTGGGCATGCCTTCAGGCATATCTGCACTCTTAGCCCAGGTTCTCTCACCCTAGTTTTCTTTATTTGGCTTCCTTAGAATTGAATGATACATACATGTTGAAATTGACAAGGCTCAGATATAAAGCCCTCATGGTTATGGGCCTAAAGTTTGGTTAAATAACACACACACACACACACACACATATATATATATATATATATATATACCATGTAAAAGGCTGAACCACATCTGTCTGACTCTCAAGCCCGTTTACTTACATGGCCTGAGAGATTAGAGATTCTCCCAGGGCCCAGATCCCCAGATTGTGTTCAGACCTCATCCAGTCATTTCTGGCTTACTGTAATGCTCAGAGGAAACACAACCTATTTGGAATGCTAGGAGTTTTGGGGGCATATATAGTTGGTTGTTGTCGGGAGCCCAGTGTCTGAATGGGAGCATGAGTAAAATCTCATGAGATGTCTGTCCTGCTGTTGATTGTCAACAACAGGGGCAATTAAAGAGGGTGAGCTGTCTTTTTCCCCTTAGGTCATCATGGCCATACCTCACAGAGTTGCAGGTCTGAGAAGACTAGTTTCCAAGTGAGAGGTCCATGCTTTGCTTAAGGTTATATGAAGAGTTTGCTTTCCCTTATGTTAGAGATGTAAATATCTCTCAATCTATATTTAAAGATTCATTAGATGGGAGAAGAAGGAGAGGGTGAGATAAATGGAGAGAGTCGCATGAAAGTAGTACCATGTATAAAACAGATAGCCAGTGGAATTTGTTGTATGATTCAGGGAACTCAGACTGGGGCTCTGTAACAACCTAGAGGGGTGGGAAAGGGTGGGAAGTGGGAGGGACGTTCAAGAGTGAGGGAACATATGGACACCCATGGCTAATTCATGTTGATGTATGGCAGAAATCAAACCAATATTATAAAGCAATTATCTTTCAATTAAAAATAAATAAATGAAAAAGATTCATTAGAGTGCATTCTGTTTACCTTAGTGTTTTTACCTAATAGTTGTTCAGGAAAGAAGATATGTAGATGGTCATCCAGTGAATGAATTATATGTGTCAGTGTTATAAACCCACCACATACCTAATTGGGATAAGGAAATGCCCAGAGGATTTAAAATACTCTGTGAATGTACTTCTCTGGCTTTTTATTGCTCTGTGAGCAATACTGATACTACGGGAGGGCACACAATCTTAAAAAAATAATGAAAGTATGTTCTGAAAATCTGGCTCAAAGAAGGCGTGAGTTGTCTAATGTAGTTATCGTCTTAAACTTTTCCTGGCTTCTAAAATCCAGGAAACAGTATCAGCTTTCAGATTGAGGCAAAACAGCAGGCTCTGCACAGTCCCTTCTTCTCCTGTCCTTCCCACTCATCTTTTCTCTTTCCACTGGATTTCTGAATATACTTCTCCACGTTTGGAGGAGATAATTAGGTAATTAAATGTGTGGGTTTCAAAGATCACTTGTTGGACCAAAGGCTATATGGAATAGGAACTGCAAATCCAAGCTCGTAGGTGATTTCAGCAAAGCTCTTTCTTTTCTCTTCTGTATAATTAGATTTGTAAGAAGTTGAAAGCGAGACTTTCTGCAGATAAACTGTGGGGCAGATGAGTGCCCCGGGAAAATGGATAATTGGCTAGGCTGGGCTGCAGACTTTCTGGGCTCTTTGTTATGAAGGTTTAATGGTTAGTTCTTTCCCTGCAGAGTTTCAGGCTGTGAAGTCAAGGTAAGATCCATGTGTTCTTAAGTAATTTGCACTGAAGCTGTGCTCCACCAGAATCTCAGCAATACCTCAGTCATTTGGTCGTGCAGTTATTCATTCATTTGCCCTGTGAGTCTTTACTGAGTGCCCGTGAATGTCAGAATCTGCTCTACACTAGGAAGGCAGCCTTCAGCTATAATCCAATCTAAGGGCTATATGGGGCAGTCTACTTCTATAGTCATTATTTTTCTTTTCAAGAACAGATTTCTTGATTTAACCAGCCAAGCATATTAAATAGCAAAGACTACCTTAAATTTAAGTTTTAAAAGAAATCCTTATGGAGGTTCTACTTGGAATGTTGTTGTGGATGCCTATCAATAATCAGCTTAAGGCAAGAGTTAGTCTTGATTACTTTTTACTTCTTCCCCACTGGTCACAGGACCCCACGGTAGTGTAGCTTCCTTTGGCTGTGGGGCTTCTCTGCTCCTTCTCAGAAGTGTTGGCCATCGGGATGACTTCTGTTGTGTACCTTTGAATAGGTCCTGATTTCTTCATTCACAGAGAAATCAGATGAATGAATTTGGGGAATTCTTGACTATTTTCTTCTGGGGTCCCCAGTGAGGCAGACAGCAAGCTCCACCCTGCAGTTTCCATAGCACATTAATCCTGCCTCCCAGAGGGCTTCTCTGCACACTCAGCAGATGCTTCTTTTTGGTTATCCCTAAAAATTATCCAAAAACCAAAAAAGCACAAATCAATAGACTTTGCTCTACCCTCTGCATCTCTTTGGGTAAATATTTGACTGCCTCACCTGGTCTGCCACTATAGCATCTCCAAATAACTTTCTCAACATTGCATGATATGAATCTTTTTTAGAGCCTTAACCAGGAAGTTCAACAAGGTTAAAAAAGAAATAGACTTAGAGTTTATTATTCACAGAGGCATATATCTTAACAGAATAGGCAGTGCTTAGGCATTTGTGATTTTGGATGAAGCTGAAGTGGGGCAGTGTCTACCCTTACACTGGGATTTTGGACTCCAAATCAACACATTACACACAGAGTGCAGGCTCTGACTTAAAGATGATGAGTTCGTGCTCTCGTGGGGCTCACAGTCTTGCAGAGAGACAGGTCGGTGAATAGATACACACAGCAGGGCAAGCACTTGGATGTATAACCGACTGGTGGAGGGAGCCATGAGGACTGGCTCTGTTTCTGTGAGTGAGTCCAGTGCTGGAAGGTTGGATGTCAGAGTCAGGTTTTGGAAGATGGTGATAAGAATGCTTTTGGAAAGTCAGGAACAAGTCTTGCCAAATATCATCTCTCTCTGGACCATTCATTCTCCTGCCCTTTGCTAGGCTGGCTCCTTCTCATCCTCCAGGTCTCAATGGGAATCTCCTCTGCAAGGTCACCAGGCCTTTCTCTGAACCACCCCATTTCTGCACTCCCCACCCCCCAGCAGGCTGTGAGTCTCCATCTCAGCCTGCATCATGTCACAGAATGGATTATTCCAGGGATGGTTTTCGAGATGCTTCCCTACCAGACAGTTAGCTTCTTATGGAGGAAGATTCATGTCTACTTTGGCTGTACTGCTGGGAATCCAGGAGAGATTTCCAGTGGTACAAAAAAGTTGGTGTTCATTAAACACTGTTGAAGAGTCAGGTGGATGTAGCTTTTCTTGTGGGTGTAAAGAAAAGCTGAAATTTAGCTTCTGCCTCCTTGGTTGATATAGAGATGACATCAGATGGTTTATTTGTTCCAAATGGTCAGTGATGAATATAATTCCTTGTAAGATGCACTGAAACATATCCTGGTAACTTTATTTGTGGTGTTGAGGACTCATACTGACAGCTTAAGGTTTGGGGGGGGGGGGCTTAATTTTTTTTCCTTGAAAAGGAAATGGCTTCAAAAATGTTGTTTCACATTTCAGAGCCTGGTAAATAAACTTCAGTAGCTATTTCCTATCCCATCTAGGTTAAATTTCCTACATCACTACTTAAGGCTCTCGAAAATTGACATCTCTCTCTATTTGAACTTATTTCTCACTATTTCCTAATGCACAAGTTACACTTAGGTCCTATGCCATGTTCCCACCCATTTTTCTCCTTTCACAGATGCTTCTTTGTCTTTTGTTGGGAACAATCCTCATCCTTTGCCTTCACTAATGGCTGCCTGCTTGTGTCTCCTGCCCTCCTCGCTGCTATAGTTCTCAGCCACCTCTCTGTTCTCCAGGCCCCTAATGTGCGTCTTATTATTTATCTCTTGATTCTTTCTGGCCCTGTGGTATTCAGTGTGGGCTCACGTGTGTTGGGCTTAATGCTTATCTTCCTACCTAACAAGTAGAGTTAATGTATCTCTGAGATGCAAAAGAGAAATAAAACTCTTCATGTAATTGGCACCAAGGAAATGTCAGCTTCCTCTTATTCTGATTTGTAATGAAGCCCAGTGTAATTTGCACAGCATGTGTCTAAATTAGTGGGATTTGATTGGCTGATTCCTAGTGAGGGGCTAAGATGCAGTTTGGGGCTAAGATGTGATTGACGAAAAACCAAAGAATGCCACCACTGAAATTAAGGGAAAATGTTTAACTTTCTCTCTTTAATATCTTGAGCCAATATACAGAGGGTCATTTTGTCATTTTACTCATGGAGAAAAGAGCATTTTTTGTTTTTTGATGACTAGGTAAAACACAGAGGACTTTTAGAGTAGTGGAAGTACTCTGTATGATACCATGATGATGGATACATGTCATTAAGCATTTGTCCAAACCCAAAGGACATACAACACCAAGAGAGAACCCTAAGGTAAACTGTGGACTCAGTGATGATGTGTCAATGGGGGTTCATCGGTTGTAACACATGTACCAGAGGGTGTTTACAGTGGGGAGGCTATGTGTGATGTGGGCAGGGGGTGCGTGAGACATCTTTAAACCTTCTTCTCAATTTTGCAATGAACCTATTCACAAAGGTAAGAACTACTGTTGTACATGTGTAGAAAACATTTTGACGAAATTTTTTTCTAAGTAATTGTGGTACTTCACAGATTCTCTTAGAACCGGTCCCTTACAAGCATAATGGGAAGGGAAACTAGCAAGTTAACCAACTGCATTTACTGATCACCAACCAAGGCCCCAGTTTGGGGGCCACAGGGAATAAAAGATGATATACGCTAAGAACCAAGTTGGTAAAATGGCTGCAGATTGTTGACAGGACTTTGACCTGCTTGAGTCTCCCACGGTTCTTAGTCAGCCTTCTCCGCCCCCCCCCCCACTCACCCTCTCTCCCCCTCACTCTCCCTCTCTCTCTCACACACACACCCTCACACACTTGACTCACCTCTCCAGTGCAGGGACGTATCCTGGCTACCAGGTGTCACTGCCCAAACCCCATGGGACGCAGTGTGTGCTGAGGATGAACTGAAACTGGCCACCAGCCCATCTGGTGTCTTGATGACACTGTCAGAGAAACACGGTGGATAATGACTCGTTTCTGTGCTCGTGTCCAGATAGCAACTCTCACTTCGCAATAACTTCCCTCTGGTCACCAACATCTCGGATACCATATAGTTTTGTAAGTAAGCAAAGGATGTTTTAGTAAGTTATAAAGCAATTTTTACCAGATCAATGTACAGCTGGTACAGGTTATCGTTCTTTCAGAAGTGGAACAGGAAGGGCACTGAGTGCTCCTTCAGTTCAGTTCAGTTGCTCAGCCATGTCCGACTCTTTTGACCCCATGGACAGCAGCACACCAGGCTTCCCTGTCCATCACCAACTCCTTGCGCTTGCTCAAACTCATGTCCATTGAGACAATGATGCCATCCAACCATCTCATCCTCTGTCGTCCCCTTCTCCTCCTGCCTCCAATCTTTCCCAGCATCAGGGTCTTTTCCAGTGAGTCAGTTCTTTGCATCAGGTGGCCAAAGTATTGGAGTTTCAGCTTCAGAATCAGTCCTTCCAATGACTATTCAGGACTGATTTCCTTTCGGATGGTCTGGTTGGATTTCCTTGCAGTCCAGGGAACTCTCAAGAGTCTTCTCCAACACCACAGCTCAAAAGCATCAATTCTTCAGCGCTCAGCTTTCTTTGTGTTCCAGCTCTCACATTCATACATGACTAGTAGAAAAATCATAACTTACTATATGGACCTTTGTCAGTAAAGTAATGTCTCTGCTTTTTAATATTCTGTCTAGGTTGGTCATAACTTTGCTTCCAAGGAGTAAGCATCTTTTAATTTCATAGCTGCAGTCACCATCTGCAGTGATTTTAGAGCCCAAGAAGATAAAATTTGTCACTGTTTCCATTGTTCTCTGTCCAGTTGCCATGAAATGATGAGACTGGATGTCATGATCTTCATTTTTTGAAAGCTGAGTTTTAAGCCAGCTTTTTCACTCTTGACTTTCACTTTCATTAACAGGCTCTTTAGTTCCTCTTCACTTTCTCCCATAAGGGTGGTGTCATCTTTGTATCTGAGGTTATTGATACTTCTCCCAGCAATCTTGAATCCCAGCTTGTTCTTTTTCCAATCTAGCATTTGGCATGATGTACTCTGTATAGAAGTTAAATAAGCAAGGTGACAATATACAGTCTTGATGTACGCCTTTACCAATTTGGAACAAGTTCATTGTTCCATGTCCGGTTCTAACTGTTGCTTTTTGGTCTGTGTACAGATTTCTCAGAGGGAAGGTGGTAAGGTGGCTTGGTATTTCCATCTCTTAAGAATTTGCCACAGTTTGTTGTGATTCACACAGTCAGAGGCTTTAGCATAGTCAATGAAGCATAAGTAGGTGTTTTTCTGGAACTCTCTAGCTTTTTCTGTGCTCCACAGATGTTGGCAATTTGATCTCTTTTGGTTTCTCTGCCTTTTCTAAATCCAATTTGAACATCTGAAAGTTCTTGGTTCACATACTGTTAAGCCTAGCTTGGAGAATTTTGAGCATTACTTTGCTAACGTGTGAGACGAGTGCAGTTATGCAGTAATTTGAACATTCTTTGGCATTGCCTTCTTTGGAATTGGAATGAAAACTGACATTTTCCAGTCCTGTGGCCACTGCTGAGTTTTCCAAATTTGCTGCCACATTGAGTACAGCGCTTTAACAGCATTATCTTTTAGAATTTGAAATAGCTCAGCTGGAATTCCATCACCTCCACTAGCTTTGTTCATAGTGATGCTTACTATGACACTCCAAGATGTCTGGCTCTCGGTGAGTGATCACACCAAAGTGGTTATCTGGATTATTAAGACCTTTATTTTATAGTTCTTCTGTGTATTCTTGCCACCTCTTCTTAATATCTTCTGCTTCTGATAGGCCCATACCATTTCCATCCTTTATTGTGCCCATGTTTGCATGAAATGGCCCCCTAGTATCTCTAATTTTCTTGAAGAGATCTCTATTCTTTCCCATTCTATTGCTTTCCTCTATTTCTTTGCACTGATCACTGAGGAAGTCTTTCTTATCTCTCCTTTCAGAGAGATGAGAACTCTACATTTGAATGCCTATATCTTTCCTTTTCTCCTTTCCTTTTGCTTCTCTTCTTTTCTCAGCTATTTGTAAGGCATCCTCAGACAACTATTGTGCCTTTTTGCACTTCTTCTATCGTGGATTAACTTGTCTTAGGGATTGGAGGGCCCAGTGCAGGGTGTGTGTGGGAGGCTGGGCATGGCGCCACATGGCAAGAAGGAGACCCTGCCTTCACGGCTTGCGCGTGGGAAGCAGCATGGCCTTGGGTTCCAGAATCTGGATGCTCAACCTGCTATACTGCCATCCAGCTGTGTGACCTTGAGCCGGTCTCTTAGCTTCTCAGGATCTCACTGGTTCCTGTCTACTGTGACATCCTATACTCTCGCTCCTTCCCAGAGATGAATCTAATAGTTTAAAGAACAAAACCGTCTGATTGAGAACCAAAGTCAGAAGTCCAAGTAGTGAGCATGAGGTTGGGGAGAAGGTGGTGATTGTGGACTAGAATCTCAGAGCCCGAGTACTTGGAAAGAAAACCTCCTACAGTCAGTTGGAGAGAACCTACAGAGGAAAGGCCTCGAGAAGCCTGCAGCACTTCATCAAGAGTAAGAAGGTCTCTGTCCTTTTAGGGGAGAAGATGTTTCCTACATCCCCATCTTTATCTCTGAGTTTTCAGGATAAACTGGGAACAGTTTTAGTATGTAGCTCCAGAACCTTTAAGAAAAGCAGTGTTTTCTTAGGTCAGTTTCCCAAGACAATGTAAATAAACACAAAAAAATAAACAAATGGGACCTAATCAAACTTACAAGCTGCTGCACAGCAAAGGAACCCATAAAAAAACTGAAAAGACAACCTACAGAATGGGAGAAAATATTTATAAATTATGCATCAGACAGAGGCTTAATCTCCAAGATATACAAGCTTAACAGAAAAAAAAAAAAAAAAACAAACCCAACAATGGACAGAAGGCCTTAATAGAAATTTCTCCAAAGACATCCAGATGGCCAACAGACACACGAAAGATGCTCAGCGTCACTAATTGTTAGAGAAATGCAGATCCAGTCTTATAATGAGTTAACACCTCACATGGGTCAGAATGGCCCTCCTTGGAAAGTCTGCAAACAACAAATGTTGGAGAGGGTGTGGAGAAATGGGAGCCCTCCTACACTGTTGCTGGTAATGTAAATTGGTGCAACCACACTGGAAAAGAGTGTGGAGGTCTCTCAGAAAACTAAAAATGAAATTACCATATGTTCTAGCATTTCTACTCCCAGGCATATACAGACAGAAAATTGTGATTCAAAAATATACGTGTACTCCTATGTTCACAGCAGCACTGTTTACAATAGCCAAGCATGGAAACAATCAAAATGTCCATTGACAGGTGAATGCATAAAGAAGACATGGTACATGTATGCAATGGAATACTACCCAGCCATAAAAAAGGATGAAATAATGTGATTTGTAGTGAACAGAGATGATCATACTAAGTGAAGTATGTCAGAAAGAGAAAGTCAAATACCATGCAGTATAACTTATATGTGGAATCTAAGCTATGGCACAAATGAACCCATTTATGAAACAAAAACGGACTCACAGACGCAGAGAACAGACTTGTGATGGCCAAGAGGAGGGTGTAGGGGAGAGATGGACTTGGAATTTGGGGTTAATGGATGTAAGCTATTATATGTAGGATGGATAAACAACACAATTCTACTGTATAGCATGGGGAACTATATTCAATATCCCATGATAAACCATAAGAACATGAAAAAGAATGTATATATGTGTGTATAACTGAATCACTTTGCTGTACAGCAGAGATTGGCACAACATTGTAAATCAGCTATGCATCAATAAAAGAATCAAATTTTTTAAAAATGAAAAGCATCGATAGTTTTCAAGCAATATACAGAGATGCTAAAAGTTATGGAGGAATGAGTCTCACTTCCATTGATTAACATACGTACGATAGATGATAAATTCATCAAATTCACTTGCATGTAGATATTAAACTCTTCTGAAGGCAAACCATATTTCATTTAAGTTTATATGATAATTATCCAAGGTTCCTCACCTCTAGTTACAAGTGCTTAGTTAAATGTACCCCTGAATCTGACTTTATTTATTTTTCCTCCCTTTTATTGTTTTTGCCGTACAATGCCATGATACCACCATGGGTTTACATATGCTCCCCCTCCAGAAACCCCTCCTTCCCCCCTCCCTCCTCCCTCCCCCCCGGGAAATCTCGATGCACCAGCCCCGAGAATCAATCCTGGGCTGGCGATTGATTAGACATATGATAATTAACATGTTTCAATGCCATTCTCCCATATCATCCCACCCTTTCCCTCATTTACAGAGACCACGAGTCTATTCTATACATCTGCGTTCCTTTTGCTGTCTCGCATGTTGGGTTCTCGTTACTGTCTTTCTAAATTCCATATATATGTGTTAATATACTGTATTGTTGTTTATTTTTAATGATCATCTCATTTCCCTCATTAAGCATTTGAGCTATTCACTTGGAGCTTCCAAATGGATAGTGTTTAGCTCATCTCATGTGACTTTCATGACAGCATGCAAAAAATCTCACAGTCACAGAAATGGCTCCACCATGCATCCACTCCAGGCAATAAGACTAAATATCCAGGACCATTTTTGAACACAGAGTGACTCCTGCAGGCTTACAGGGTGCCTGTTAGCACCCCCCACCCCGCCTCCAGCTCTCCATCCTGGAAAGGAAGAGCAGAAGAACAAAGGGCCTGCAAAGCTTTGTCCTAGTGATGTGAAAGCAAAACAAGGTGCTGAACTTAGACATTGATTTATGTCACCCCCAACCCCTACGTTAAACCTCTAACCCCCAGTGTGACTGTATTTAGAGATGGGCCTTTAAAGAGGTGGCAAAGGGTCAGTGAGGTCACACATGTTGTCCCTCATTGATACGCCTGGGGTCCTTAGATACATAAGGCCACTTGAGGACAGAGAAGGTGACTGTCTTCCAGCCAAGGAGTGAGGCCTCCAGAGAAACCAAGCTCACCCCCACTTGATCTTGGACGTCCAGCCTCTAGAACTATGTGAACATCCATTTCTGTTGTTCAAGGCAAGCCCCACCCCGAGTCTGTCTGGCATTCCTGGCGTGCGTGCATGCTCAGTCACTTCAGTCGTGTCCAACTCTTTGCAATGCTATGGACTACAGCCTGCCAGGCTCCTTTGTCTATAGGATTCTCCAGGCAAGACTACTGGAGTGGGTTGCCATGCTCTTCTCCAGGGGATCTTCCTGACTCAGGAATGTCTCCATATGCTCATATCCTCTACAGTGTTCTGAAGTTTGGCTTCAGAAGAGTTTAATATCTACATGCAAGGGAATGTGATGAATTTATCATGTATCATAAGTATGTCAATCAATGGAAGTGAGACTCATTCCTCCATAACTTTTAGCATCTCTTTATAATGCTCTTCCTGACTCAAGGAATGTTTCTCTTATGTCTACCTGCATTGGCTGGTGGGTTCTTGACCACTAGTGGCACCTGGGAAGCAATAGAAGACAAAGGATCAGTATGAACCAAAAACCAGCCAGAGAGTGGCACCTAAAATGACTGTGCAAACCCTGGAAAAATATTCCACCATTGATGGAGTCCAGACCCGCTGGCCATGAAACAAAATCAGGATGGCCAAAGCTCTGATGACCCCACCCCTTCAGCATTTGCTGATGAGAAGTTTAGTTGTGAAAAGCCAACCAGACGGTCTCAGATGATTTGAGTGCAGGGAAGGTCTCCGGTGCTGGGCAGTACTGATCAGCTGATTGGCTCTGCGTTCACCCCTTCAGAGCTTCTCACCAGCAGGGATACTGACACAAGCTTGGGGATAAACTTTTCCAACTGATAAATGCTTCAGTGAATAATTTGTTTGAGGACCTTGCATGCAAGAGTCTGTGTTCAGTTTTTAATGGTTTGATTTTCTCCTTTGTGGCTGAATGGCCCGGGAGATGTGAGGAGATGCTAGCTGAGGGCATGTCTTCTTTTTCCTTGTAAACCACCTGCAAACTAGCTTATAACATGGCAAACATGGCCATACCCATGCCTTTTGTCTTATCTCGGGGGTGAGACACAGGCCAGGACGTGCAGTTTGTGCTTCCATCCTGCGTAGGGCATTCGGTGAACAGATAGCCCCAGGATGTCCAACCTCTCCGATGACAACCGCACTAGAGCACTTCCCGTGGAAGGCCTTGGCCAACCGGAGCTTGAAAAGTTGGAAGATGAGGTTCTTGAGAGGTTTATAGGAAAAACAAAACACCCCCAAACCCAGCACCACCACCACCAAAACAAAGAAATCTTACCAAGGAGTTGATTCAGTCCACACCAGTGTACAGAGGCAGGGGCTGGCTCGTTCCCCTTTCATACAGGAGGAAACAAGGAATTCAAATGAGCAAGATAAGGAGGAAAGAGAGAAGGAGAGAGAGGGAGGGAGGGGAGGAGGAAGGAAGGGAGGAAGACAGGAAGGGAGGGAGGGAGGAGCAAAGGCAGATAGCCAGACCCAGGCGTGAAGGCACAGATCCGCTAGACTCTGGTTGGTGCCTTGGGCCACGAAGCCATAATGAGCTCTTTGGAAACACACCTTCTGGTCTGCAGGGGCTCAGAGAGGGTGAGGCCATGGAAGTTGGGAGGGGCAAGGGTGTTGGTTCCCTGGAACAAGTCTTTAATCCTCACATGGTTTAGTTGTCTTAAGTCTTCCTACTGAACTTCAGTGGAGACTTGGGGTTGGACCCTGCTCCGTGTGCGCTGTCTGTGGGACCTTGGGCAAGTGACTTGACTGTTTGATGGGCAGTAATGGGATGAGACCACTTGTCTGCCAGGTGGGCAGTGCTGTTAGTTCAGATAATGTGTCTGGGCTGGTTATCCACCCTCCAGGTGCGTCCCAGGAGCTCGGTCTCCTGCTGTCCAAGCCCATCTCCATCACTTGGCACCCGTGCACCCCAGCAACCCTGATGACACTCCCTAAGTGCCTGGGACCCCCGTGTGATGTTCTAGGCATGCTATGTATGGCTTCGTTTCCTTTCCAGCTGTTTTCATCCCACTCTGGGGAAAATGAGTGAGTGCCCATGGGCCTTCATGACAGACCAGGCCCCCGCCTGGGGTCCCCGCAGCACCTCTGCAGCTCGCCCCCTTTTTCTTTCTCTCTCACTTTGACTTGAAGAGGAGATTGTATTGAATTCCCTGTGTCTTTCTCCACAGCCACTGATTCAGATAATTGCTCTGCAGTTAATGTTCTCATAACGTCAAACCTTTTGTCCCCAGTTCTCTGGTCCTGATAAGGGTAAGTAAGAGGGTCTCCATGCCCCCTGGTCTGGGGTTGGAAGCTCTGCAGCAGGACTGGCCTGCATGCGCATGTGTGCACCTCTGCACGTGTGAGAGAGCGTGCTGCTGTTGCACTTGCCCTAGAGGCCTGCACACTGAGAAGTACGATCCCGCGAACACAGACAGGTTGGCACTAAGATGAGGCCGAGATGAGGCAGCGCTGAGATGGTCTCTGACCCACACCGCAGAGTGGCAGCTTCTAGCTTCTCCTCTGCCGGCGCCTCCAGTGATGCGGATGCACCCCCAGTGAGGGGGCCCCACCCCCAGTGAGGTGGCCCCACCCCCAGTGAGGGGGCCCCACCCCCAGTGGCATGGCCCCATATTTAGTGACATGGCCCCACCCCAGTGAGGTGGCCCCACCCCCAGCGACATGACTCCACCTCCAAGGATGTGGCCCCACTCATGGTGACGTGGCCCCACCCCCAATGATGTAGCCTCATCCCCCATGATGTGGGCCCCACCCCCAGTGGCACGGCCCCACCCCATTGACCTGGCCCCACCCTGCCAGGGCTGTGGCCCCATTGCCAATAACACAGCTCCAACTTCAGGGATGTGGCTCTGCCCTAGTGATAAAGCTCCATCCCCAGGGATGGGTTTATTGGGAACCTGCCAGAGACAGGCACTCATTCAGCACAGGCTCTGATCCCACCACCAGCCCTGCAGTCTGCTGCTGCTGTTTTCATTCGCAGAGACATGCAACCAAACCTTAGAGAAGCTGCAAATTTTTCTTCAAAGGTCATAAATGGCAGAGAACAGTTATGCCCTAAATTCTCCAGTATAAAATCCTGGAGAAAATACATTATACATATAAGATCTGACTTTGGGACCACATACTGCAAATAAGCATACGTGGGTAAAGTTGGTAAAGTTCTTAATAAATGCCAAATCTTCTCTTTATGTCTATTTAAAAAGACCTTAAAGCCATCAAAATATTGTGAAAACTTCCCACATATGCACTTGCAAACACAAATACACGCACGTATGCATATATACATGCACACATACACATATGCACACACATACACACGTACACATAAACACACATGCACACACACCCTTTTATGAAAAGTGAACCATTTAGTGAACCAAAGAGCTTCAGCACTGAATTGTTTTTCTTTATACTTCTACCACCTAACAAAATGAAATTTTCAGTGTGGAACAAAAAAATAAATCCTGTCCTAGAATAAACAAGACTTCGAAAGGAATGAAATTTAGGCAATTCTTATTTACTGTCAGGAGCAGCTTTTTCTTTACTAGCGTTTCAGGCCAATTAGCAAGTATGCAGGAAAAAAACAATCTAAACATTGGCAACTTCTTCATAAACAAAAACTTACTAATCCCGGTCGCGGGTAACTGCCCAATTATCCTTCCTAAAGCTACACACCGCTCCACTGAGGAGCCGCCACCCGCACTGAGATGAGTCTTGATGGATGTAGAAAACATCTAAATTAAATAATAATAGCCTACATTGGAGAAACACTTTTTATAGGCAGAGTTTTTGAACGCTCCCAGCATCCCTGAGACCTTGATCCATAGGTATCATGCTCTGCACTTCAGCAAGTGGGGAACTGAGGCCCCGCAGAGTGGAGAGATTCACTCAAGATCATGTGGCTCACTGGGCAGATGGGCATCCCAGTCCTGATCTATGACCTCTTTTACCATCCTTTCCCCTTGAATCCATGAGGAGATAAATGCAAAAAGGAAAGACTTGTGGAAACTCTCAAATTCAGGCTCATTGAGTGGATTTGTGGAGGGCAAGTGTATCCAAATAAATGAGCCTTTCAACTGGAATCCTCCTCCCCCCAGTATTATCTCCCTCTCTCTCTCTCTCACACACACACACACACACGCACACGCACATGCACACACACAGTCTCCTTGGGGATGTTAACTGATCATTAAAATGAGCTTTGGATGGTAACTAATAAGGCTCATCACAGTGAGCTAGTGGTTTGTGATAGGAAGTGATTTTATTTTACTAATGTGTACAGAACCCCTAACAATACAGCTGGGATTTTAACTCAAATTTTGAAAAATAATTGAAGAAGAGCTAGTTAACTTGATACAAAGAGGACAGAGAAGCAACTCACAGAAGATGCAAGGAGAAAGTGAGAGGCAGAGCTGAAAGGGGGAAAGTTGCTTGAGGGACAGCTCAGCTCAGAAGGAGCCTGGGCCCTGGTACCACCGGAGGGACGAGATCAGGCATCCAGTAAATTCTCTCCCAAAGTGCTGATGGGGTCTGTAGACCTCTTCAAGCTAAACTCCTTATTTTGAAATCTTTACTACCTCTTAGGACTTTTTTCAGTCTCTCTAGTTTTCCATCTCATGTTTAGGGGAAGTTTTATTCTTTACCTCTTGAATTGAGTTTGTGGTTAGACTTTGACTCAAGGGTCTGAAATGCATTCATTTTTAAATGACAACATGTGTTCCCCTTCCAGAACCCCTCTCCCACCTCCCTCCAGATTCCCTCTCTCTGGGTTAGGAGAACACATGTATACCCATGGCAGATTCATGTCAATGTATGGCAAAACCAACACAATAATGTAAAGAAAATTAAAAAAATAAATAATAAATAAATAAATGACAACATGGACTGTAGCCTGCCAGGTTCCTCTGTCCATGGAATTTTCCAGGCAAGAATACTGGAGTGGGTTGCCATTTCCTTCTCCAGGGAATCCTCCCAACCCAGGAATCGAACTTGCATCTTGTAAGTCTCCTGTATTGGCAGGTGGCATCTTTACCACTGGAAAGCCCCTACATGATGGCAATCAAAACTAAACCTGTAGAGTTGTCCACTTATTCAGAAGACACCCCAGGGAAAGATTCCCCAGTGGGAAAACCATGGTCCTTGAAAACCAGGTACAGACGTGGCCTGGCCATGGAGACCTGTGAGAATTCAGCAGACCCTCCAGGGTTCTCTTGAAGTCACAAGAGGATGAGATTGAATCTCATTTCAGGTTTAGATTATTGAGAGTTTTATTTATTATCTGCAAGGGCTTTATTTATGATCAGCAAGAACTTGACTTGAAGGAACGGCATCTCATGTAATTGAAAATTTAGGGAGAAAGAATGTAATTACCACACTTGGTAATTAGCTCTGCTGGCATAAAGGGGCCATGGCTCACAGAGGGAGATGTTGAGGGTAAATCAGGAGCCTGACTTCTTGTTCTGGCTTCATCCTTAATTGTCTGGGCCCTGGGGTGGTTGGGGGAGGCTATCATTTCTCCTTCCTCCTCTATTTTTCCTTTTACCTTTTGCTGTCTGTGTTTTGGAACTGTCAGATCCTTGAGGGAAGGAATCACTTATTTATCTCTAGCAAAGATCAAGAAAACCATTCCTTCTTTGGCATGTTCTTTTTTGTCTGTAAAGGGATAATTTTGGTGGGGGGGAGACACAAGTTTTTACATGTCATCATATCCCTTTATAAGATTATTTCCCCTGGGATTTGTGACTTTATAATTGTTTGTCCTGTTCTCCAGTTATAATTTGTGTGCTTTCTTTTTCTTCATTAATCTGTGCTGCTGGTGGTGTGACTGAACCAATGGTTTCCCTCTCTTGTTATGTGTGGTGTAGATTTACTCACAAAATGACTCTGGCCTATGTACTCACTTGAAAACAAACTAGATAGAGATTTGAAATGAGCTTGTCTGTTTCCCTAAAGAATTGACATTCATAATGATGAGAATCTTAGAAGTTTGTTATTACTATAGATGACTTAGTAAAGGATGGGACAGTAGACGGAACAAGTTTAAATATTGGTAGTCAGCGGATATTTGGCCTCCAGAAGTTTCTGTGGCTTCAAGGTTTGTCCACCTCCAGTTCTTTATAGATACTTACGGCATTTAGATTCTCTTAGCTGGTCAGGAGGAAAATTGCTCTGACAGAGTTAAACAGAAAAGGAAGACTTCATTCAAGTCAATTGCAATAGGGAGAGAGAAAGATTAAATTCAACTCCACTGAAACAAGAAGTTGGTATGTTTTTAAGTGAATGAAATAGTGGAAAAGTACTGAAGGTCATGAGGGGGCGGGGGGGTCATCGTGATTAGACCATCCACCTCTGCTCACTGTGCCCGTAGAATTTGGTCCCCGATCTTCCCACAGTCTGGGAGACAGGGACCTTATTCTCCGGGGATTATACTTCAAAGGGATGGCCCCCCGGTCCCTGAGAAAGACAGTCCTGAGTGGTAGAAGATTTACATCTCCAGGGGCAGAGGAAGACTTCACAACTGAAAGTTTTCTAAAGTAAATGCTCCAAGAAATGGGAAGTTAGAGAGGAGAGTCCGGGTGATACCTATGTGAAGTCTTGTCAAGTTGAGGGGAGCAGGAGAGCACTCTAGATGAAGTTGAGTGATTCAGACCAAAGTCTGATACACGGGAATAGGGGATCTCTTGCAAAACTATGTGATTTATCATTGGCTTCTGGCACGCAATGTAAGGGCTAGACAGTCCTTGGCCAAGAGAAACAACTTTGGTTACAGTCAAAATGAGAGGCATTAAAACAGAAATAAACAGAACACAGTGGTGTCATGGGAAATCTTAAGAGTGGGCCTATGGCTGGAAAGTACAACCAGAAATAACACCAAGTTCCCATGGTAGAGTTTATTTACTTCAGCATGGCAAACTTTAACCTATCTGTGCTGTGCTAAGTCGCTTTACTTGTGTGTGACTCTTTGTGGCCCTGTGGACCACAGCCTGCCAGGCTCCTCTGTCCGTGGGAATTCTCCAGGCAAGAATACTGGTGTGGGTGGCCATGCCCTCCTCCAGGGGATCTTCCTGACCCAGGGATTGAACCCGCTAGCATGGGTTCTTTACCACTAGCACCACCTGGGAAGCCCTTACCCACCTAATCTGGTAATTTAATCTGTGTTTCTCTTATTTTTCCCACTAATTCTTTATGGGAGATTGAGGAGCATTACCGCATTGTCAGAAGGTCATGGGTTCAGATACTGGTCCTTGGACTGTGTCACACCAACCACCTTCAGAGTCTCTTATACAAATGGAAATCAAAAAGAACCTGTGTCATTGTTGAGAAGACTGTTGTAGACACTCAATACATGATGATTATTATGTCCATTATTAATATCCCATGTGAAATGTGACAAGTATCTTAAAGACATACTGTAAAAGTCCTTCAATTTCTAGAAAGCTTACAGGATATGAAGGTAAAGATACACTTGGTTTTTGAGGCCACAAGGCGCCCTTTGAATGACACCCCTGGTTCCTGTCACAGTGATACAATGCTCTTAATGTGATGACCGCAGACACAATTAGGAGTCCTCTTTGACCTGTGGGGTGACAGGTAAGAAGAGAACCATCTCAGCACCTTTCACCAGTGTAACAAGAGTCACTTTGAGGATTCCTTGTTGCTTCTCTCTTTTTTATTATCTTCTTGCTTCTTTAAAGAGCACCGTTAATTAGCTGCCTCAGCATCAGGGACTCAGGGACAGGGCAAAGCTTATTCTCCTTCCAGCGCATACTTCCTGGCTTTACCTGCTAGTTAACTTTATATGATCTTCGGCGATGAATAGTTTTACCTCTGTGGCTTTTAATCACTGTTGCTTTGGTTCAGTTGCTATGTCCTGTCTGACTCTTTGTGGCCCCACGGACTGCAGGACGCCAGGCTCCCCTGTCCTTCACTGCCTCCCTGTGTTTGCTCAGACTTGGTGATGCCGTTCATCATCCTGTCATCATGCCATTCACCTCATCCTCTGTCGCCCCCTTCTCGTCCAGCATCAGAGTCTTTTCCAGTGAGCTGGCTCTTCACATCAGGCCAAAGTACTGGAGTTTCAGCTTCAGCATCAGTCCCTCCAGTAAGTATTCAGGGCTGATTGACTGGTTGGATCTTGCAGTCCAAAGGACTCAAAAGCGTCTTCTCCAGCACCATGGTGTGAAAGCATCAGTTCTTCAGTGCTCAGCCTTCTTTATGGTCAAACTCTCACATCCGTACATGGCTCTGGAAAAACCATAGCTTTGGCTAGACAGACGGACTCTTGTCCACAAGGCGATGTCTCTTCATGCTCCTACGGCAATTCTCACCTTTAAATCGTGGGAGAAGTCTTTGCTGCCTGGTCTTAGTTGCCCAGTGACCTGAGCGCTTTAGACGCTGTCTCCTCCCTCACCCAGGGAGATGCATGGATTCCTGCATTGTTTGTAAGAGAGTCATTATCACTCTCCCGCGACTTGCCAGCCAAGATGACTTCTTGGCACAGATTGGCCTCCGTGAGAGAGGAATGTCCTTTTCAAATATGTGCCATATTATTGCAATTTCATAGTCTGTAGGGGACCTTGAGGTCAAAGAAGTTTGCTGAAGATGAAGAGCTCAGACTGTGTCCATAAACCTGCTATGACCAAGAGGATGGGCACTTTGATCTTCCCTTGCTCACGGGGTGGGGGGCGGGGCTTGGGTGCCTCTGTTCTCCCAGAGTGTTATTGATGGGGTGAGCCACAGCTTCGGTTCCAGCTCATGACGTATTCATAGACATATACTTATTTAAGACCAGGGACAGCTCTCCGAAAGTAATCCAAATGTGGTAATATTGTCCCAACCAGCTGATTCTTCCTATTTTTGCTAGTGTTAGTAACATTTAGGTATAGTTTTGATTGGGTACATGTGTTTGCCAAGAATTGTTATAAATCATCAATGATCATAAATTTTAGCCCTTTAAGAAAGAAAGAAAATGAAATCACCCAGTCATGTCTGACTCTTTGTGACTCCATGGACTGTAGCCTACCAGGCTCCTCGGTCCATGGAATTTTCCAGGCAAGAGTACTAGAGTGGGTTGCCATTTCCTTCTCCAGGGGCTCTTTCCAACCCAGGGAAGAAATTAGCCCTTGACTTCCTCATAGACATTTCTTCCCAGCCTCATGTTTGCTCTGACTCATAATTCACACATGCTTGAATATAAACATATTTGGTTATTACTCTTATCTTTTTAAGCCATTTTTTAAATTGGTGGATAACTCTTTATAATGGTGTGTTGGTTTCTGCTGATCAACATCATGAACCAGCCATATGTGTACATATGTCCCCTCCCTCTTGAGCCTCCCTCCCCACCCCACACCCACCTCCCCCATCTAGGTATCACAGAACACCAAGCTTATCACTTATATCTTTTGTGTGATAGTTTTTCTGCCAAAAAAAGCCCCCAAACAAGGGTCACATTCTCTATTATGAAGTTTTGCTTTTCAGCTGATCAAGAGGCGGATGCAAAGTGGGGCAGATATGGGGGACAGGCACTTAGTTAACACGGCAGATGCACCCATTGGAGGTGGCATCCTCAGCTCGTTGCGGGTGACCGAACCATCGTCACAGCCAGAGGGAGTCCAGGCAGGCCCCTCACGGCGCTGCTTTGTGCTCTGGGCATGGAGCCCCCAGAAGTGCTCCCCACACGTGCTCCTGGTTTGGACAGAGACCACTGCTCACCAGGCACTGAGCTGAAGTGGAGGAGGTGAGAATGGGGTGCTGGTGCGGAACGGGGGCACCGCGGGGTCGGAGGCACCTCGCAGGGCCACGTCTCCCCATGTGCTGGGTCTGGACTAGCCCGCTGGGTCCAGGCTGGCGGCAGGGACTGGGCGGTGCACACGGGTCTGTGCCGGTGGAAGCTGAGCCGGCTCCAGGGAGCGGGCGGTTGGGGCGGGGGATGATCTGGATGTGTTTCTGGATGTGTTTTGAGGGTGGAGCCAGTGGGGTGTCCTAGTGGATGGACTGTCTGGGGAAAGATGAAAAGGACTTGACGGTGGCTCTGATTTTTGTGATTTTTGTTTGGTTGGTTGGTTCGAGCAACTCCAGTAGATGGAATTCTCATTTCCTGGACAGGCAGAGTGTCCTGGAAGCTAAAACTTGAAGGTGTTTCTGGGAAGAGGATCTGATCTTCAGAGTCAAAACCATTGACTATTAAGTCAGGAGGCTGACCTGCATCACCCCTAGGCAGGTGTGTTAGGAATCCTGGTAAGAACAGTTTCAGGGAGTTGGTGGAAGAGGAGGCTTGATGGGAGCGAGTCTAAGAAAAGCCAGGAGGACTTTCAGAGAACAGGGCACTCTCATAGGTGTTTTGCTGCAAAGGACAACCAGTGGGGCTTATAACCGGAAGAGGAAAAATGTGGTGGGTTTCACTGTGTCTACCTTTTAAGAGAGGAGAAGGCACAGCAGGATTGTAGAGTAATGCACACAGTCTGGTGGAAAAATCAGTGTTGAGAGAAGAGGGAGTTGCTGGAGCCCCCCCTTAGGTGGGTGAGAAGAGGGAGTCCAGTGTGAGGGGTCACCTGAGAAGGGGGGGTGAGCCTGGCTGCTCGTCAGTGAGCTCCCGGTGGGAGGGAGAAGGGGCTGGTGGACCTTCCTGGGCAAGCTGTGAGCTTGGCGCTCTTCGGCTCCTCCAGGGGCATCAGCGGGTACCAGCTGCCCCAGATGCTGAGCCTGCAGTGGGAGGGGGCTCAGGCAGGTCATGTCACCATCGTAGGTGCTGCCCTGCTGGAAGCTGGAGGACATAACTGTGGGAGTTGTTTCAGGATTGGGGGAAGACTTGCCAAAGGAAAAATACGGGAAGCAGGAACGGATGCGTGTATGTGTGTGTGTGTGTCTGGTGGGTATTGGGCAGGCCTCATCATCCAGATTGGAGAAGGAAATGGAAACCCACTCCAGTATTCTTGCCTGGAGAATCCCATGGACGGAGGAGGCTGCCAGGCTACAGTCCATGGGGTTGTAAAGAGGTGGACATGCCTGAAGCGACTGAACACACTGAGCACATCATCCAGAAAATGCAAGAGGCTGGAAAAGTGTTACATGAGAGTCCACTCTAGGGGTTACCTACTGCCTAAAATTAAAAAAGGGCTCCATTCCATGGTGTCATATCTGGCCATTTTAGAAAAAGATGAACTTTTTCAAAGGTGACAATTATCATATGTGAAATGAATCGCCAGCCCAGGTTTGATGCATGACACAGGGTGCTCGGGGCTGGTGCACCGGGATGACCCAGAGAGAGGGAATCGGGAGGGAGGTGGGAGGGGGGTTCTGGAAGGGGAACACATGTATACCCATGGTGATTCATGTCAATGTATGGCAAAACCAACATGATAATGTAAAGAAAAAAATAAAAAATAAAGAAAAATAAAATAAAATCTTTTGGAAATAATGTTTAAAGGTTACAACTGTTACAGAATGTTGGCTGCACTCGCTCTGTTGTACAATACATCCTTGAGCCTGTCTTACACCCAATCTTCTGTACCTCCCCACCCTCCACTCTGTATCACCTATCTCCACCACCCCTTGCCCCCAATAAACACGAGTTTGTTCTCTATATCTGCGAGTCTGCTTATAAAAGATGACATTTTAAAACACACTGGCAAGTGAACCGCTAGTTGCCGGTGTAACGAGCGGCTGTAGTTGGGGGCCTGCCTTGGGCTGTTCTGAGCAGGACCGAGCCCAGGTCTCCCGTATTGCAGGCAGATTCTTTACCGTCTGAGCCACCAGGGAAGCCCTCTGAAGTGGACAAATAAGGCTCGTTCAGAGGAAGGCTAGAATTTTATTCCCCCTTCCCCAGGTGTCAGAGGTCCACCACGTTCACCCAGGGTGGAGGAGGGGAGTGAGGAGAGTGAGCAGAACTGTGTGCGCCTGACAGTGGATGAGAGAGCCAGGAAAGTTTGCAGCTCAGATTTCATGATGACTTCTCCATTCTGCAGCCCTTAACCTGATGGTGAGCCATCGGAGAACGATCAGAAGTGGGAGCCAGCTAGGGATGCACTGCCTTCACTGAGAGGAAGGCAGCCGGGGACCCGGCCACGTCGAGCAGGCCTTTGGCAACTGTGGGACGTGGGAGAGAGGAGGTTCTTGTCCATCCTCCGGTCTGTGTGTCTGAGACAGTGGGAGCATCATAGACTGGGATAGATCAGGGAGGAGAATCAGACCCCTGTGGGCACATCAGTTTAAAAGGTCTGATTCAGGAGGCCGTAAGATCCATGAAGCCTGGGATTATGTTTATTCTTTCCATCATAAAAAGTTCCTAGCACAGTACCTGGCAAAGATTTGGTGCTCAGTAAGTTTTTGTTCACAAGACTTCCTTAGCAGTCCACTGGTTAAGACTCCTCCTTCCAAGGCAAGGGGCACAGGTTCAATCCCAAGTCAGGGAACTAAGATCCCACCTTCTGGGAGGTGTGGCCAAAATTTTCTTTTTACAATTTTTGTTCACTCTTATCAAAAGTCTATGCACGCATGCATACATGTGTGAATGGCAATTGGGTGCTTATGCTTATATCATACTGATTCTTGGAATGATGGGTCTGCGGTCCAAGAGCGAGGTCCTGGTTGAAGACAGAAGAAATGGTAGTGTGGAGTTAAGTGCTGGAAGCGGGTAGACGTTTGAGGATGGCCGTGTAGCTTGTATAGAAATGTATTCTGTTTCTAAAAGGAAGGGAATTCCGAGTCAGGTGACAGGCTGCTCTTCTGTGTGGCTGATGAAAATACTCCATGGTTTGATTGTAAAACATCACTTAGGTTTTGATTTGTCACTGGATCACCCTCTGAGGCATTAACATGAAATTGTAAATATAGGTTCAACCCTTGATTTTTACCTAGTTTTCAGGCAAGGAGAATAATGAACACTGAAGATGATAACTTTGATTTCTTGGAATTGAGATGGCTGTTTATTTTTCAGAATCCCGTCATTTCATCAGGCAGTTTTTGCTTTCCTTGTGATGCCTGTTTATATCTTGCAGAAAGTTTGATGGGGCAGGGGGTGGGAGTCATGCATATTGCTGAAGCACAAAACTCTTGTTTTTCCCTTTCAGTGAAAGTTTTTGCTGCCCATATTTGAAAGGCAGCTCAGATGGATATTGCAATTTGCTAAAATCAATATAATTAGAGAAAAAAATTGATGTACTGAAAAGAAGACAGTTCAAGGAACTATTGAATGTAATTGAAATGTCTAATGAGCTGTCTTCAAGATCAGGATATGGGTGTAGTGAAACATGGACGGTTTGTAATGAAAATTTTACTTGAAAGCTCTAAACTCTTTGGAGCTACTCCACGGCAGAGAAATATTCAAAGAAACCTGGATGAGAACTAACATCCCTTTGAAAGGATGTGTGTGTGTGTTAGTTGCTTAGTCCTATCTGACTCTGAGACCAAGCTCTTCCGTCCATGGAATTCCCCAGGCAAGAATGCTGGAGTGGGTTGCTATTCCTTCTCCAGAGAATCTTCCCAAGCCAGGGATTGAACCCGGGTCTCTTGCATTGGCAGGCAGATTCTCTACCATCTGAGCCATTAGGAAAGGCCCTTTTGAAAGGCTGGTTCATGCTGAACATGCTGCATGAAATGTCACGCTCACACGTAATTTCTTCACATTATCAGCATTCACCTCCAGGACCAGAGTTGGGCTGTACATTTTTTTTTTTTTGAGTACTAATTTGTTCTCTTAACAGTTTGAGTCTCCTGGGTGTTCTTCTGAGTCTTTTGTTATATTAGTAGCTGTTTCCTTTCTTAGACATGAACTTGGAAGGCAGTTTGGGGAGCACTGGGTGTTTACTCAAAAGATTTTGTATTTGAGACTAGCATCACTGACTTGATGGACATGAGTTTGAGTAAACCCCGGGAGTTGGTGATGGATGGGGAGGCCTGGCGTGCTGCAGTCCATGGGGTCGCACAGAGTCGGACACGACTGAACGACTGGACTGAACTGAACTCTTACTCATCGTTTGGATTTTCAGCTCAGTCCTGCAGGGCCTGGAGCCTGACGGGCACCCAGGCTGTTGGCTGGAACAGTCCCTGGGCGCCCCTGGCTTGTGGGTTTGCCGCCGGCTCCTGTGCTCTGTGCTCGGTGCCCTTCAGGGAGGACTCCCGATTCTGTCCAGGGTTGGTCCTGTGTCCTGCCCTGCTTCCCTCTCTGAGGGCTGTTGTGCTTGCTCTGCTGCTTCTACTTCCTGCACACGGTTCGATGCAGCGACATGGCCATGCCTCAATCCATGTTCAAAAGAGTGTGTTTTAGGTTAGCCTGGAATTGAGAAGGGGCTTTTATTTGCAGAACCCTGGTCCTTTGATACTGAGCAATAGTAAATGCATTCTGTAGCCTCCATATTCTGGGATAATTGTGTTCAACTGCTGTGTCCCTGCAGTCCTGTGAACTAGAGGCACATCCCTCTTATGGGTAGGGGGTGCGTTCTGGGGCCCCCAGTGTCTGCCGGAAACTGCACACATTACTGACCCTATATATATATATATATATATATACTATGTTTTCTCCTCTGCATACATATCTGAGCTCAAGTTTAATTTCTAAATTGGGCACAGTAAGAGGTTAACAGCCATAGCTAATTATGAAATAGGACAATTGTATGAATATACTATAATAACATTTATGTGAGTGGGGCCTCCCTCTTTTTCTCTCAGAATATCTTATGGCGCACATTTAATGCCTTCTCCATCCTAACTACTATCACACTATGGCTGTAACTTTGGCAGTTTGAGGTGTGATAATAAAACTCACCCAGATTTCTTTTTCCTTCTTCCCAATTTCATGGCTAGAAGAGTCATTCTTACCATAGATCTTAGTCACGAACTTTCCCCTTTTCACTTAGAGGAAGCACTTTCCGGCTTCTCTCGAGCATATCTGCATTGTCAGCGTCGATTCTCCTGAGCTTTGGGGTCACTGTTAAGTAAGAAAAGGTCACTTGAACACAAGCACTGTGTTACTGGGGGAGTTGGTCTGGAAAACAAGTGGCTGCTAAGTGGCTAATAGTTGGGACTCGCTGGGCAAAGGGACAACTCCTATTTTTGTGGAAAAAACCTGACGTCTAGAGATTTCATCATGGGACTCAGAATGGTTCACAACTGAAAACTTCTGAGCTGTTTATGTCTGTAAAATTTTAGTGTAATGTTTCCCCAGCAAGGATGACCTCTGGTTACTGAAATTACAGAAAGCCGAAGTGCAGACAGTGGGGACCACTGCCCAGCTTTGGTGAGAGTGGTGGCCGGGTGCAGACAGTGGGGACCACTGCCCGGCTTTGGTGAGAGGGGTGGCCAAAGTGCAGAGAGTGGGGACCACTGCCCAGCTTTGGTGAGAGTGGTGGCCGGGTGCGCTTGTGCAGTGCGCAATCTCCACAACTGCACGGGGCAGTCCACTTCATTCTCATTCCTCCTGTGTTTTGGCTGCACCTTTTCCCTTGGTTTCTCTGGGACATCCCTGACTCCTCTGGGCCCTTTCTGCTTCCTCTAGCTTGAATTGTCTACTTGTATTTGTAAGCACATAGGTGATTTCCTCTCCTTACGCTTCCATCCCTTTGGTTCATGAGAAATTTCAAAAAGGGCTTTTCCTGTCTATATTCGCCCAAGTAGCTACTGTCTCTCTTTGAAACTTTGTGCAAGTGTGAAAGTGTTTGGTTCGGAAGGTGTTATCTGAATTCAACACTCATCAAGTCTCTTCCTGAAGGGGCTTGGCCTTTTTCAGTCTGACCTTTTATTTTTGGACAAAACACGCCTTAGACCCCGTATTTCATATTGGTTTCCTTCCTTCCCCTCATTAGCACTATTTGGTATTTGACAAGTGATAAAAACATAACATGAAATGCATACTTTCTTATAACTTGAAGCGACTCAAATTAGTACGTATGAGACAGGAAACAATAGATAAGAGGGGATTTGCTAATTAATTGAAAATCATGTTTATATTTAGAATAGTGTTTCTGAAACTATCAGAATAGGTGATCTAAAGTAAATTTATTCAAAAAATTGCCATTAACCAGTCAAAAGTAAAATAATCATTTAAACAACAGTGGTAGTACTTCTTACTTATATCATCGAAAAGAACAACATGAATTTTCCTGACCCTCTGCAATGTCTTTAATCCTACAATATCTTAAAACCACAAACAGCCCAGGGATCATAGGTATGTTGCAGAAATACCTAGTTTCTTTTTTTAATTTCCCTAGAATGAAAATTTATGTTCATAGATGGTCAGGATGGCAGTGGTTGTTTGGTTGCTCTGTGATACAGTCTTGGAGTGTTTGTCAGATTTGGCTCCCGGGATTTACAGAGCATTTTCTTACCACAGAGATTGTGAGGGACTGAACTGATGAGCATGTGGTGCTCTCTTTGTCAATTGTATATATGAAATCACACTTTGGGGCTTCCCAGGTGGTACAAGTGGTAAAGAACCCACCTGCCAATGCAGGAGATATAAGAGACAAGGGTTTGTTCCCTGGGTTGTAAAGATCCCCTGAGGAGGAAATGGCAACCCACTCCAGTATTCTTGCCTGGGAAATCCCATGGACGGAGGAGCCCACAGTCCATAGGGTTGCAGAATCAGACACAACTGAAGCTACTTAGCATGCACGCAATCATACTTTGGGATGAAATGGTCCCAACACATACAGTTTCAAATTCTGTGTGCTCACAAAAGTACTGTTCCAAATTGTTATGAAGTGAATTTTTCCCCCACTCCCACAAATTCATATATTAAAGACCTAGCCCCCAGTGTGGTAGTACATGGAAGTGAGGCCTTCAGAAGGTTTTGAGGTCACTGAGGTCATAGGGTGGGGCCCTGATCTCATGGACTGGTGTCTTCATAAGAATAAGACACTGAGATCCCTTGCTCTCCACCTCCTCATGCAGACAGAGGCCACATGGAGACACATCTCAGACCAGGGAGGCGGCTTCACAGGAAACCAGCCTTGAGGACACTCTGATCTTGCACTTCCAGAACTCTTGAGAAAATACATTTCTCTTATTTACACTGTAATGTCCTCTACTGTTACCTCTCGACCCTGGCCCCTGCCCTGGGGTGCTGAACCCCACAGGCCACATCAGGAGCTGCCTCTGGCCTCGGCTGGGTGCAGACGTTGGGAGCGAGAGATCAGAGAAGGGTCGGGGGTCGAGGTCTCCACGGTGACCACACCTGCACGCACCTCCCTGTATGTGGCAGAAGGGACTCTGTAAAGATCCAGTGAAGGCTTTTGGAGTGGATTGTCCAGGAGAGTCCAGCACAGTCACTCGGGTCCCATAGGAGGGAGGCCGGACCATCACGGCTGGAGGAGGCGATGCGCTGGTGAGGGCAGATAGGCGGGCGTGGCCTCGAGTCAGGCAGGGCAGGGCCCCTCCAGGAGCTCTGGGAGCAAGAAGCCAGCTTCCCCAGGGTGTGCGGCAGGGCCGGGCCAGTCCTCCCAACGCCTTGATTGTAGCCCCGTGGGACTCAGTGCGAACTCACTTTCCGAACGTTTAACAAGCAAGTCTGTGTTGTTTGAAGCCACTAAGCTTGTGTTTGTGTTTGCTTTTTGTAATTTGTTACAGCAGCAGTGCTGTGCGCTCAGTTACTCACTCGTGTCTGACTCTGTGACCCCATGGACTGTAGCCGCCAGGCTCCTCTGTCCATGGAATTCTCCAGGCAAGGATACTGGAGCGGGTTGCTATGCCCTCCTCCAGGGGATCTTCCCAACCCAGGGATTGAACCCACGTCTCTTGCATTGCAGGCAGACTCTTTACTGTCTAAGCCACCCGGGCAGGGAAGCCCACCAACAGCAGTAGGGGACTAATACAGAGGGAACTAGAAAATTGACATCAGGGGCTTCTTCCTGCTCCACCCCAAGCTGCCCCCTTGGATAGCTTTATGGCCTGGCACGTCCCCGCCCTGTCCCCTCTGCTTTGTCCCCTTATGTACTGGTCTCTCCCTTCGCGCTCCCTCGGGCCCAGGTTGGGGGAGGGAGCACTCTGCATGCCGCCCCGCCCCACAGACAGTCTTGGCACCAACCTCCTCACTTTACAGGATCTGGAACTTGCCATCTGTTCCCTGCCGAGCTGCTGACTGATCAAGGCTTGACCACCAGAAAGCCCCGAGAGGCACCCGGGCAGAGGGCTCATGTGGTTACTTTCCCTTTGGCCAGGATTGCCTTTTTTTTTTTTTTCTTCTGAATCCTTTTCAGGCTCTGATAAGACATGGAAACACATTTTCCCAACTGGAGATCTTAAGTCCTCACACACTTGTGCTGTTGGCTCTTTCAAAGCAGAAAATGTGGTTTTCATGGAGGACACTTTCCTTTGGCTTCAAAATGTTAATTGTGAGGAAAGACTGGGGCAGGGGGGATGGGGGCGGATGAAGATGCTGAAATCTATAATGCATTTGACTTTAAAACGTTATTAAAACAGTACCATTAGAAATTAAAGAAGCATGCTGAAACTTCTCAGCAAACTTACTAAGAAAATAATTTTTAATTTTATTTTCATAACTTACTACAAAGTAGAGTGAAGAACTCTTCTGTTGAGTGTGTCCTTATTTACTGTGAATGTTTGAACATATTGCTGGCACCTCTCTGGAGAGCTGAGATCCCGCTCCTTGGAGAAAGAAGACGATTTGAGCAAAAGTCCATGTAAAACAAACCACAGAAAGATTGCACTGCTATTTTGGGGGTTATGTGCTGCCCCAGCCAGCCTTGAGGATGTAATCCTCTGCTGTGACTTAGTGGTAATTTAAAGCTTCATGCCAAATTTTCTGGTGGTATTCGAAAATATATGACTGACCTTTAGAGCATGTTTAAGTGGCAAAACTTTATCATTTTATTTTCATTTTCTCTTTTAACCTTGGGAAAGAAGTCTCTCTACTCTTTGTCTGAAATTGAATTGCTTCAGCTGTTTTCCTGAGCATGGGAAGTAAAGACAAGTGTTCTAGAGGTTTCAAGTTATGTTCTTGTGTGTCATTGATCTAAAAGGGCCGTAATAAGTGGACAGATAAATAAAGTAGATGAATAGGGTATTGGATTCTGACCCACCCACCGCTGGCTTGGTGACCTATGAGCATTTGGTCATTCAAAGTGCAGGGGCTGTATATGACCACTGTTACTTTCCAAGACACGATTTTGTTAATATTTTATGAACAGAACGAGTGTTCCTGAGAAGAACGAGTAAGAGGGAAGAGATCTTTGGACATCACGGTCACAGAATTCTACTGGGGCAGGAAGCCTCTCAGTGTGCAGCGCCTAGAGGTCCTGTCGGGCTGGATCCTGGGGCATGTGGACAAGCAAGGCTCTGCGGACCCGCTGTGGGGTGGGGAGAGTGGGAGCAGTGATCGGGGGGACCGGGCAGCCTCCAGCGGGGCTGCTCCAGGGGACGGTCTGAGTGGCCGCGTCACTCTCCCTCCCCAGGTCCTGTCCCAGCGGCTGTGACTGTACCGCTGGGCGCAGGGAGACGGGTAGAGCTTGCTGCAGCAGACGAGTGACTTCATGGGGACAGGTCTTGTCTGTCCGTATCACCCAAGTGCCTCCCTGTGAAGGGACTTTCTCAGTCGTTGGCTGTAATGGAAAATTTATTTCATCAAGATAAGGGTCTGATGCCTGACTGTGCACATCCTATGTTCTCCTTAAAGCTTCCATCTTACTCCACATCTCCTGAAGCTGGCTGGAGCATGGTAATACTCTAATGTCTTCCCAATCTAATGTCTTCCCAGTCTCCACAGAAAGGCTTGAGCTTGCTCCTAAGTGTGAAAGTGTTCATTGCTCAGCCTTGTCTGACCCAAAGACTGGGACCTTTGGGGCCCCAGGGACTGTTTCCCGCCAGCCTTCTAAGTCCATGGGATTCTCGAGCAAGCGTACTTGAGTTGGTTGCCATTCCCTTCACCAGGGAGTCTTCCCAACCCAGAGGTCAGACCCAGGTCTCCTGTATTGCAGGAGGGTTCTTTACCACCTGAGCCACCTAGGTTTGCCACATTCTGCTAAATTGATCACTGCTTTCAACATCCACAGCCATTTCCTTAAAAGGTTGGGGGAATGTTGTCTAAGTCTTATGCAAGAGGATTTAGCAAAACATATGAAAAATTCCTAAATCATTTTGTTTTGGAAGACCAAGAGTCTGAGAAGCCTAGATAAATACCAGTCCTCCAGCACCTCATTAAATCAACTCTCGCTCATTGAACTCTTCTCCATTTCCTTTGCAGCCTAATGTTCTTGATCGTTGATACATCTCCCCTTCCTTCCTAATTATTTCACCTGGAAGTGCTGCTTTTCACACAACTTCCCTGGCTCCTCAAACTTTCCTTATTAATTTCCCCTTAAGTTCTGTATCTTGGAGGCAGCCCATCCATCTTGCCTGGGCTGCGTCTCTGCTGACATCTTCTTTCTGCCCTTCACTCCAAAGCTTGCTCTCTAAGATGCTTCTGCTTCCAACACATAGTGCCAAGCTGCTTCAAAATAATTTCTGGAAACTTACCATTTTGCTGAAAGCATGTTTCTTTAGTGACGTCTCCAGTGACAGATGGTCCATTTCAATTTTCTCCTGCCTGCAGAAAAGTCCCTGTAATGACGGACACGAAATGCAAGGGATGCTCTCATGGTGGGCTTTAGGTTTTGTGTCTTTGCCTGTCTCCTTCACTTGCTGGAGGTCCTCTAGGCGATGGCTGTGTCCTGTAGAGCTGGATTTGAACAGTGCTTCATCCACTGTCAGCAGCTGTGAGCTAAAATGTGACAATGAAGTAAAGGTATTTAAAGTTCCAGACAACTGAGTGCAGAGTCAGTCATGTGTGCTTAGCTGTCTAATTTAAGTACTTGTGTGTGTGTGTGTGTGTGTGTGTGACTGTTCTAAGATGAGTGACCTTTTTACTTAGGATGAATTTTGTGACTTAGATAGAATTACACATATTTCCTTCTTTAGGCTTCCCTCATGGCTCAGTGGATAAAGTATCTACCTGCAATGCAGGAGACGTGGGTTCGATCTCTGGGTTGGGAAGATCCTCTGGAGAAGGAAATGGCAACCCACTCCAGTACCCCTGCTTGGAGAATCCCATGGAGAGAGGAGCCTGGCGGGCTACAGTCCATAAGGTCGTAAAGAGTTGGACATGACTGAGCATGCAGGCATGCACACATATTTTCTTTAAACTCTTTGGCCCAAGTTGTGTTGGAAATTTCAGAAGGGTGATTTTCAGGAGGGAATCCTCTTACTTAAGGTTCCGCCCCACTGAGACTAACTAACGATTGACGTTCTTTTGTATTTTGGCAACAATAGCACAGCTACAAATTCAGTTGCCCGATCTGTTGGTAAACTGAAAACATTCTTTACATTTTGTTTCTGAAGGAAACAAAGGCTGGGGAGGGTGAGAAGGAGTAGGGAAATAAATAAAATGTACTTATCTTGAGAAGGTCAAACCCTCAATCACGGCAGCATGGCCCCAAGTGGAGAGAAGCCGGTGTGCAAAAAGAGCGATATTCTTATTCTCAGATTTGCTGCTGCTCTTTTCTTCCATCTGGAAACCTTTCCATCATCATCAGTAGCTTATAAGCTCTGATCATCTGGGACTGCAGAGCCATGTAAATATATCCAGGGTATGTATTTCCTGATGTATAAACCTTTCTTACCCAAGATACATAGCCTTTCTATGAGGATGGGTACAAATTGCATGACTATTCTCTTTTCTTAAGAGTTTTCAGAGCGGGTTCTGGGAACCAGCAGGCCACGTGTCAAAGGAGGAGTGGCCCAGAGGGGGAGCACAGGCACGTCTCACGGCCACAGCTTCCCACCCTCCTCCCTTTCCAGGGGAAGTCCTGATTCCTCTCTTCCTCCTTCATTTGCAGCTAGCTTCACTTGCAGATTTCTGGAGTTTCTGTTTTTAAAATATTTATTAATTTGTTTGGCTGTGCTGGGTCTGAGTTGTGGCTCTTGGGATCTTGAGTTACGTCATGTGGCATCTAGTTTCCTGACCAGAGAGTGAACCCAGTCCCCCTTGCATTGGAAGCGCAGAGTCTTACACCAGATCATCGGGGAGGTCCCTGGGCTTTGACTGGGCCTTTTAAGTGGTTTTAGAGGCTATGTGTACTCCTCTGAAACTGCATGACAAAAACCCGTCTCTCTGTGTGTGTGTGTGTGTGTGTGTGCGCACACACACGGTTTTATTGGGGAGGGGCTCAAACATTTTCATTGTGTTTCATCATCACTGAGGATTCTCAGAACTCAGGAAGATAATAATGACTTCTTAAACCTGTTGAGCTTGGCTTCTGCCAGTGGCTTTAGACTAATGCTTCATATAGCCTATTAACTTGAATATGGATCGTCAATGCAAAAGGCCGCAGCAGTCAGGTGGGTAATAGTCAGTGATGCACAGGAGAGTAGGGAGTGGGGAGGTCTGTAGTCAGTTTGGAGGTCTATGGTCAATTCTCCCACTCCCTAATTCAGGTTAAAGCCTTACATTCTGTTCAGTAAATACAACTCAGCCCCCTGGGTTGCCACAATGAACCCTTCTGCTTGTTGAGGGCAAGAAAGGAAGGCTGTCTTCTTACATCCATCTTTTTGTTTACCTGTTAGGAATAAGGTGCCAGGGCAGGTGGGCGGGCAAGGATCTGGGGATGGCAGATCCTATCAAAGGCTGTCTTGACGTGACTTGTGCCTGTGTGCTAAATTGCCTCAGTTGTGTCCATCTCTTTGTGACCCCATGGACTGTAGCCCTCCAGGCTCCTCTTGTCCATGGGATTCTCCAGGCAAGAATACTGGAGTGAGTTGCCATTTCCTCCTCCAGGGGAACTTCCTGACCCAAGAATCGAATCTGTGTCTCTTGTGTCACAGGCAAATTCTTTACCCATTGAGCCACCTGGGAAGCCTGTCTTGACACTACCAACAAGGATTAAGTCCTCCCAAAGTATATCATTAAATCTAGAATGCAGGAGAGAACTCTTAATGTGTCCTCTTAGCTGGTCTATACCTACATCTCTGGCTTTCTCTGAGTGATCATTCTTGTCTTTTGCTAAACTTTAGATTTATTTCTTCTCTCTAAGAGCCACTGTTTCTTTTTGCAGTGGAGTGTTTGTTTACGTTCTTTCCTCCACCTGGTAAATGCTTATACTCACATTCCTGTCTAATTCTTGTACATCCTCTAGGTTTCAGCTTCCAGGTGACTTCCTCAGGTGAGAGTTTTATTGCTTTGCAGGTCTATAGATGGTGAGAACCCTACTCTTTAACCCTGAAGCACTTATAAATAAAGTGAATATGCTTTTGGAAGGGTTGCTTTCCTCACTAGACTGTAAGCTTCAGGAGGGCAGGGATTACTTGAATCACTTTAGGTGCTGTAACTTCCAGCTCAGCACCTGGCACACAGTAGGTACAATACACATTCTTGAATGAATGAATGAATGAATGGGAGCATCAAGATCTAGACCTGGGGGCCAGCTGAGCTCATGGAATCACAGATGGTGGGGCATTTGTGGGGGCATCGTACCCTAAGGTCTGATTCTCAGTGTTGTAAGTCCCTGAGCCCAAGGAGTTTGTCTGTCAGCCTTTAGTGATTTATGGACCCACCCAGCCTCATAGGAGAGACATAGGTTTGAACCAGAATGTTGACCTTGGAATTGATAATAAGGCAACTGCCAGGTGGTCAGAATGCATCGTTCAGCCCACTCAATGCATTTTCTTATTAGACATTGGTCAGCATAGAGGAACACTAGGACCCTGGATGAGTCCTGAGAAAATACCAGAAAACAGGACTGTGCAGAGTAGAGTGTGTGTCTCCAGGCAGGGCCCACTGTGGCCACTGGAGCTGCAGAGTTCATGGTAATTAGATGGATCAGTGGGTTCCTCTTCCCTTAATAGGGTTGGAAACAAACTGAAGAGTTATTTTTCTCATGGTTGATTCTTTTTCTGTACTCCATGTTAACTGTGACCTAATAATGAGTGTTGTGTTTCTTAAAAAAAATAAAAATAAAAAGGACACTGTGATTCAGTAGGTACTAAGCATTCATGTTCAATACTCAGCATGAGAATGAGACTGTCCTTTCTGCTTCTGACCTTGGAGTCACAGCACCTTCTGCGATTTCTGAAGACACCTGATCTAGTCTAATGTGGGGTGATTTCCATCAACTTTAGGAGGCTGAACTTACCTTGCACTTCTGATTTTTATCTGTGTTCTAGGTAACTTATTAACAATTACTAACAATTGTTGGTTGAATACTTGCTGTTGGAAAGACACTGTTTTTATGATTTACTATTTACAACTTTACTTGGCAAATGGTGATTGAGAAATAGAAGTTCTGATATTATTTAATTTGGGCTTAAGTTCACTGGATATAAATTTTCCAACAGGTATTGAAACATTTGCAAACAAATAACTTCATAAAGTAGAAGAGACAGATGGAATACATATTCAAGAAAGCAAATCTATGTTCTTTTAGAACTGATATAGTAATAACCATCAATATTTCATGTAGCTACTGGTAAAAGAATATTCCTTCATCTTTTTATCTTATGTAAGAGCACTTTGGAATGCTTTTTTTCCAGGATTGGGAAGCATCATAAAATTGATAACCCTTAAAGCAACCTTATTGATTTTCTGTCTGAGATCCCATTTTTGCAAAATAATACTGCCAAGTTCACTATGCTGATGAGAGTGGGGGTATCACACAGATTTAGACTTTTGGAAAGTGCAATTACAGGAGAAATCAACAAGTATGGATTTGCTTTTTCTTTCTAAACTCTTACAGCACAAAAGCACAACCTTCAAAGCAGGGTACTGGGACCATATTATGTTATTTATATACCTTGAGAAGTCTCTTCGATAGATGCAGAGTCCCTTACTGCTAGGAAAGCAGCCCCATGAAGACTACATCAGTTTTTCCGTGTGGGACAAGGCAGGCAGAGACTCTGCTCTTGGGTAACTACCTTTTGCCATCACACAATAAAAGGGTGAGTAGATGTCAGCCAGGCAAAGACAAAGCTATTTGCTATGGTTGTCTCATACATTTTGTGTTATTTTAGACTTTTCCTATGATGCCAGGGTGAAAAGTTGACGAGTCAAAATCCAGTTGACTTGTTTTGACTTGTTTTACTGCAAGGAGATCCAACCAGCCCATCCTAAAGGAGATCGGTCCCGAGTGTTCATTGGAAGGACTGATGTTGAAGCTGAAACTCCAATACTTTGGCCACCTGATGGGAAGAACTGACTTGTTTGAAAAGACCCTGATGCTGGTAAAGATTGAAGGCAGGAGGAGAAGGGGACACAGAGGATGAGATGGTTGGATGGCATCACCGACTCAATGGACAAGAGTTTGGGTAAACTCCAGGATTTGGTAACGGACAGGGAGGCCTGGCGTGCTGTGGTTCATGGGTTGCAAAGAGTCGGACATGACTGAGTGACTGAGCTGAACTGACTGGACAGACGGCTAAACATCTAATTACTTAATTAGCAGGGCAGCAGAATAATGCCCCATCCAGCACAATGCCCTGCCCTCCCCCCCAAGAAAAAGGATATCAAATCTAATTCCTTCAAACTGTAAGTATTATGTTATTTGGAAAAAGCATGTTTTTCAGGTGTGATTAAATTAGGTACTTTGAGATGAGACTATGCTAGATGGTCCTTGATTAACCGGAGAGATTAACTGGGTCTGGTCTGGAGACTAACCAGATGGTCCCTGAGTGCCATTACGCGATCCCATAAGAGAGAAGCAGAGATTTAAAGATGCAGAGGAGCAGGTAATGTGAGGGTGGGAGGGAGAGTAAAGCACCGATGACCCTGGGGCCCTGGACGGGCGTGGCCTCACACCCAGCACAGGCAGCAGGGAAACGGGTGGGGTGGGCAGGTGGCTGCAGAGCAAGAGATGAATTCTGCCCGAGAGCCTCTGCAGAGTTCAGCTCTTCTGATACCTTGCCTGTGGCTCAGTGGCCCTGATTTAGGACTTCTGACCTCCAGAACTCTGAGAGAATACATTTCTGTTGTTCTGTGTCACCACATTTATGGGAGTTTGTGACAGCACCACAGGAAATGATTACAGCTAGGATCCGACACAACTGTGTTAGTATCTAAAATCTTGAAAATGTTGTAAGTTCATATGATAGAATTTGGGCTTCATTTTCTGCTCTGCTATTAACGCTGAGCTCATTTTCTATCTCTAATCTGTTTTTCAGGTGAGAAAGTTCAGATTCAGAAAAGCTAAAGACATTTCCATATCCTTGTTATAATCAGATTTTTTTTTTCTGGGCAAAAGAGGGCATTTGTTGTATTACTAAATGTTCCTCTATGTACATTTCAGCTTTAAAAAATGTTACATTATTTTTCTGACATCATGCTCCCTTGCTGGTCCCATATTCCTGAACACAATATTCAGTTCTGATTTTAGCTCTGTGAAAGACTGTACAATCTACAGAAAGCTGAAAATATGACCATTAGAATTAAACTACTCAAGGGGATTGCTCTGATGATTCTTACGAAGGCATAGGACAAATGTGCTTTTGGGGTTTTGTCGACACTCATTTTAGAGATGCACCCTCTACATGTATGATGACGCCAGCCTTTCTCATAGCCTAAAGTGAGTTTTAGCTTCTAAAAACAATTTTGATTTCTTGCGAAGGTAAGAAAGAAAAATATGGAAAATGCTAAAACTGAAAATAAACTGTGGAAAATTCTGAAAGAGATGGGCATACCAGACCACCTGACCTGTCTCTTGAGAAACCTGTATGCAGGTCAGGAAGCAACAGTTAGAACTGGATATGGAACAACAGACTGGTTCCAAATAGGAAAAGGAGTACGTCAAGGCTGTATATTGTTACCCTGCTTATTTAACTTATATGCAGAGTACATCATGAGAAACGCTGGGCTGGAAGAAGCACAAGCTGGAATCAAGATTGCCGGGAGAAATATCAATAACCTCAGATAGGCAGATGACACCTCCCTTATGGCAGAATGTGAAGAAGAACTAAGGGGCCTCTTGATGAGAATGAAAGAGGAGAGTGAAGAAGTTGGCTTAAAGCTCAACATTCAGAAAACTGAGATCATGGCATCTGGTCCCATCACTTCCTGGCAAATAGATGGGGAAACAATGGAAACAGAGTCAAACTTTATTTTTCAGGGCTCCAAAATTACTGCAGATGGTGACTGCAGCCATGAAATTAAAAGACGCTTACTCCTTGGAAGGAAGGTTATGACCAATCTAGATAATATATTGAAAAGCAGAAACATTACTTTGCCAACAAAGGTTCATCTAGTCAAGGCTATGGTTTTTCCAGTAGTCATGTATGGATGTGAGACTTGGACTATAAAGAAAGCTGAGCACCAAAGAGTTGATGCTTTTGAACTGTGGTGTTGGAGAAGACTCTTGAGAGTCCCTTGGACTGCAAGGAGATCCAACCAGTCCATCCTAAGGGAGATCGGTCCTGGATGTTCATTGAAAGGACTGATGTTGAAACTGAAACTCCAATACTTTGGCCACCTCATGCAAAGAGTTGACTCACTGGAAAAGACCCTGATGCTGGGAAGGATTGGGGGCAGGAGGAGAAGGGGATGACAGAAGATGAGATGGCTGGATGGCATCACCAACTCGGTAAACATAGGTTTGGGTGGACTCCGGGAGTTGGTGATGGACAGGCAGGCTTGGTGTGCTGCAGTTCATGGGGTCGCAGAGTCAGACACAACTGAGTGACTGAACTGAACTGAAAACTGAAAAAAAAAAAAAGTAGGACATACAGAAGTAAATACCTTCAAGGAACCTATGTTTCTTACTTAAGATAAGGTGTAGTACACAATGAAAGAGCCAGATTGTCATAGCAAATCTTTTAAAACTTTAAATTCTACCATGATTCCCCACGACTGTCTAACATAAAACTTCTAGAGAGGCTATAAAATCAACTTCCATTCCAATAAGACAGAATTATTTTGTTTTTATGACTCTATGGTTGACAATAAAAGAAGTGATAACATTTTTCAAAAACGTAGGTAGATTTTTTGAGTGGTTTTATTAATGTTGACGGGGGTAGAGGGGGCCCCCAGGAGCCCCTTGGAGATCTCTAGGTGGACAGGTATAGTGCATATATATTAGCAATTAACAATATGGAAATAGTCCTCATGGAACTCGTATGTTACACAAGATACAATTTAAAGTTAGCTAAGTGTCGGTTTCTTTCAAGTATTCTTGACTGGTGGATTGAGTTGTGTACATATTACATAGGTTCAGTGTACCCAGCCTGATTGCTGTTTTATTGGAGATGTATTTTTAGGTCTTACAAAAATAAGTACGATATTGCTTTTTAATAATGACTTCATATTCGCTCCTGGGTGATTTTAAAGGCCCCATTGAGAACATTTGGAATGATGAGTGTTCACGGATGATAACATGATGCTTTTATTAACAAGCGAACCAAGTGGGCCATGTGGAGAAATGTGCGTCAGTAGCCATACCTACAGTTCACGTTTCTTTCTTATAAGTGACTCATCATTGACCACATGGGGAAAAATTATATCCTGCCATCATATTCCAATGGAATAACTGAATGTAGTTGTATTAAAAATTATTTAAATCTCACTCTTGGTAGAATATTATATCTAGTTTTGATTTCGATACTGTATCAGTGAATGTGTTTTAAATTTGTGGAAATGGTCAAGTTCTCAGAGCTTAATAAGCTAGCATATATTAGTCTTAATTTTCTAATCCTTCAGCATGAATCAGCCTCTAGACCTTTCTAAATATTTATAATTTCCAGTCGTTCAATTAATTAATGCTTGAATATTAAATGACTTTGGATGGCCTTTATACATGGTTCATTCATTAAACTGATGCTAAACTCCTATCCTGAATTTGGGTTATTTTATACTCTATTACACTCCAGCTAGATTTTGCTTACTATACTGTATCTTCATTAAATTGCATATATCTGCAAAGTAGACAGCACAACACTTCTATAACAATGAATGACGTTAAAAACTGATTAAAGTTCATGAAATCACTACTCATATTTCTGCTTGAGTTGCTTTATGAAGATTATCTAATACAAGAAGAATCTACCCACTAAAAGTTCCTCATTCTGAAGTTATACATATATGTATGAACTCATCAAATGATCTCCAGGCTCAGATAATAGAAGAGTGTGTAGATTTCCATTTCATATATTGATAGATGCACTATGCTGCTTGCTGCAATATTATTCTGTCTATCATGAGAATACTGCTAGCGGTGAGAAAGTATTTGTTAGTTAATCACACTATATTATAAAGTTAAGTTTTCTCCAGCAGCACTTTTCTCTCAAGAGTGGTATAAAAAAAAAAACACAAGTAAACATTTCAATGAAGATGACCTAAGTGGTAAATCAAAATATAGACGAAAATAAAAAATTAAAGTCTTTTAAAAGTATAATTGAGATGATATCCTCTTCCTAAGAACTGTAGGGTAAATAATCTCAGATTCTTGGACTAAATTACTCTTCCCAGAGGCAGAGAAATGATAAGTTTCTAGAAGAGGAGGAACAGATGATAGCCAAAGTATTTAGATTTGGAAGACTGTTCACTGATAAGACTGAATGAGTGTTTTGGGCCATGGTGAAATAAGCATATCATTAGTCATCTCCAGATGAAGCTTGGATTACTTAGTTTTATGAGACAATTTGAGTGGGTTGCTTGAAAGTTTCAAAATAACTGAAAGGAATTAACTGAGGGCATAATATATCTCTGGGTTTCATGTGAGTGGGCCTTTGGACAGAGAATGTAGTGTAAATTAGTTTCATTGCCTTGCTGATTTGATGGATAGATGGGTATAGAGTCTCATTAATGTATGTGGCTAACAGATGTTATTCAAGCTGCCCATGGCATCAGGCACAGATGGGCTGGATATGTAGCCTGCCAACAAGACAATGCAGTTGGTCTTGGTTTCCACAGGGGATCAGTTCCAGGACCCCCGTGAATACCAAAATCCCTGAAAGCTCAAGTCCCTTATATACGGCAGCGTATGTGGTGTTTGCATGTAACCTATTCACATTCTCCAGTAGATGTTAAATCATCTCTAGATTACTTACAGTATCTAATGCAATGTAAATTCTGTGCAGATGGTTGTAAATGCTACATAAATAATTGCTGGTGCACAGCAATTTCAAGTTTCGCTTTTTGGAAATTTCTAGCATTTATTTTTTTGAGTATTTTCAATCCCTGGTTGGTTGAAACCATAGATGCAGACCTTGTGGATATAGAGGGCGACTGTAGATGGACTTTGCCCCCATGGCTCTGTTTTCATTTACTAGAGAAGTGCAATTGGTCCACAAATTCCCGAGGCTATCCAAAATGAAAGTTTGAAGTTCAACCACTGGAAAGAATTAAATTCTACAAATGTCCCCTGAGTGCATGCTGAGGGTTAGGCATGGTGTGTGGTATGTTTTCAATCTCTTTGTGATTTACACACATATGTGCAAGTAAGTATGCATGCGTGTGTGCTAAATTGCTTCAGTCACGTCTGACTCTTTGTGACCCCATGGACTGCAGCCCACCAGGCTCCTCTGTCCATGGGATTTTCCAGGCAAGGGTACTGGAGTGGGGTGCCATTGCCTTCTGGTAGGAACATTGGGCATGTTCAAATAGGTACCTCGATTGCACAAACCTTTGTGAAAGTCCAGGTTACCAGTGCAGAGGCTCCACCACTCCACTAGAACCCAAATATCTGAGTTTTGACACATGAAGATGGTCAGAGGGACAGTTTGACTTTACCCACATCGCTTCTCACCCCAGTATCACAGCTCAGAGAGTCATAGCTTCTCACCTGTGGTTTCTCCCTCATGGGAAGGGGAGAGCATGAGAGTGGATGGCCGGCTTCCCCAGGTGGGCGGGGTGCTGCTCCAGACACCCTTGTCTGTCACCCCATGCAGAGCCCTGACTCAGGGGTGCGTGGGAAGAGTCTGGGAGACCAGCAGATGGGACTCTCTGAGGACGTTAAAGGGACTCGGATGCTGTTACTCTGTTTCAAATTCCATCAAGAAGCCCTGAGATGCCTCTGGAACGCCTTGCCTGTGGATTTTCCCCAACTGGTCCACGTACCCCCAACACTCCATGGACCTGGCCCACTCCCACCCTGTGGCCAGCTCCCTGTGTGAGCTCTTGATGGTAACAGAAAGCATGAACTCTGACAGGTGACTGCTGAACACGTGCAGAAAGCCAGTGGGCCAGGGAGAGGCCACAAACTTCAGCTTCACTGCCATCCTTGGGAGAACAAATGGCAGAATTCTGGGAGAGCATAGACACTTAGGAATCCTGCTGAAAGAGAGAGCACACTTCATGGAGCAGAAATAGCCTTAGTTGTTCAAAGACACACAGATGGCCATCAGGTACCTGGTAAGAGGCTCATCATCAGGAAAATGCAATTCAAAACCAGGAGATGTGGCCTCACACCTGTCAGAATGGCTGTCATTAAGAAGACCACAAATCACAAGTGCTGGCAAGGAGACAGAGAAACGGGAACTGTTATGCACTGTTGGTGGGAATGTAAATCGATGCAGCTGCCATGGAAAAGAGTACGGAGAGTTCTCCAAAACTGGAACTACAACTATCATATGATCCAGTTCCACTTCTAGGTATGCATTCAAAGGCAGTGGACACACTGCCTTGAGGTGGTGTCTACACTCCCATGGTCATGGCAGCATTATTCTCAAGGGTGAAGACTGCTGACAACCCGACAGCCTGATGTGGTCTACACACACAGTGGAGTACCATGCAATCACGAGAAAGAGGGCCAGCCTGCGATTTGTGATCATGTGTGCAAGACTCTGAGGGCGTTATGCTAACTGAAGTGGTTCAGACAGAGAAAGGCAAATACCATGTGGCATCACTTACACACGGACTCTGAAGAGTCAAAGAGATGGAAGCAGGGAGCAGAGTGGTGGTTGCCATGGGCTGCGCGGGGACGCATGGAGAGATGCTTGGTCCAAGAATACAAGCTTCCAGGGATGAGATGCGAAAGTTCTCAAGATCTAACGGGCAGCATGGTGACTACAGTTAACATCATTATACACTTGAAAGTTGCTAAGAGGGTAGATCTTAAATGTTCCCACCACAAAAAAGAAATGGTAATTATGTGAGGAGATAGAGGTGCTGACTCACACTGATGTGATAATCACTTCAAAATACAGACATGTATCAACTCATCACATTGTATCTCTTAAACGTACATGTGTTATATGTCAATTATATCTCAAGGAAACTGGAAAATAAATCCATAATTCTTCCATTATTGTTATTATCACCTCTGTGTTCCACGACAGAGTCAAGGATGGAATCAAATCCATTTATTACCACATGGTTTGACCTCAGAATTACAAAATAAATGTTTCTTAATAATCAACCACGCAGATCTAGATCAGATAGTAAGGGTTTTAGTAGTGGAATACCCTGATGTTCAAACCCTCAAATAAGTGTTTGTCAAGTGTAAATGTAAGATTATTTTAGAACAGTTTTACAGTCAGAGATAGTTTATTCGATCATTTCCATTGACCTTGGAATTGAAGATTCTATACTAAGTTGTCATACAAAGGTTATTGTCGCTATGTGAGTTGGAAGAATGGTGTGAAAGAAGAAAAATAATTATTTGAAGAGTAGGATGCATTATTTTATAATATCTGCATTATAGCAGGTTTATAATTTGAATGTAAAATCAGTGCTAGATGTCCTTGTAGGCTGTTTCCTCATATTTTAAGGGAGAAAGTACAATTCTTGAATGTGTCATGAGATGACATTAACTTTCCCACCCAACAGCCTTTGTTGATTGAATAGTCCTGAATGTTCAGGTGCAACCTCTTGAAAATGAAGCAGAAGTGAAGATCAAAACATAATAGGCTCATTGTCAGTGAATAAATTAAAGAAAAATAAACTTGTTTCTCTAGGTAACATGTAACTTGGAAAACTTCTGATGCAACATTATAATGCCCAGAATGTTAAAATGGTGGACAATATTAAGAATTTTAAAATCTGTCTTGTTCTCACATCTGGCCAGTAAAAGAAAAATTTACTGTAAAAACTTGACAGAAAAAAATATACTAATTTCTCCTATTAATGGTAGTATGGACTCAAAACGGTTCTTTGCAATTTCCTCCAAATTTAAGTGGTTGAAAGTATTTTCTATCTCATATTTATTTCATTAGAGATTAGATGGAAATGTTCTTTCAGAATTTCTCTTGAATGTATCCTTTTCTCTCCATACTTGTTTTCACCATTTAAGCTGTGCTGCAGTGGGGAAAGTTTCAGCATTTCTTTAAAAGTTTGGTTTTAGTGGCCTCCTCCAAGTTCTTCCATCTCCATTGTGTTCTAGGAAGTTCTTGACTTAGTTCAAACTTCTCTAACAAGAGTACTATAGACTGCTGTCTCATAGTCACTAGACGTTCATTCTCCGCAGTTCTGGAGGCTGGAAGTCCAAGGTCAAGTTTCAGGTACATGCAGTGTCTAGCGAGAGCCCCTCCTGGTTCACCGACTGTGTTTTCTCACAGAACAGAATGGGGCTGAAGGAGGAGGGCTTTCTTAGGACCTGATCACCTTCCAGCCATGCCCCCCCAGTCCCATCACACAGGGGATCAGGTTTTTTTGGAGAACATAAAACATTTACAGCAGTTTTGCTGGGCTACTGTTTCCCAGCATTGCTTATGTCACAGTCCTCCTCTGGAATCCTTTATTGCTCCCTATTTTTGGTTCTGTCTCATCCAGTAATTAATTGTTTCTCCACGTTTTTATGGGCTTCCCTGGTGGCTCAGCAGTGAAGAACCCACTTGCCAACTCAGGAGACAAGGGCTTGACCCCTGGGTCGGGAAGATCCCCTGGAGAAGGAAATGGCAACCTATTCCAGTATTCTTGCCTGGGAAATCCTGTGGGCAGAGGACCTGGGGGCTACAGTCCATGGGGTTGCAAAGAATCAGATATGACTGAGCGACTGAGCAACAACAACACCACATTTTCATGCTCCACAACCCAGTTCCACCCCATCCATCTAATGTAACCATTAGCATTCCTCAGGCTCATTCTCAGTCACCATGGCAACCCCCCTTGCAAACGCTGTGCCCCCACCCCCGCCCCTCTCTGAGCCAGGTCTGAGCTCTCCTTCCTGGGCTGATCCTGCTGTGGGCTCCATGCCCTTTGTCCTCTGGACACGCCCACCTGCCTGTCTAGAACTGTTCTGTCTTTCAAAGCCATCTTGTTGCGAGTTTGGTCCGGACCCACAAAACACAATCTGCTCTAGGCAGTTCTCTTGCTACAGTACTGATGGCAAGGACCCTGCTACATGGCACATACAGACTCCAAACTCCTGATGACCTTAAAGGATTGAGGGGTCACAGCTGAAGTTCAGTTTTCTTGCTCACTGCAGGACTTTTAGGAAATCGGAATGAACTGCCTGTTATCTGCAAGAAAGCTTCACGGCTTAGAGTGATGAACTATCTAGGAGTGATAGCTGAGTTCTGAGATTCATGGCAATCACAATACTTGCAGAATTTCTAGACACAGCTGTCACTTTTTCATTTGGTGAAGATGCAGTAAATGAGCTTTACGTGAGATATAAATTTTAAAAATGCAGTGAGCCTTAGGCTTGGAAATATTATGATTTTTAAATGGAAAAGTGTTGCATTTTACTGAATATCAAATAAATCTTTGTTAATATATACATATAGGGTTTCCTTGGTGACTCAATGGTAAAGAACACACCTGCCAATGCAAGAGACAGGTTCGATCCCTGTGTCAGGAAGATTCCTCCAGAGAAGGAAATGGCAACTCATGACAGTATTTTTGCCTGGGAAATCCCATGGACAGAGGAGCCTGAAGGGCTATAGTCCATAGGGGTTGCAAAAGAGTTAGACATGACTTAGTGATTAACAATAGCAACAATATATACATATAGAGAAATAATAATTGATGAGGGAATTTATGTTCTTTAAAAATTTTTTAATTTTTATTTTTATTGAAGTATAGTTGCTCTGTAATATTATCTATGCAACATATTCGATATAGTGATTCACAATTTTTAAATGTATACTCCATTTATAGTTATTATAAAGTATTGGCTGTATTCCCTGTGTTGTACAATAGATCCTTGTAGCTTATTTTATGCCCAACAGTTTGTACCTCTAACTCCCCTACCCCATATTTCCCATCACCCCTCCTTCCCTCTTCCCACTAGTAACCCCTGGTTTGTTCTCTATGTCTGTGAGTCTGCAGCTTTTTCGTTACATTTGTTGTTGTATTTTTTAGAGGAATTTATATTCTTGAGAATATAAATGTTATTTTGGAGGCTTGGCCAAAACATGATAGTGGGATTAATGCTTTATGCAAAACAAATAACTATGAGTTATAATTATTCAAAGGAAAAACTGAAAATTTATCAACTAATATTTTTCTTAATGAATCAGCTTCTTTTCTTTGTGTCCCTATATCATTTGTATGTTATTTTAGAAATAACATGTGTTTCTCCTGCGCATTTTTAAGTGGCCAGAAATTAGGGGTAATTGGGTCCTCCTGTGAGACACAGTAAAGAACAATTTTTATATAAAAGGACAGAGTTAGAGGTAGAGTTCTTTCTGTGGGTCACAAACTGAAAGGCAATATCAGGCTTCCTTTATAGCAAATCATATTTCAGTTCCTGACGATACTGTCTTCAGCTTTTCCTAAAATTCCCTTCCCCTGACATGAGCAGAAACAGAAGCTAAGGCTTGTTTTTAAGTTTCAAGGCAATGCAATCATCTTCCATTTCCGGTGGGAGACTACTGGGTTAATGAGAATTTTAGAGCTGCTGACTCACCTTCCGGGGACTCAGGTCACCAGCTCTGGCCTCTCCTCCTTTTGAGGTTCGATGTGCAGAAAAGGAGAATTCTCTTCTCACAGTGTGAACTGATGATCCCACACGTCACTCCCTCCCACCACCCTCTTCTTTCAGTTTACAGTTTTCTCCCTTGTACCTTAAAAGGAAGCTTTCACTTTTTTTTTTTTTTTTGATTGAAGAAACGGTCCTTGTCAACAATTCAGTTTGCATCTATTGGCCTGGCAGGTACACTTTATACAGCCGTGTGCCCCTCGGGAGCGCTTCGCGCCAGGCGGTTCTCCTGGGCCTGGATCCCAGCCAGCGTCAGAAGCAGCATGCTATGTGGATCAACACAGAAGCGGGTTGCAGGAGCTGACAGCTCCTACACAGAAAAACCATTTCTTATGCATGTGGCGGGTGTTGGCAGGGTGCTGGCCAAGGATCACTGTGGATTCTGTGGGAATACCTGGAAGCATCTCAAGTGTAGATTTTTTTCCCCCCTTTGAATGAACCAAAGAACAGGTTGCAGGGCTTTGTGATAGCCACCCTCTCAACGTTTAGTGTGGCCACATGGAGAAGATGGGTATGGGTTCGTGAGCTGCTCAGAATGGCAGAAGAGACTGACGTGTGTTCTGTTTGCAATAATCGTTTTAAAAACAAGTTGTTGGGTCACAAAATGACAGACCTCCACTTTATCAGGGGGAGTTGGTGGCTTTGAGGCTCTGGTGCTTGACTTTTTTCTGTAATCTAAGGGCACAGGAGGTGTGTCAGGAGTCAGAAAACCTGGGCTTGTGTTCAGCTGTTTAACCAGGAGCAACTTAGTCCTTTGGATCATTTTTACTACCCATAGGCTTGTTACGAAGATTAAATTAGATGATTAACAAGATTAGAGTGTCTTAAATGTTCAAGGCATCAAGAACTGAGAAAGCCAAAGGCAAGAATATTTACAGGGAAGTTCTAGTTCCTTAGCATATGAAAAGTTTATTTTCCTTCTTGGTAGATTGTCATCTTTTCATTTGGATAAAATGCGTCTTGTAAAACTAACTATTGTCTTCCTTTCTCCTGTTTCTTTTAATGCTTCCTTCCTCCCTCCTTCCTTCTTTCTCTTTTTAATTTTTTTTTTTTTGGTGAGCAGTGTATGTGAAAGCATTTCTGTCCGATAAGAAGGCATTAATTCAAAAGGATATGGGATAAATTATTCTTACATTTTAGTCATCATATTTATGACTTCATTTCATTTCCACTTAATTTTTAATATTAACATATTCTAAACTATGTGGACAATAATACAGCAAATATATGATCTAGATTTTTAACACATTTTTTGGAGTATGTTTGCTTTAGTTGCCTTAATTGAAAGTTGTAAAATATTTGAGAGACACTCAGCATCACAGGCCCATATCTCATCCGTTGTTTTTCCTGTGCACCTTCTCTGTTAAAGAGATTCTGCATTCTTTCTATGCAAGGTTCTGGACTTTAGTAAGAAAGGAATGCCTCTATATGCAAAACAAAGTATTTTTCTCTATTTTGGAATTTACACATATTCATTCATTCTGTGTGTGTGTGCTAAGTCGCTTCAGTCATGTCCAACTCTTGACCTCATGGACTGTTAAGTCTCCTGTGTCCGTAGGATTCTCCAGGCAAGAATACTGGAGTATGCTCGTTTTCACTATATTGATTTTTCCAATCCATGAACGTGGTATATTTCTCTATCTATTTATGTCATCTTTGATGTCTTTCAACAGTGTTTTATAGTTTTCTATATATAGGTCTTTAGTTTCTTTAGGTAAATTTATTCCTAAGTATTTTATTCTTTTTGATGCAGTGCTGCATGGGATTGTTTCCTTAATTTCTCTGTCTCTTTTTCATTGTTAGTGTATAGGAATGCAAGGGATTTCTGTGTATTAATTTTATATCCTGCAACTTTACTATATTCATTGATACTACCCAAAGCTATCTATGGATTTAACACAATCTTATCAAGCTACCAATGGTATTTTTCACAGAACTAGAATGAATAATTTCACAATTTGTATGGAAACACAAAAAAACCTTGACTAGCCAAAGCACTCTTGAGAAAAAAGAATGGAACTGAAGGAATCAACCTTCCTGACTTCAGACTATACTACAAAGCTACAGTCATCAAGACAGTGTGGTACTGGCACAAAGACAGAAATATAGATCAGTGGAACAAAATAGAAAGCCTAGATAAATAAATAAATAAATACACATACCTATGGACACCTTGTCTTTGACAAAGAAGAAAAAAATATACAATAGAAGATAGACAAGCTCTTTAACAAGCAGTGCCGGGAAAACTGGTAAACCATCTTTAAAAGAATGAAACTAGAACACTTTCTAACACCATACACAAAAGTAAACTCAAAATGGATTAAAGATATAAATGTAAGACCAGAAACTATAGAACTCTTAGAGGAAAGCATAGGCAGAACACTCTCTGATATAAATCACAGCAAGATTCTCTATGATCCACCTCCCAGAATAATGGGAATGAAAACAAAAATAAACGAATGAGACCTAATTAAACTTAAAAGCTTTGCGCAATGAAGGAACTGTAAACAAGGCAGCCTTCAGTATGGGAGAAAATAATAGCAAATGAAACAACTGACAAAGAATTAATCTCCAGAATATACAAGCAGTTCATGCAGCTCAATACCAGAAAAATAAATGACCCAATCAAAAAGTGGGCCAAAGAATTAAACAAACATTTCTCTAAAGAAGACATACAGATAGCTAATAAATGTGTGAAAAGATGTTCAACATCACTCATTACCAGAGAAATGCAAATCAAAGCCACAGTGAGGTACCATTTCACACCAGTCCGAATGGCTGCCATCCAAAAGTCTACAAACAATAAATGCTGGAGAGGGTGTGGAGTAAAGGGAACCCTCTTACACTATTGGTGGGAATGTAAACTAGTACAGCCACTATGGAGAACAGTGTGGAGATTCCTTAAAAAACTGGAAATAGAACTTCCATATGACCCATCAGTCCCACTGCTGGGCATACACACTGAGGAAACCAGAATTGAAAGAAACATGTATACCCCAATGTTCATCACAGCACTGTTTACAATAGCCAGGGCATGGAAGCAACCTAGATGTCCATCAGTGGACGAATGGATAAGAAAGCTGTGGTACATATACACAATGGAATATCACTCAGCAATAAAAAAGAACACATTTGAGTCAGTTCTAATGAGGTGGATGAAACTGGAGCCTGTTAAGTATAGAATGGAGTAAGTCAGAAAGAGAAACACCAATACAGTATATTAATATATATATATATGGAATTTGGAAAGAAAGTAATAATGGCCCTATATGCAAGACAGCAAAAGAGACACAGATGTAAAGAACAGACTTTTGGACTATATGGGAGAAGGTGAGGGTAGGATGATTTGAGAGAATAGCATTGAAACATGTATATTAACATATGTAAAATAGATGACCAGTGAAAGTTCAATTCATGAAATAGGGCACTCAAATCTGGTTCCCTGGGACAACCCAGAGAGATGGGGTGGGAAGGGGTGTTCAGGATGGGAGGGACACATGTGCACCCCTGGCTGATTCATGTCTATGTATTGCAAAACCCACCACAATATTGTAAAGTAGTTAGCCTCCAATTAAAATAAATAAATTAATTTAAAAAAAAGATATTGGAGTGGGTTTCCATGCCCTTCTCCAGGGGATCTTCCCAACACAGGGATCGAACCTGCATCTCTCATGTCTCCTGCATTGGCAGGTGGGTTCTTAACCACTAGCTCCACCTGGGGAGCCCTCATGCTGTGTATACCATTCTACAATTTTCTTTTTCTTTCCCAATATTAGACTTGTTAAAACATATGCGTCTAGTTTGTTAGTGTTTACTATCACATATCATTTAATATTATGAACATTCCAGAAGTTACCTACTATTAGATGATGGACTTTGTAAGGTTTCTTTGTAAGTTTCTGCAACTCTTAATGTAGCTACAGGAATGTTTCTTGTATGTATGTATGTGAGCTAGCTTCTTTGGATTATATGCCTTGCAGTGGAATTGACTGGGCTGTAGTGGGTTTACATGTGCATATGAACTAGATATTTCCACCTGTTCTTTATTTTTTTTATTTTTTATTTTTTCTCCCTTTTATTGTTTTTGTCATACAATGCCATGATATCACCATGGGTTTACATATGCTCCCCCTCTAGAAACCCCTCCCTCCTCCCTCCCTCCTCCCTCCCCCCCGGGAAATCTCGATGCACCAGCCCCGAGAATCAATCCTGGGCTGGCGATTGATTAGACATATGATAATTAACATGTTTCAATGCCATTCTCCCATATCATCCCACCCTTTCCCTCATTCACAGAGTCCACGAGTCTCACCTGTTCTTTAAAATGCCTGCACCAACTCCCAGCCCTGTGAGCAGGCAGGATGTTTACACTCCCTTAAATTTACTCAGTTTTGAAATGTATGTCAAACTTTTCACTGTGGTTTACTGTGCATTTCCTCAATTATTCATAATTTGATAGTAATTTGACCATGTTTCTATTGGCTATTCAGATTTTATCCTCTGTTCATTTTTTTTCTATTGTGTTCTTTGTTTAAAAATATTTATATATTTTTATATAAATATAAAAATATTTATAGGAATTTTAATGTTCTCCATACTAATCTTTTGTCAGTCATGTGCATTATAAATATCTTCTACCTCTCTGCTTTACGTTGTTTTATGATGTTTATATATTTATACGTATTTTATAACATTTCTTTTTCCTTTTAATGTAGGTAGATTCTTCCTTTATGATTTGCTGCTATGCATTTGTGTCTTGTTTAAGTGTTCCAGTTCTATCTAAATATCATAAATATATATTTTCTTATATTCTGTTTTGGAGGGAGTCAAAGATATTTAGGTCTTAATAATATAAGTGTCATGTGTATGGTATGAAAAGAAAATCTGTATTAGAAAATACAGTGGTAGCTACTTTAACAAATAAACTCCCAAATCTCAGTGGTCTAACCCAATAGAAGTTTACTTCTTTCAGCTAGGGCTTTGCTGGTGGCTCAGTGGTAAAGAATCCAAGTGCAATATTGGAGGCCTGGGTTCAATCCGTGGGTTGGGAAGATCTGGAGAAGGGAATGGCTACCCACTCCAGTGTTCTTGCCTGGAGAATTCCATGGTCAGAGGAGCCTGGAGGGCTACAATCCATGGGGTCCCACAAAGAGCCGGACATGACTGAGCAACTAACCCTCTTTCAGCTAAGTCCAAAGCGGGTGTTTCTGATTGGCAGGAGCCCCTCCTCTAAGAATTGCCTCAGAAACCCAGGCTCCTTCCACACTGCGAAGTGAGTGAAAGTCCCTCATTTGTGTCCAGCTCTTTGAGATCCCATGAACTGTAGCCTGCCGGGCTCCTCTGTCCATGGAATTCTCCAGGCAAGAATACAATGGCTCTGCTATTTGATACTGGCTTCAAGTCTGCCAGAGCAGTGGGGGAAGCCACAGTGACCACATAGGAATCTTCTGTGGGTCAGGCCTGGGGTGTGTTGATCCTGCCCACCTTCCATCAGCCAGAGCTCAGGTCCAAGGTCATATCTAAATTCAAGAGAGGCTAAGAAAGGCCATCTAGCTGTGTGCCCATGAAGAGAAAAGAGAGAGACGTCTACTGAAATCCCTCCCCCTTCAATGATAGGCAAATGCTCCATGACTTGTTAAAATAACCTCACTTAATTATAATAGCACTCTATTATATACCACATTCCTATCTGTATGTGGGGTTACTTTTTGACTTTTGGTTCATTTGTCCTTTTGCCTGACCTTAAATCTTAGTGTTCTTATTAATATAAATTTATGATTAATTTTGACAGCTAGAAGAATAATTCTCAGTGTACTTTTATTCAGAGTGCATGTGTTGCATACCTAGAGAATTACAAAAATGTGAATTCCAAAGTGGTAATAATATACTTGTCTTTGTGGGTATTTTTTTTTTGAATCTTTGCATGATCTATGTACATTTTTTTTTTTTTTTTGCACCATCTGCTTCACACATCTTTGCCCCAGGCAGGAAGTGTTTCACTTGTAGGATGAATTTCCTCTGTGAATGTGATAGCCAACAACTAGACCACTATTTGTTCAGTTTCAAAAGGTGTCAAAGTCACCTCTAGTAACACTTTGTTATTATCTTTAAAAGTAAATGGAACATCTTAAAACCCTAGGAAGGCATCACTTTTAGACAGTTCAGAGGCCCCAGCTTCTTAGACTCCTTTATAATCAGTAGATTAACAGCAAGGGCAAAACAAAGATTATGCCATGTCTTGAAAGAGACATGATTATATACAGTCACAGGGATTTTCAGTAAAGCATTTAAATACAAAAATCTTAATCTTTCCTAATTTTTTTTCTTTGCATGTGAGAATAGATAAGGAAAACACTCTTCTTTAAGAATAGTTTTTTGTTTACAAGTGGTTTAAGATACATTAAATGTGGAAAAAGCAGATGTTCTCAGTTCAGCATCAGGAGAAGATAGGATGGTATTTCCAAACTCTTGTTTTCCTGTCTTGTTTTTTTCCTCCCACTTTTTGACCATACCCCATGGCATGTGGGATCTTAATTCCCCCACCAGGGATCAAACCCGTAGCCCCAGCACTGGAAGGCAAAGTCTTAACCAACCACTGGACCGTCAGAGAAGTCCTGGGAATTGCTGTTTTGACACGATAATGGCTCATGGGCTGGAAAAGAAGGAAGGTGACCGGTAGGAGGCTCCAGAGGACTGATGGTCCCGCGCTGCCCACATCTTTCCCTGTCTGGTGTTCTCTCTCCTTGCATACTCCCCAGAAGGGTCAGGAGCTAGAGCAGAGAATAAAGATGGAGCTCCCTCACTGCAAGGATGTTTTTAACCCTCTCTCCCGTGACTGCCTCCTGAGCTTCTCACTTCCTTACGTTTCCACAGGTTCTGCTTTCCTGCCTGGTTACAGTCCATGAGCTCTGTCGCCTCCCAAAGCGTCCTGCCTTTAGAACTTCGTTTAGCTCTTAGGCAATTGAAGCCGTGAAGACAGGCGGGCAGGCTGACTGGCGAACACGAGGGAGGCTGCACACACAAGCGAGCCTACAGGGTGGTTTTTGTGAGCCGTGGAGGCCACGCTGACTCTCCAGTTGCTAAGGTTGGGCTGCCCTGATACATCTCACCTCACTTTCTATAAGCAAACGCTGCTGGATACTGGCCACGCCACCCTCCACTTGCTTACCTATTCATTAGTTGATACAACCGTACATTTTAAAATAATTGAACAACTATCCAGGAAATACCTACTCTAAGCCAAGTGACTCGAAGTGCTGGGGTTCAGTGTTGAATGTTAAACAGTGTAGATATGGTCTCTGCTCTGATGGAGCTTAAGATTTAAAGAGGGAGGGAAACAGTCACACACACACACACACACACACAGATACACTGATACACTGATAAGGTTGGGAAGGAAAAGAGCAAGGAACAGTAGATGAAGTGGTGGGGGCAGAGGTGACCTTCTTAGGAAAAGGACTGTGTCTGAAGTGGAGGACAGAGACCTGAGCAAAGGGTGTGCATTCCACCAGGGCTTTGGGGAGGGATGAAGAGCATGGAACATTCTAGAAACTGAGCGAGCTCACCATAGTTTTAGGGTAGAGACTGCATGGGAACTGGTGCCCAGTGAGGTCAGAGAGGTAATAAGTATCTTAAGATGCAGAGATTTAGAAAATGTTAGAAACCTGAGATTCCTGTTTCTCCTTTAGAGCAGCTGTAATGAGATCAGATTAGGGGACACAGTGGCAGGTTTGGTTAAACTGAAGTTGCATGGAGGGGTTGGATGTGATATGACTCCAGAAGGGGGCAGTGACCGTGGAGAAGATGGACAGGTGTTAATGGACAGGATCTGGGAGGGGAGGTGGGTGAGGGTGACTCAGAGAAGAAATGCTTGACAGTGGAGCAGAGTGAAAATGAAGCTAAAAATCAAAACTTTACGAGTGAATGCTATTTACTGCAAAGCTGCCCAATAAAAGAGTAATGACCTTCTTCTTGAAGTTGGGAAATAGAAAGCAATTCTCTTTCTTATTGAGATTTCATGTAAGTGGAAAAAGGTTGCACAGATTATAAGGAAATATCAAGACACTACAGTCAATTCTGATACTTTCAACAACAAAATTCTATTCTCTGCTGCCATTTCTATTTTGGGATCTAATTAATTATAAACATGGATACCAGATTGAACTCACATGTAGGCAGCTTAAGAAATAAAATATGACAGGCAGAATAGGACACTGCAATTATAATCTACCTTTCAAAGCACTTTGAGGATGAAAGTCAAGTGATTTCTGTCCTAGGAGAGTTTGAAAAATTATTTGGAAGCAAATATCTAAATATCTTTATCTAAAATAAAGATGCATTCAGAACATTTATTTACCTAATTTAAAATATACAAAACAGTATTTTATAGTGATATAAGTACATAAAGAATTTGTATCTTTAAGTAAAATAATACTTGAAAGCATGCAAAAATACCAAATTGAGGTTAGGGGTTACTTCTTGGGAGTGAGAAAATGCAGGGAGCTAGGTTAATGGCAGTGACTGGCTCCAGCTACATGTTTTTTTTAGTTAAAACCTAATAAAGATATCAGTCATATAGATCAAAATCTTAATAACTAGATCTAAGATTCTAAGACTCTAAGATGGTGCCTATTATTTTGCATATTTTCTGGATGGTGGAAATATCTTATTAAATGTTTAAAAATTTTAAAAGTAAGTTTTTGTGTTTATCAGAGTGTGGTGATGGGAACGATCACATGGCTTGGAGAGGCCATAAATTTTTAATCATCACATTTTTATTTTTGTTTCTTGTCTTTGAAAAGACATATTGAACTATATAAATGATTGAAATATTTGCCACTCTAAATAGTAAATTATGATACAATAATTTCATGAAGATGATCACTGGTAATAAGTTACAAGACTTGTATTTTTTGGCTATTTTGCTTTCTTTTGTTTTGATGAGGAGAAGAGTATTAAAGTGTGTTGTATGGTAGGAAAAGTACTGGATTTTTAAGCCAGAAAACTGGATCTCATTTGTCCTCTTATACAAAATAAGTAGGGCTTTCCAGGTGGCTCAGAGGTGAAAAAGTCCTCCTGCCAATGCAGGAAATGTGGTTTTGATCCCTGGGCTGAGAAGATCCCCTGGAAGAGGAAATGGCAATCTACTCCAGTATTCTTGCCTGGAAAGCCTCATGGACAGAGCAGCCTGGTGGGCTGCATTCCCTGGGGTCACAGAGAGTCAGACACAACCGAGTAACTGCAACACCAACAACAAAGAAAGTGTATTAATTTGACCAAATCAAATGACTTCTGTTGGCTTTATTTTCTTTAGCTGTAAGGAAAAAAAGATTTGAAGTTAATGTGTTTATGTTGTTGATGTTTTCCAATCGCTCAGTCATGTCCGACTCTGTAACCCCGTGGACCACACACGCCAGGCTTCCCTGTCTTTCACCATCTCCCAGAGTCTGCTCAAACTCATGTCCGTTGAGTCAGTGATTCCTTATGTTACAGTCCAGCCTTTATGTCCCAGGGTTATGTCCCTATTTTACTTATACCACTTTATCTCATGGCAACAATACCATACCACATGACCATACTTTGTAAATTTTTTTAAGATATAAATACATTAGTTACAATAATTTATTTTAATATATAAAGTAAATACTTTGTATTGACAAAAATGTAGGTATGTAAGTGAACAAATAATAAATGTGTCATTTGACCAGAGTTCAGATCAAGAATTGGAAGATCGCCAGCACACTGTCTGAATCCCGGTCTGGTCACCGCCCTGCCACTTGTGATTTTTACCCCAAATTCCGACAGTGTAGATGAGCTTTGTAGATGTTAGAACTTTACATAAATCGACAGCTCAGTGTGTGCCTGATTCTTTTTCTCATCAATATATTAGAGGGATCATCCATACATTTTGTAGTTGTGAACTGCTCTTATTTGTTAAGATATAACAAAGACTGGCAAGATATTTTTGCCAAGGTGCAATTGTAAATATTTACAATCACTTACAATACAAGTGACTGTAAATATTTTCAGCCTTTTGGGCTCTTTTGTTTTAAATGAAGAACCGAGAGAAATAGTACAACTTTATCCTTCTAATAGTTACTAAAAAGGGAATGCTCGAAGTAATTCATTAGGGTGAAAGAAGAATATATTAGACATTAATTGATATTTACTTTAACTCTGTATGCTTACTTTTATTTTTATGATCTCTATTTATTATCTGGAACACCAAAATAAATGGCTTTTTTTTCCAAGTCTGTTCCAAAAAGACAAAACACAGTGCTACAAATGTAAAGAAAATGTAACTACAGATTTGGGGATTTAAAATGTTGTAGGAACATTTTATGACAATATATTGTATTTTTTCATATTATAATCATGCTAATTACATAATTACTGATCATTTACAATTATTACTTGCTATATATATTACATATGATTATCAGAATAGATATAAGACTGGCTATTATTATCCCTTTAAAATTAAGTCTTAGAAAGGTTAAGTGACCTACTTCCCTTGACAATATAGCAAAATCACGAATCAAACTCAGGCTGTCAAATTCCAGTACCGCTTTGCAATAGTGTCTTTTAAAAGAAATAAATTGTAAACTGATAATGAGAAAATTACGCTTTTTCTGGTCAAACTGACTCCTTTTACTGAAGAGACTCACCATTCTGTGATCATAAGTGCTTGAAAACCAAGTCACTAGGTCCTGATACAGACTTATTTGTGTTCATTACAGATTTCCTTGGGGGCATTGTTCTGTGTTGTTTCTATAAACTCTTGTTAGTATTAAGGGAAGATTTAATTGGTTATTCCTCTAAGTTCAAAGGGCAACCTAATATTGGATATGAGATTGAGGTTTGTTTTCACAAAGGAGAGAGAGAGATTGCCTCAAATGAAATATTATTGACCCATTTTTTTTCCTTTCCTTAGTAATCCATGTATCGAAGTGAGTGGTGACTAGTATTTCATCTTTATACAGAAAAGCATAGAAAGTCAGAACAATGTTGAATGAGATGAAATGAGTTTACAGTTTTTTCTTCCTATATCAAAATGGAAAAAGGGCATTTCCCAGGCAAGAATATTGGAGTGGGTAGCCATTAGCTTCTCCAGGGGATCTTCCTGACCCAGAGAGCGAACCTACATCTCCTGCATTGCAGGTGGATTCTTTACCATCTGAGCCACCAGGGAAGCCCTTTAAAATAAGACACAATCTTAAATACATGCATAACTATGAGATATTCCACTGAATTTCACACATGGCATAAAAAAATAGTCTTATGTCTTCATAGTTGCATGTACATGAATTGTTGTGGTAAATACAATAAGCAAGAAATTACTGAAGTGGATATTTATTCCCTGATCCTAAAGTCCTAGTCTCTCTGTGCTCAGTGCTCACTTGTGTCCAACTCTTTGCGAGTCCATGGACTGTAGCCTGCCAGGCGCCTCTGTCCATGTGATTTCTCAGGCAAGAATCCAGGAGTGGGTTGCCATTTCCTCCTTTAGGGGATCTTCCTGACCCAGGGAATGAACCCAAGTCTCCTGTGTCTCCTGCATTGGCAGGTGAATTCTATGGTCTTTTTTGGAATTCTAAATAGTGGTTAGAATTATTTGGGAATTGTATTGATACTATTAGAACCACCACACAAAAATTCCTGAAGAGGTTTTCTGTTAAGAACATGTATCTCAATATTGACTTGGTTTGGGGTTAAACTGAGGTAATCCAGAAAATGGAGATTTAGAATCTTTGTTCTTTGATATAATGGCAATGATGAGATTGTGTGAGTTCCTATGGACTTGCTGACAGCAGATTTATTTTTCAGCTTTATCTTTGTACTCTAAGTATTTAGCGAGTGCATGCAATTAGTAGGGGGTCAATATATATTTGTTGGAAAAAATGTACAAAAATTCATGGAAAGATAATTGTATCATTACATTGAAAACTTCAAACACGGTGATTATAAATGGTGCAATTTAGAAAGCTGAGCTTTGTTAAGCATAATTTGTGTCTTGGGTGGTTTGTTGGTTTTGCAAGCAATTATTTTCCAGAAATCCCAAGGTGTACAATTGTTACAACTGAGAGCTAAGAGATAGAACTTTCTCAGTTCTCAGCTGCTGTATTAATGCACATATTCTGCACAACAAATATTAAAAATCCCTTTTAGCTCTTCTATGCAACCCAAAATTTTATGTAATAAAAGTTGACTTCTTGGGAATGAAAATGTATTTTGTTCATTTTCAATGGAAATATTTATACAATTATTTAATGTCATGTAAAATATGCTAATTCTTATTTTTTAAATTAAGCTTGTACATTGATATAGTTTAAAAGTCAAGAGTGTTAAAAGCCTTACAGTGAAACCACCAGTCATTCACTTTCCCTCCCTCAGCCCCAACTAGACAGTATATTTCAATTATTTTTGTTGTTGTGTTTGTTAGGTCTTTATTGCTAAGTACTGTGCTTTATTGCTTTAACAAATTTCCGTTTTAGGTATTATTTATTGGTTTCCTTCTCTGACGGGTAAAGATTTAGCTTATTATGCAGCCCCCTCCATCACAATTTTTCTCTTTACATGCTTTTAATATGCCTGCATTGCATTTTTGGAAGCAATAGCCAGACTTTTATTAATGTTCCTGGTCAAATGAAGTAGTGAGCTCATGTTCACTTTTAATTTTTCCTCAAGGAAATATTTGCCAATTTTGGTATAGGATTTTTATGTTCCCATCAATAATATATATATATATATATATATATATATATATATATATATATATATTTTTTTTTGGAACAGTTCAACATATCTGCCAAATGTCTGTCAAGAATATTTTCCAACTACTCCAAAGAACCAAATGTTTTACCATTTTCCTCCAGGAAACCTCTTAAGATTTTCTGTTTCTGCTGGGCCAGGTGCCCTCTAGCACACTGCACCACCCTCATCCTGGGCTCAGGTTCCTCATCACCTCTCTCCTTGTAGGGTGTATTCTTGCTCCTGTTTCCTGAATCCTTTTTCTTGGCTCGTTACCTCATTTGATGGCATCTTTATTGAGAGCCTGGTGGGTCTTTGCCTCCTCAGGACAGAGACTTTGGATACTTTTCTTCTGCTACTTCACAGATTCTTTTTAAAGCTAATTCCTTAGCCTCCTGATTTGCATTGCTTCAGAAACTGGCGAACATCTTGAGAGGAGACTAGCTGTATTGATACACACAAGCCTCTAGTTTTGATACTCCAGCCCTTTATGGACACCAAAATCTCTACCATTTTTTTCTGCCCCCAGCGGTGGCTTCTGCCTAAACCAAACCTTATTTCTCAGTGGCTTGGCAAGTGCCCCCAGCAAAAGGCATCTGCAGGAACTCAGCTGACTTTCCAACATTTCTTCCTTTCCTGGACTTTGAGTCCCTTCGGTCCTATGTATTTGGAAACTCTCTGACACCTTTAACAACTGATTGTCTCTTTCCTGAGTGGTTTAAATATTGGATGGGAGCCCAACTCTTGAGTGGTTTAAGTATATCCAGACTGAAAGCAATTTAGGAGAGCAAAGGAATTCTAACAGTTTCTTTCCTTTTTGTATGCAGTCTAGGTATATAAGGTCAAGGCAGTCTGCCCAGTTGGTTAAATCACAGTGCTAATGAGGCAGAGATCCCTCAATGAGTAACTTGGCTTCTAGCAGGAAATAAATATTTTCCTTTAAGAAATTGCATGCCAAAAGCAGGTGAGCTATATTCCACATCTGAGGCAACAAGGCGGGAGGTGATTAGCAAAATTGAAACTGATGTTAACATGAGGAATGAAGGGGAAATCTATGGTTAGTGAAAATGAGTGGGTGGGTACCTTCTCAGATAAGTACCTGAGTGCTGATTCCTCAGTGTCAACATGGACTTTTGTTCAGTAGTTTATCCATGTCCGACTTTTTGCAACCCATGGACTACAGTGTGCCAGGCTTCCTTGTCCTTCACTATCTCCTGGAGCTTGCTGGAACTCATGTCCATTGAGTTGGTGATGCCAGCCAACCATCTCATCCTCTATCATCCCCTTCTCCTCTTCTTCCTCCTTCAATTTTTCCTACTGTCAGGGTCTTTTCCAATTAGTTGGATCTTTGCATTGAGGTGGCCAAAGAATTGGAGCTTAAGCTTCAGCATCAGTCCTTCAAATTAATATTCAGGATTGATTTCCTTTAAGACTGACTGGTTGGATCTCCTTGCAGTCCAAGGGACTCTCAAGAGTCTTCTTCAAAACCACAGTTCAAAAGCATCATTTCTTCGGTGCTCAGCCTTCTTTATGGTCCAACTCTCACATCCATACATGACTACTGGAAAAACCATAGCTTTGATTCTATGCACCTTTGTTGGCAAAGTAATGCCTCTACTTTTTTAATATGCTGTCTATGTTTGTCATAGCTTTCCTTCCAAGAAGCAAGTGTCTTTTAATATCATGGCTTCAGTCACCTTCTGCAGTGATTTTGGAGAAAATAAAGCCTGTCATTGTTTTCATTGTTTCCCCATCTGTTTGACATGAAGTAATGGGACTGAATCCCCAAATCTTAGTTTTCTGAATGTTGAGTTTTAAGCCAGCTTTTTCACTCTCCTCTTTTACCTTCATCAAGAGTCTCTTTAGTTCCTCTTCATTTTCTGCCATAAGGGTGGTGTCTTCTGCATATCTGAGGTTATTGATATTTGTCCTGGCTATCTTAATTCCAGCTTGTGCTTCATTCAGCCCAGCAGTTCAGGGATGTACTCTGGATAATTCTAAAAGAGATGGGAATATCAGACCACCTGACCTGCCTCCTGAGAAATCTGTATGCAAGTCAGGAAGCCACAGTTAGAACTGGGCATGGAACAACAGACTGGTTCCAAATTAGGAAAGGAGTATATCAACGCTGTATGTTGTTACACTGCCTATTTAACTTCTATGCAGAGTACATCATGAGAAATGCTGCACTGGATGAAGCACAAATTGGAATCAAGATTGCCGGGAGAAATATCAATAACCTCAGGTATAATGATGATAGCACCCTTATGGCAGAAAGTGAAGAAGAACTAAAGAGCCTCTTGATGAAAGTGAAAGAGGAAAGTGAAAGAGTTGGTTTAAAACTCAACATTCAGAAAACTAAGATCATGCCATCAGTTCATGGCAAATAGATGGGGTAACAATGGAAACAGTGACAGACTATTTCTTTTGGGCTCCAAAATCACTGCAGGTGGTGACTGCAGCCATGAAATTAAAAGACACTTGCTTGTTGGAAGAAAAGTTATGGCCAACCTAGACAGCATATTAAAAAGCAGAGACATTACTTTGCTGACAAAGGTCCGTCTAGTCAAGGCTATGGTTTTTCCAGTAGTCACGTATGGATGTGAGAGATGGACCATAAAGAAAGCTGAGTGCCAAAGAACTGATGCTCAATTCTTTGAAGACTCTTGAGAGTCCCTTGGATTGCAAGGAGATCCAATCAGTCCATCCTAAAGGTAATCAGTCCTGAATGTTCATTGGAAGGACTGACGCTGAAGCTGAAACTCCAATACTTTGGCCACCTGATGTGAAGAGCTGACTCACTGGAAAAGACCCGGATGCTGGGAAAGATTGAGGGCGGGAAGAGAAGGGAGAACAGGATGAGGTGGTTGGATGGCATCACCAGCTCAATGAACATGAGTTTGAGTCAACTCTGGGAGTTGGTGATGGACAGGGAGGCCTGGCGTGCTGCAGCCCACAGGGTTGCAAAGAGTCAGATAGGACTGAGCGACTGAACTGAACTGAACTGGCATATAAGTTAAGTAAACAGATCTGACAATATATAGCCTTGACATACTCCTTTCCCCATTTTAAGCCAATCTGTTGTTACATGTCTGGTTCTGTTGCTTCTTGAATGGCATACAGATTTCTCAAGAGGCAGGTACAATGGTCCGGTATTCCCATCTCTCTAAGAATTTTCCACAGTTTGCTGTGATCCATACAGTCAAAGGCTTTAGCATAGTCAACAAAGCAGATGTTTTTCTGGAATTCTCTTGCTTTTTTTTTATGATACAACAGATGTTGGCATTGTGATCTCTGTTCCTCTGCTCTTTGTTCATATACTGTTGAAACCTAGCTTGATGGATTTTGAGCATTACTTTGCTAGCATGTGAAATGAGTGCAACTGTGCAGTAGTTTGAGCATTCTTTGGCATTTCCCTTATTTGGGGTTGAAATGAAAAGAAAATTTTCCAGTCCTGTGGCCGCTGCTGAGTTTTTCAAATTTGCTGGCATATTGAGTGTAGCATTTTAACAGCATCATCTTTTAGGTTTTGAAATAGCTCAGCTGGAATTCATCACCTCCAATAGCTTTGTTCATAGTTATTCTTCCTAAGGCCCACTTGACTTTGCACTCCAGGATGTCAGACTCTAGGTGAGTGTTCACACCATTGTGGTTATCTGGGCCATTGCCACTGCTGCTGCTAAGCCGCTTCAGTCGTGTCTGACTCTGGGTGACCCCATAGACAGCAGCCCACCAGGCCCTGCCATCCCTGGGATTCTCCAGGCAAGAACCCTGGAGTGGGTTGCCATTTCCTTCTCCAATGCATGAAAGTGAAAAGTGGAAGTGAAGTCGCCCAGTCATGTCTGACTCTTAGTGACCCAATGGACTGCAGCCCACCAGGCTCCTCCATCCACGGGATTTTCCAGCAGGAGTACTGCACTGGGTTGCCATTGCCTTCTCTGATCTGGGTCATTAAGATATGTGTATTCTTGCACTCTCTTCTTAATATCTTCTGCTTCTGTAGGTCCATACCATTTCTGTCCTTTATTTTGCCCATTTTTTTTCCCATTAAATTTTCCCTTCGAATCTCTAATTTTCTTGAAGAGATCCCTAGTCTTTCCCCTTTCTATTGTTATCCTTATTTCTTTAAATTGTTCACTTCAGAAGGCTTTTTTTTTTTATCTCTCTTTGCTGTTCTTTGAAACTATGCACTCACATGGGTATATCTTTCCTTTTCTCCTTTGCCTTTTGCTTTTCTTCTTTTCTCAGCTATTTGTAAGGCCTTAGCAAACAATCATTTTGCCTTTTGGCATTTTTTTCCCCTTGGGGATGTTTTTGATCACAGTCTCCTGTACAGTGTCACGAATCTCTGTCCATAGTTCATCAGGCACTCTGTCTATCAGATCTAATCCCTTGAATCTGTTTGTCACTTCCATCGTATAATTTTAAGGGATTTGATTTAGGTCATACCCAAATGGCCTAGTGGTTTTCCCTACTTTCTTCAATTTGTGTCTGATTTTTGCAATAAACTTTTCATGATCTGAGCCACAGTCAGATCCAGGTCTTCTTTTTGCTGACTGTATAGAGCTTCTCCGTCTTCAGCTGCAAAGAATATAATCAATCTGATTTCAGTATTGGCCATCTGGAGATATCCATGTGTAGAATCGTCTCTTGTGTTATTGAAAGAGAGTGTTTGCTATGACCGGTGTGTTCTCTTGGAGAAATTCTGTTAGCCTTTGCCCTGCTTCATTCTGTACTCCAAGGCCAAATTTGCCTATTACTCGGTATCTCTTGACTTCCTACTTTTGCATTCCAGTCCCCTATGATCAAAAGGACATCTTTTTTGATGTTAGTTCTAGGGCCTCTTTTAGGTATTCATAGAACTGTTCAGCTTCTTCAGCATTAGTGGTTGGGACATAGACTTAAATTACTGTGGTACTGAATGGTTTGCCTTGGAAATGAACAGAGATCATTCTGTCATTTTTGAGATTGCATCCAAGTACTGCATTTCAGACTCTTTTGCTGACTGTGATGACTACTCCATTTCTTCTAAGGTATTCTTCCCCACAGTAGCAGATATAATGGTCATCTGAATTAATTTCACCCATTCCAGTCCATTTTAGTTCACTGATTCCTAAAATGTTGATGTTCACTCTTACCATCTCCTGTTTGACCACTTCCAATTTACCTTGATTCTTGCACCCAACATTCCAGGTTCCTGTGCAATATTTTTGTTTACAGCATCGGACTTTACATCCATCACCAGACACATCCACAGCTGGGCATTGTTTCTGCTTTGGCTCACCCTCTTCATTCCTTCTGGAACATTTCTCTACTCTTCTCTAGTAGCATATTGGGCACTACCAACCTGGGGAGTTCATCTTTCAGTGTCATGTATTTTTGCCTTTTTATACTGTTCATGGGGTTCTCAAGGTAAGAATGCTGAGTGGTTCACCATTCCCTTCTCCAGTGGACCACATTTTGTTAGAACTCTCCACCATGACCCATGCATCTTGGGTGGCCCTACACGGCTTGGCTCATGGTTTCATTGAGTCAGACAAGACTGTGATCCATGTAAACAGTTTGGTTAGTTTTCTATGATTGTGGTTTTCAGTCAGTCTGCCCTCTGATGGATGAGGTTGTAAAGGGCTTGTGGAAGCTTCCTGCTGGGAAGGACTGGCTGTGGGGGAAACTGGGTCTTCTTCTGGTGGGCAAGGCCATGCTCAGTAAATCTTTAAGGACTATTTACACCTCAAACAATATGAATCTTGACAACACTTAGAGCCTCAAGTATTTTTCCTTTATATACGTTTAACTGCATGGGGCTTGGGATGTGTTGGACTAGAATGCTGAACCTGACCCAGATGCTCATATTTCTGGCTTTGATTTGATCCTATGAGTTTGCCTGCAAGATGAGCTGTTGAACAGATTTTGGCTTTAATGTATTTTTATAACTGCTTATTCTCTGATCTTTCAATACCCCTCTAAATACTATAATTAGCAAGTCCTTTTTTGGTTGATGGGACTAGACACAATACCCTTCTCTTCTTTATCTGTAATTTAGGCTGAAAATTTTAAAGTTAATTTATAATTTTTCATTAACCTTTCTGTGCACCTTTATTACAACAATACAGAAGACCTAAATAGATATTTCGCCAAAGAAGACATACAGATGGCCAATAAGCAGATGAAAAAATGCTCAGTATTGCAAATTATTTGTGCTTGTACTCAATTGCTTCAGTCATGTCCGACTCTTTGTGATCCTATGGACTGTAGCCCTCAAGGTTCCTCTGTCCATGGGATTTCCCAGGCAAGAATACTGGAGTGGGTTGCCATGCCCTCCTCCAGGGGGTCTTCCAGACCCAGGGATTGAACCCACATCTCCTGCGTCTCCTGTATTGCAGGCAGTTCTTTGACACTGAGTCATGGAGGAAGCCCACCACGAATTATTAGAGAATGGAACACATACACCCATGGCTGACTCATGTCAATGTATGGCAAAAACCACTACAATATTGTAAAGTAATTAGCCTTCAATTAAAATAAATAAATTAAATTTTAAAAAACTACATTTGCTATACCCCATGGACTGTAGCCCACCAGGCTTTTCTGTCCATGGGATTCTCCAGGCAAGAATACTGTAGTGGGTTACCATCCTCTTCTCCAGGAGATCTTCCCGATCCAGAGATCAAACCTGGGTCTCCCTCTCCCACATTACCATCTGAGCCATCAGGGAAGCCTAATGTCTGCAAATAGTTAAAGCTAGAAACAGTGTGGAGACAAAGAAAAACCCCATACACTATTGGCAGAAATGTTAATTGGTGCAGCTTTGTGGAAAACAACATGGAGGTATTTAAAAAACTAAAAATAGAGCTTCCATAAGATCCAGTGGTACCACTCCTGAGCATATATCTGGAAACTTTGAAAACTATAATTTGAAAAGACACATGCATCTCAGTGTTCACTGCAACACTGCTTACAATAGCCATGACAGAGAAACAACCTAAATGTCCATTGGCAAATGAATGGATAAGGAAAATGTGGTGTGTGTGTATGTGTGTGTGTGTATGTGTGTGAGTATGTATGTGTGTATATATGCATACACATACATATACAGTGGAATACTATTCAGCCATAAAAAGAAGGAAGTATTGCCATTTGCAGCAACATGGATGGACCTAGAGAATATTATCCTTAGTGAAGTGAGTCAGACAAAGACAAATATGATATCATATTATTTACATGTGAAATTTTAAAATGACACGAATTTATATATAAAATAGAAATAGACTCACAGACATAGAAAACACACTTACAGTTACCAAAAAGGAGAGGGAGGGAGAGAGGGACAAATTAGGAACTGGGATTAACAGATACAAACTACTATACAGAAAATAGATAAGCAACCAGGATTTACTGTTTAGGACTGGGAATTATGCTCAATATCTTAGAATAGCCTATAATGGAATACAATTTAAAAAGATAACTGAGAAATGTCTGTTAAGTTCTTTGGCCCACTTTTTGATTGGGTCGTTTATTTTTCTAGAATGGAGCTGCAGGAGTTGCTTGTATATTTTTGAGATTAATTGTTTGTCCGTTGCTTCATTGGCTATTATTTTCTCCCATTCTGAAAGCTGCCTTTTCACCTTGCTTATAGTTTCCTTTGTTGTGCAGAAGCTTTTAATTTTAATTAGGTCCCATTTGTTTATTCGTGCTTTTATTTCCAATATTCTGGGAGGTGGGTCATGGAGGATCCCGCTTTGGTTTATGTCAGAGAGTGTTTTGCCTATGTTATCCTCTAGGAGTTTTATAGATTCTGGTCTTATGCTTAGATCTTTGATCTATTTTGAGTTTATCTTTGTGTATGGTGTTAGAAAGTGTTCTAGTTTCATTCTTTTACAAGTGGCTATCCAGTTTTCCCAGAACCACTTGTTAAAGAGGTTGTCTTTTCTCCATTGTATATTCTTGCCTCCTTTGTCAAAGATAAGGTGTCCATAGATGCGTGGATTTATCTCTGGGATTTCTATTTTGTTCCATTGATCTATATTTCTGTCTTTGTGCCAGTACCATACTGTCTTAATGACTGTGGATTTGTAGTATAGCCTAAAGTCAGGTAGGTTGATTCCTCCAGTTCCATTCTTCTTTCTCAAGATTGCTTTGGCTATATGAGGTTTTTTTGTATTTCCATACAAATTGTGAAATTATTTGTTCTAATTCTCTGAAAAAGACCTCTGGTAGCTTGATAGGAATTGCATTGAATCTATAGATTGCTTTGGGTAGCATACTCATTTTCACTACATTGATTCTTCCAATCCACGAACACGGCACATTTCTCCATCTGTTTGTGTCCTCTTTGATTTCTTTCATCAATGCTTTATAGTTTTCTATATACAAGTCTTTTGTTTCTTTAGGTAGAAATACTCCTAAGTATTTTATTCTTTTTGTTTCGATGGTGAATGGAATTGTTTCCTTAATTTCTCTTTCTGTTTTCTCATTGTTAGTGTATAGGGATGCCAGGGATTTCTGTGTGTTGATTTTGTATCCTGAAACTTTGCTATATTCACTGATTAGCTCTAGTAATTTTCTCGTAGAGTCTTAAGGGTTTTCAATATAGAGGATCATGTCATCTGCAAACAGAGAGAGTTTTACTTCTTCTTTTCCAATCTGGATTCCTTTAATTTCTTTATCTGCTCTGATTGCTGTGGCCAAGACTTCCAAAACTATGTTGAAAAGTAGTGGTGAGAGTGGGCACCCTTGTCTTGTTCCTGACTTCAGGGGGAATGCCTTCAGTTTTTCAGACATATCTCCAAAGAAGACATAAAAATGGCTAACAAACACATGAAAAGTCACTCATTATCAGAGAAATGCAAATCAAAACCACAATGAGGTATCACTTTACACCAGTCAGAATGGCAGCAATCCAAAAATCTACCAGCAATAAATGCTGGAGAGCATGTGGAGAAAAGGAAACTCTCTTACACTGTTGGTTGGAATGCAAACTAGTGCAGCCTCTATGGAAAACAGTGTGGAGGTTCCTTAAAAAATTGCAAATAGACCTGCCATATGACCCAGCAATCCCACTGCTGGGCATATACACCAAGGAAACCAGAATTGAAAGAGCCACATGTACCCCAATGTTCATCGCTGCATTGTTTACAATAGTCAGGACATGGAAGCAACCTAGATGCCCATCAACTGATGAATGGATAAGAAAGCTGTGGTACATATACACAATGGAATATTACTCAGCATTAAAAAAAAATTCATTTGAATCAGTTCTACTCAGGTGGATGGAACTGGAGCCCATTATCCAGAGTGAAGTAAGCCAGAAGGAAAAACAACAATACAGTATACTAACACATGTATATGGAATTTAGAAGGATGGTAATGAGAACCCAGCATGTGAAACAGCAAAAGGAACGCAGATGAATAGAACAGACTCGTGGACTCTGTGGAAGAGGGCAAGGGTGGGATGATATGGGAGAATGGCATTGAAACATGTTAATTATCATATGTGTAATCAATCGCCAGCCAAGGATTGATGCTCGGGGCTGGTGCATCGAGATTTCCCGGGGGGAGGGAGGAGGGAGGGAGGAGAGGGGGGTTCTGGAGAGGGAGCATATGTAAACCCATGGCGATATCATGTCATTGTATGGCAAAACTAAAAAAAAAAAAAAAAAGAGCCTTCTCCAACAACAACAACAAAAAGATAACTGAGTCATTTTGCTGTACACCTGAAACTAACACAATATTGTAAATCAACTACATTTAAAAAATCTGCTAGCTATCTGTTCAGTATGGTCACTCAGTTGTGGGTGATTCTTTGTGACCCCGTGAACTGCAGCATGCCAGGCTTCCCTGTCCATCACCAACTCCTGGAGTTTACCCAAACCCATGTCCATTGAGTCAGTGATGCCATCCAACCATCGCATCCTCTGTCGTCTCCTTCTCCTCCTGCCCTCAATCTTTCTCAGCATCAGGGTCTTTTCAAATGAGTCAGCTCTTCCCATCAGGTGGCCAGAGTATTGGAGTTTCAGCTTCAACATCAGTCCTTCCAATGAACACCCAGGACTGATCTCCTTTAGGATGGACTGGTTGGATCTCCTTGCAGTCCAAGGGACTCTCAAGAATCTTCTCCAATACCACAGTTCAAAAGCATCAGTTCTTCGGTGCTCAGCTTTCTTTATAGTCCAACTCTCACATCCATACATGACTATTGGAAAAACCATGGCCTTGACTAGATGGACTTTTGTGGACAAAGTAATGTCTCTGCTTTTCAATATGCTATCTAGGTTGGTCATAATTTTCCTTCCAAGGAGTAAGCATCTTTTAATTTCATGGCTGCAGTCACCATCTGCAGTGATTTTAGAGCCCCCAAAATAAAGTCAGTCACTGTTTCCACTGTTTCCCCGTTTATTTGCTACGAAGTGATGGGACCAGATGCCATGATCTTAGTTTTCTGAATGTTGAGCTTTAAGCCAACGTTTTCACTCTCCTCTTTCACTGTCATCAAGAGGCTCTTTAGTTCTTCTTCACTTTATGCCATAAGGGTGGTGTCGTCTGCATCTGCCAGCTATAAACACATGCATTTTGAAAGAGGAGAGGATAAGGTTGCTGTCAACCATACAGCTGTAATCATTGGGTTAGTTGGAGCTTTCCCAGAAAGCAAAAATGCCCTGTATTCTCATAGTGAAGGAAGGTAGGGCGTCCTGTGCAGCGGTCGGAGCCTGGTGTTGGACCGTGGCAGCAGGTGATCTCCCCTGACGCTGTGGCTCTAGTACCCTGGAGGCCTGGCTTGACCACCTGAGTTCTGGGCTCGGCCTCTGCACAGAGTCTGACCATGAACTTCCCAAAGACGATAAGACTAGCCGACTGCTTCCTACTGTCCCTGTACAAGTGGGCACAACTGACTGACTTTCTAGAATAAATCAGAGAAAAATCTGAAGAACATCAGGGAGCAGGTAGTATTTTCTTATATATTTCCCATTGCGCATTGGGACTTTGAAAGAAGTACAGGGCATTGGAATTGATTTTTATATATTTAATGTGGCTAGAGTTAATGGCTTATAGATTTTTATAACATTAGGCACAGTGAGAGGTGTCGTCCTTGAGCCAGTTTCCAAGGACTTGGAAATAATGCTTTTTTAAAAAATTTTTCAGTCAGGTGGAGAAAGCTCTCTGTAAGTTATTTTGCTTTACATATATACATAAAATCTTGAAACATGAGGATTTCAGATAAGCATCGTAAGGTTTTTTTTTTTTTTTAATTTTTAGGCCACCAATGTTGGTGTGCTTGGGATCCCAGTGGTAGAGATGTTAATGAAACATTCCATGCGTGTCCAACAGAAGTGCCTGTTCTCCAAGCTGATAGAGTATATTTGCATAGAAGAGGTTAGTTTGTGTTTACTCCAGGGTATTTTATTCTGGATCGTTTGTGTAACCACCTCCAGTTTTTTGTGCTTTTGGGTTTGGCTTCCCAGGTGGTTCAATGGTAAAGAATTCACTTGCCAAGCAGGAGACTCAGATTCAATCCCTGGGTTGGGAAGACCCCCTGGAGAGGGAAATGGCAACCCGCTCCAGTATTCTTGCCTGGAGAATCCCATGACAGAAGAGCCTTGAGGGCTCCAGTCCATGGGGTTGCAAGAGTTGGACATGGTTTAGTGACTGAGCACGCACTCATGCACACCCCTGTCTGGCGTCTGAAAGTGCAGTTTCTCCAACTCCTTCCCATCCGAATTCTGTGACAATGGAGGAATTAAGGTTTCTGATGCAGGGTTCTGGATTTGAAATGCTAAGTGTAAGTTTAGGATTATGGGAAAGAATAGGTTATTTGGAGAAACACATACCTAAGCCAAAGGGCCTAAACCTGAAACTAGAGGGTAAATAAATATGACCCACACAACAAACCAGATGGCATGGAAACATTGAGCAGGATGGTGAAAGTAAAAAAAAAAAAAACCCTCAAATAAAAGACATGGTGACAACAGAAGAAAGACCCCAATAATTTCCAGGAGTCCTTTATTAGGATAGGCATTGCTTGTTAATTAAGACTTCATAAGTACTCAAACCTGAGTCCAGAGTGGCAAAAAAAATGGAAAGTTTCAGAAATATGATAATGGAGGAGGTGCTTTGTTTCTTATTTTAGAATGCATGCATGGCTAGTTGCTCAGTCATGTCTGACTTTGTGACCCCATGGACTGTAGCCTACCAGGGTCGTCTGTTCATGGAATTCTCCAGGCAAGAACACTGGAGTGGGTTGCCATTCCCTTCTCCAGATCTTCCCAACCCAGGGATAGAATCCAGGTCTCCTGTATTGCTGGCAAATTCTTCACCACTGAGCCAGCTGGGAATTCCCAATATTGAGATGAAATTTAAATACAAAATACATACAAATATTAAGGGTATAACTCTATGAACTTACACATACCTAAGCAGTACCTAGAGCAAGATAGGAATCATTTTTATCACCCTAAAGTCTTCCTGATGCCTCCTCCCATTCACTATTGGGCCATCTCGTTAATCACTTTTCTTATTTCTTTCCTTATATTTCTTACTAGAAAATAGTTTTGCCAACTCTGAACTTCATGCAGGTGGGATTATATAGACTTTGTCCAGTGGCTGGACACGTACCTGTCTTTCATGTTCAAGTTCATTTCAGTTCAGCTGCTCAATCATGTCTGACTCTTTACAACCCCATGGACTGCAGCACACCAGGCCTCCCTGTCCATCACCAACTCCTGGAGTCCACCCAAACTCATGTCCATCGAGTTGGTGATACCATCCAACCATCTCATCCTCTGTCGTCCCCTTCTCCTCCCACCTTCAATCTTTCCCAGCATCAGGGTCTTTTCCAATGAGTCAATTCTTCCCATCAGGTGGCCAAAGTACTGGCCAAATTATTCACCTTCCGATTTTCAGGACTGATTTGCTTTATGATTGGCTGATTTGATCTCCTTGCAGTCCAAGGGACTCTCAAGAGTCTTCTCCAACACCACAGTTCAAAAGCATCAATTCTTCAGTGCTCAGCTTTCTTTATGGCCCAACTCTCATATTCATACATGACTACTGGAAAAACCATGGCTTTGACTAGATGGACCTTTGTCAGCAAAGTAATGTCTCTGCTTTTTAATATGCTATCTAGGTTGGCCATAGCTTTTATTCCAAGGAACAAGCATCTTTTAATTTCATGGTTGCAGTCACCATATGCAGTGATTTTGGAGCCCAAGAAAATAAAGCTTGTCACCGTTTCCATTGTTTCCTTATCTATTTGCCATGAAGTGATGGGACTGGATGCCGTAATCTTAGCTTTTTGAAAGTTAAGTTTTAAGTCAGCTTTTTCACTCTCTCTTTCACTTTCACCAAGAGGCTCTTTTTCCTCTTCACTCTGCCATAAGGGTGGTGTCATCTGCATATTTGAGGTTATTGATATTTCTCCCGGCAATCTTGATTCCAGCTTGTGTTTCATCCAGCCCAGCATTTCACATGATGTAGTCTGTCTAGAAATTAATTAAGCAGGGTGACAACATACATCCTTGATGTACTTCTTTCCCAGTAGGGAACCAGAATGGTGTTCCATGTCTGGTTCTAACTGTTGCTTCTTGACCTGCATACAGATTTTTCAGAAAGCAGGTCAAGTGGTCTGGTATTCCCATCTCTTTTAAAACTTTCCACAGTTTGTTGTGATCCACACAGGCAGAGGTTTTAGCGTAATCAATGAAGGAGAAGTAGATGTTTTTCTGAAATTCTCTTGCTTTTTCTGTGATGCAATGGATGGTTACTCTGCCTTTTCGAAATACACCTTGAACATCTGATAGTTCTTGATTCACTGTTGGTACTGTTGAAGCCTGGCTTGGAGAATTTTAAGCATTAATTTGCTACCGTGTGAAATGAGTGCAACTGTGCGGTAGTTTGAACAGTCTTTGGCATTGCCTTTGTTTGGGATTGGAATGAAAACTGACTTTTTCCAGTCCTGTGACCACTGCGGAGTTTTCCAGATTTGCTGGCATATTGAGTGCAGCACTTTCACAGCATCATCTTTTAGGATTTGAAATAGCTCAGCTGGAATTCCATCACCTCCACTAGCTTTGTTAGTAGTGATGCTTCCTAGGGCCCATTTGACCTCTCACTCCAGGGTGTCTGGCTCTAGGTGAGTGATCACACCATTGTGGTTATCTGGGTCATGAAGATCTTTTTTTTTGTACTGTTCTTCTGTGTATTTTGTCACCTCTCTTAATATCTTCTGCTTCTGTTAGGTCCATTTTGCTTCTCTCTTTTATTGTGCCCATGTTTGCATGAAATGTTCCCCTGGTATCTAATTTTCGTAAAGAGATCTAGTCTTTCCCGTTTCTATTGTTTTCCTTATTTCTTTGCACTGATCCCTGAGGAAGGCCTTCTTATCTTTCCTTGCTATTCTTTGGGACTCTGCATTCAGATGGGAACATCTCTCCTTCTCTCCTGTGCTTCTCTTTTCTCAGCTGTTTGTAAGGGTTCCTCAGACAACCATTTTCCCTTGTTGCATTTCTTGGGGATGGTTTTGATCACCATCTCTTCTCCAATGTTACAAATCTCCATCCATAGTTCTTCAGGCCCTCTATCAGACCTAATCCTTTGAATCTATTTGTTACTTCCACTGTATAATCATAAGGGATTTGATTTAGGTCATACCTGAATGGCCTAGTGGTTTTCCCTACTTTCTTCAACTTAAGTCTTAATTTTGCAATAAGGCCTTCATGATCTGAGCCACAGTCAATACCTTGTCTTGTTTTTGCTGACTCTATAGAGCTTCTCTTGTCTTCTGTTGCAAAGAATATAGTCAGTATGATTTTGGTATTGACCATCTGGTGATATCCACGTGAAGAGTCTTCTCTTATGTTGTTGGAAGAGGGTGTTTGCTATGACCAGTTGGTTCTCTTCACAAAACTCTGTTAGGCTTTTCCCTGCTTCATTTTGTACTCCAAGACGAAGCTTGCCTATTGCTCCAGGTATCTCTTGAGTACGTGTTCTTTGACTTCATGTTAATATCTTGGCTTCATGTTCAAAGATGCTCTTTTCTAGGCTTTATACCTAGCAGTAGAATTGCTGGGTCGTAGGTGGACTTGTGGTTAGCTATTTGTCTTTATGTGTAATTTCCCCAATCCTATTCTCTGTCTTTACTTCCAAGAATTGAAGAGTGGGGAGAATGCTACAGTTAGCAGTTAGCATGTCCATGAACTTCCTTGTGATTCTACAGCATGTGTATGTGTGTGATATGGACATACATATCTGTATCCCTAATATACAGAATCTTATATGTTCCTATAGAATGTAGCCTCTTGTAGCTAACATTTCTCACATAACTTTGTATTGTCCTAGCAGGTCCTCCTTTGTTATACATGTAACTCTTGTTCATGTATATCCATTGCAGTATTGTATTCAGGGAAATCCAAAAAACGGGATAGTCATGGCATTTAATGTATTTTAGTAGCTTAAAAGAGTTCTAAGCAGATATGACATCATTCTGTTAAATACAAGTATATGAGTATATTTGTAACTTTTATTCAATTATTGAAGGTACTTTCTGTATATTTTAACTATTTCATAATTATAGATTATTTTAAATGTAAATATGGCCTCATTTTCCCCCTAAAGATAGACATCTGTCCCTGGAACAAGAACAATGATGAGGAAAGGTCACATATACAGCTTGCAGTTCATAAAGGTGAGCTGCAGAGACAGCTGATTAAGAGTGTGAAGCCTAGGTCTTCTGTCCGGGGCTCTGGTGTTCAGAGCCAAAGACGACATCATTTTTCTTCTCAAGGACCCCTCTGCTATACTTATATGCTTAGTAGATGCTTATACTTGGAGATATGATATCATGGGGGAGAAAAACTGTAGGATTTAGAATCCATAATATATGTATATGTAAAATATATGCTAAATAAAAAACACAAGCAAGAACAGTGAGACCAATTCAATAAGATGATATTTTACAGGCATTAAAAAGCGTTCCACACCGAGATTCAGAATAAAAGTTAGGGCAGAAGTACAGAGAAGTCCTAAGTGAGTCCGAAGGTTTATTCAGATGTGGAAAGAACCACTGTGGGATATTGAGATGACTCTTGTCTGGGGACTCCAGCGGGCTAAACTATGTCAGAAATTGGAAGGAAGCCAGTCTCCTGCAGAACCAGGAAAATCAGTTCATCCCAGGAGCCCAGCCTATAACAGAGGTATCTGTACCCACTCCGGTGGTCTCAGTTCATGGAATTGGATGAACTGCCTTGCTGCACTTTACCCTAAATAGGGCCAGGGTCAGCTGTGAGTCACTGCTGAGTGAATCTTCATTATATCCTAAGTTATCACCACTCTGGTGATGATAAAGACTTCCTTTGTGCATAAAGAACTTAAAAACATCAGTTTGCCTTTAGTAATAAAAATGACTGATGGTTATAACTCCCAAAGAGAAACTTTTGGAAATTGTGGTGGTTATTTCAAAAGATAACAACTATATATTTTTAAAAGTGCCAGAAAATTTGTTGGTAGAAGAATTTTCTTGACTTTTTTGTTAATCAAAATGATTCATGAAGGGTTATGGGAAAGTAAGGATATTAAGACAATAAATTGAAAGTGAAATGAAAAATTTGTTCAGGTGAGAGAATGACTTGTTAAAATTTATAGGGATATGATATATATGCATATAAATATATAAATTAAATTTTTTGCTTAAACTCCTATTCATTAGAAAAAGAGAGTGACTCTAAAGTAGTGTTTTCCAGATAAATTCAAGTGTTTAATGCTACTGTTACCTTGTTGTTTGCTTTGTATCAATAGACAAGATTAGAATAGATTGGAATGTATCCTTAGACAAAGAGGAATCTTGTTTCTTGAAGCAATTTTCAAGTGTATGCCTGTACATGTGTGTATGTACATGGATGTGTACTAAATCCTAATGCAAAATGTATTCTTTGTTGTTCTAATTGAAGTATTGTTTATGTACAGTAAAGCACATAAACACTAGAGGTATAGCTAATGATATTTACATATATGTCCACACTTATGCAGTCATCCCAGAAAAACTTACTGAAAATTGCCCTTTTCATAAAACATTCCGTTATTGTTTCACAAGTTTACTGATCTTCCTGTTTAAGTCTCTCTCTTTCCTGGGACAATTTGCTGGTCTTGATCTTTTATATCTTCCATCCTCTCCACTCAGTGTGGATGATTTTTTTTTCCCTTAAAATAAGTGTAAAGTAATAGCTAGCACACTTATTAATACTAGCTGAAGCTTTTATTATATAATTCATATACCATAAAATTCACCCACTTAAAGTATGTAATATAATGGTTTTTAGTATATTCACAGTATTTTGCAATGATGACCATTATCTGATTCCAGAACATTTTCATCACCATAAAAGGAAACATCCTCATTAGCAGCCCTATATCCCCTCACCCAAGCCCTGACAGTTACCTATCTACTTCCTGTTTTGATGGATTTACCTATCGTGGACATTTCAAAGTGAAACTGCGTAATATGCGGCCTCTCCTGTCTGACTTATCTTACTTAGTGTAACGTTTTCAAGGTCCAAGCAAGTTGCAGTCCTCTTTTTTATGGCCAAATGCTGTTCCATTGTATGCATATGGGTTTGTTTTTTTTTTTTTTGGCTTATCTGTTTATCATGACCTTTGGGTTGTTTCTACTTTTGGACTGTTGTGAATAATGCTCCTCTGAACATCTGTGCACAGGCTTCTGATTCTCTTGGTTCTATACCTTGGAGGAGAATTGCTAGGTCATCTGATAATTTTGTAAATAAAGTTTGAGCAATTGCTAAACTGTTTCCCAAAGTGACTGCACCATTTTGTTAAGAAGTAACCTCTTACTGGGTTTTGGTTCACAGTTCCTTTTCTGCATAAACTAATAAGGTGGAACATATCTTCACATGAGACTTTGTTTTCAAGCATTCTGTTGATTTCCAGAGTTCTGGTAGAGTTGCTATTGACAACTTGGCCAGTGTTTGCTTTAGGGAGGAGATGATTTTTTGGAAGTTTTGACTACTCCACTATTTCCAATAATATCTTTCTTTTCTCTTACCTCCTGCCTTTAATATTGAAACTAGCTCACACAAGAGAAGAGTCTTTGTCACTTACTGGACTCTGCCCTCCTGTTCTTACTGACTGGCTTCAGGAGAGAAATACCCTCACCAGTCAACCCGGCTAGGAATTCTGATGCTTGCTCAGACCTTGTCTATGGCGATTCCTGTTTTACACCTCTTGTTCCCCCTTGGGATGGGGTTTTGGAGATGGCATGCCTTCTCCAGATCCCAGAGTCAGCTGGGTGCTGAGAGTGTCTTTGTTTTCCCTGTGGTGGCCCCTGGATGCCCATGTTTGTACCCCTTTTCCCAGTACCTCAGGGTTGCGCCAGCTTTCTGTATATGCTGGAGAGACATTTGCAAAGTCTCGCACTCATTGACCCTGGGGGCTTGTTTGGGGAGCCAGTAATGGGAAGAGTTGAGGTGCTTGGAGCATTGGGCACCCGCGAGGGGTGCCTGGTGGGTCAGTTGAGGGGCTCTGTTCTGCCAGACACAGAGGGCTTAGAGGCTTGAAAATCTGGGTTTTGTTCTAAGATAATGGGAAGCTTCTGGGAGATTATGGGAAATGACTGACTGACATGTGAGATATGTGTGGGCAGATGGATAGTAAGGAGATGGCATGGGCAAGGGTAGCACTGGACTTCCCTGGTGGCTCAGATGGTAAAGAATCCGCCTGCAATGAGGAGATGCAGGTTCGAGCCCTGGATGGGGAAGATCCCCTGGAGAAGAGAATGGCTACCCACTCCAGTATTCTTGCCTGGAGAATTCCATGGACAGAGGAGCCTGGCCAGCTACAGTCCATGGACTCCAAAGAGTTGGACATGACTGAGTGATTCTCTCACACACACACACAAGAGTGGCAGTATCAGGCAGTGCTACCCAAGATGCTGAGAAGTCTCAGGAGCTCTGTGATTGTCCAGGGCAGAGGTAGAGAGGATGTCAGCCAGGACTAGGGTGAATCCAGTGGACATAAAAAAAAAAAAAAGACTAAGGCAAATAAAAACATTTTTTGGAAATAACATGACCAGGACTTACTGAGGACTTTGAAAAAGGAAGAATCAAGGGAAAAATCTAGGTTTGTATTTTTAGCAACTTAAATCCACTTAGGCGCTGCCATTGACTGAGATGGACAAAACCAGACAGGCAGGGGTCTGAAGACAAGCAAACATCTTGTTTACACTCTCACCAATGAGGGCTTGGATTGAACTGGAAATGCTTTTGGGCTCTGATATGAAACAGGGCTTCATTCACCAAGCTAACGCTCAGTTCTGGACATAAGGTTGGTTTTCCTCCCCTGCCAGAGGATGCTGGAGCCCTGGAAATCTATTCAGCCACAACCATGCAAAATGTGAGATATCAATGTTTACTATATGGAATGCTGTTCCTAGTCACTGAAATAGTGTCTGTATTCACATATCGTGTAGCTATTTCCATGGCTGCAATTTTTCTTTTAGTTTTCTCTCCTTATTAAATCTGATTATTCTCCTGAGAACTATTTTGGTCAAGCTCCTTGACCTCAACTGGAGAAGACCAGCTGTACAAGCAGGTGAACCAAAAGGTACTTAGGAGGCTGGAGCCAAGCGAGTGTAATTGGGGAGGATCTTGTTACAACACACAGGGAGGGGAGGGACTTAATTGGGATGCCATTTGGCTGGCCCTGCTCTAAATCTTTATCACCAAACCTGCAGGTAAAAGGCAAATCTGTTTTCCTAAAAATGCACAGTCCAGAGTTATTAATGCTCCAGACTGTATTGCTGTCTCTGTGCAGCTGGCATCTTAATTGGCTGTGCTATTTCTGTAGCGGTTGCTGGAAATTCAGCCCCTTCTCTGGCCTCTCTGCCACCTTCACATCCACAGCACACCAGAAGCGTTTTGGGTTTGTAGTTGGCATGAGATGTTGATGACTGCATTGTTCATTCCTAATGAAACTTACCTCCAAGGGCCACTCAGGAGACGAAGGGGAAGTGAACTGCCCAAGGGAAAAAACTTTTCAGAAAAATTGGAGAAAGCTGCAGTGGAAGCCTGGGAGGGTCTCTGCAGAAGGTTTGTTTAAGCCTGGGGGTTGCCAAATAGGAGGGCTTCCTAGGTGGCTCAGGGGTAAAGAATCTGCCTGCCAACGCAGGAGATGCGGGTTCAATCCCTGGGTCAGGAAGGAAGATCCCCTGGAGAAGGAAATGGCAACCCACTCCAGTATTCTTACCTGGGAAAACCCATGGACATAGGCGCCAGGTGGGCTACAGTCCATGGGGTCCCAAAAAATCCTACAGGAATGAGCACGCATGCGTGCACATCTTGCCAAATGGGACATGGGTCTCACAGGAGCTCATTATTCTGAGTCAGCAAGCAGGCTCTGTGGTAGGAGAGCTGGGGCTCGGGTGTGCTCGTGTGAGGCCGCTTTGCAATCGCCTGGGCAGCATGGCCAGTGCAGATACAGGTGAGGGCGATGCTCAGTGATTACCCCTCTCCAGAATCCTCACTGGCCCAGCAAGGAGGGAGAAGCTGGACTGGACCAGGTGCAGCTCTGGGGTGCTTGCTGAACTCTCCTCCCACTCTGCCTTTGTGAGGTTCCTCGAAGCCTGCATTAGGAGATGAGGACTGTGTTCTGCATCTGCCCCTTCAATTATCATGCTTATTATACTTGTTACATGAACTTGGGAAACTTGTTTCTCCAATGGGCTCAGTTGCCTCTCATCTGATGATGTCAGGGGAGACTTTTTCAAGAGTCCATCTGGTCCTTCTGTTCTAAGTTCCCTTGACTTCTTGGAATTTTTCAGGACCAACTTGGAGAGTCAATGCCCCACACGAGTTTGCATGGAGATGAAAATTTAGTGTGAGTGAGAGGGCCACGTTGCATCTGTTTCTGGCTTCAAAGGGAAGAATTGTGTTGACCAGTCTGTCTGCAAAATGGTCCGGTTGGGGGGGTGCAGCCGAGGACCCCATGCCCTGGGTACCAGAAATACCTGAGAATCCTGGTTCATTGGGGGTGACCATGACTTGAAGTCAGGTTTTCAGCAACCCTTAATCTTCCCATTAGTTCCTGTTAAGAACTTTATTTTTAAAGATTGACCCTTTTACTCTGAACTCCCTTAAAGGTTAATCAAATGCATCCTAATGCCAGAACGTGTCCTGGAAGTTTGGATTATTTTCTTGTTCTTAGTAGTTGTTTATTTTTATCAAAATGCATTTATGTTTCTTATCCTCTGAAATGGGTTTTCCCTACTAGATTTTAAGGAAGTCTTTCTCCATTTATGAAGGAAGCAACTATATCTATAATCACAAAATAGAGTTTACTGTTTAAAATTATGCAGACTAATTTGGGTATTTTAGGAAAATTTTATCAATTGCAAAGAGCCAGTCATTTTATGTCAAGAGAATAAATTAGAGACTAGGATCTAAGACTCTTGAAATGCAGGAAAAGGGGACCAGACCATGAGTGTGTCACGAGGAATCAATTTCCTGGATGATTCCAGGAAATGTCCTTAGGAAACTGCACCGGTCTCAGGAAACAGCTAACAAATATAAGTGCCCAGTGGACTAACGTTGCTTACTCTGCTTTACTTGGAAAGTGAATTAAAACCTTTTGGATAGGGTCGAGCACATGAAAGGTAAGTTTGCTGAAATGCTGGATTAAAATAATAAAAATTATTATTGGTCACTAAAATTAAAATGGCAACTCCTGAGCTACACAAAACAAGAGGGGAGATGGCTAAGCTCACAGACTCCTAGCCTCCTCGCTAATGGCTGTGCCGCTGCAGGGACTTACCTGCCCTCTCTGTGCCTTGCTGGCCTGGTCTCATTTTAAAATGGGATGACTAGTTATAGTACTTTTCTCAGGGTGGGGCGTTGTTGTGAAGATAACTAAACTCTTAGAGAAAGTACTAAAAATGGTACCTGGAATATATTAAACATTCAGCAGGCTACCACCGAGCTGGGGCAGGAATGGATATTGAATAATTTCCAGATTAACAAATCCGTGGGTACTAAACTGGAATTTGAAGCCTGCGAGTTCACTGCTCTGCGAGGAACAGGCTTTAAGAATCCACAGCGTTCCAGTTACCCAGGTGTCTGACCGCCACCCATTTTGTATTTCCAAAGTGTCGTGGTGCGCCTGCGTGCCCGTGACGCCGTCGCGGAGGTCACCGGAAGTGCCTCCAGGATCACAGGCTTTTCCCCTGCGGGCTTGGTGGGCGGGCTTCGCCCTCTCCTCCACGCATGCGCTGATGGCCTGGCCTCGGTTCGTGCGGGCTGCTCGGGATTCCCGTGTAAAGGCTGGTCTTGGAAGTAAGTTCATGTGGTGAGGGAAAACGGATAATATGGGGATGTGTTTTATAAAGTTTAGAAAGATTTAAAACCTAACCTAAAAGGGATGAAAAAAAATAATCGACCCTTGAAGGAACAAGCGTTTGGTACGTGAGGTAACCCCACCTGTGGAAGACTGTGGTGCTTAGTTAGCTGTGTGTTAATGAAGGATTATTCAGGGAGAATGACAAAAGCCATATTTATCATTAATAGAGCAAAATGAGCCACAATCTTAACAAGTCCAGTGAGTTACTTAGGCTGTTTCATGCCTGCAACTTCATGAGATGGCAATAATCTCCAGTGAGCATTTTCACAATAAAACACAAGCATCAGCCCAGTATAACTACTTGATGCTTTCCATGTTTCCTGCCCTTTTCCAAGGCTGGGAGGTACCATCTATTCCAGGAAGCCTTTCTGATTGTAGTTAACTGTGTTAGTTCTCTCTGATCGAAGCTTCAGGGCATTCCCATGTATTTCTCTTTTATTCTCATGTTGTTTTTTTTGAGGTAGTGGTCTGTGAAACTCCCATCCTGTCTACCAAATGAAAATGCCTTAATGGTCAGGGATTTTGTTCTTCCAAAGTGTGAATGACACAATGCTCAGTGGCAGACTGTCCAGCATACAGAAGTCAATCCATAGTGGTGGTTTATTTGCTAAGTCATGTCTGACTCTTTGCCATCCCATGAACTGTACCCTCTAGGCTCCTCTGTCCATGGGATTCTGCAGGCAAGAATACTGCAGTGGGTTGGCATTTCCTTCTCCAAATTTAATCCATAGGTATGTGTAATACTAGTGGATGTTCAGCATGAAATCAAGAATGAGAATTAAGATTAGACATGTGAGAAGGAGACCACTGGTGATTTGCATTAAAAAGATGAATCCCATGAGGAAAAATAGAAGGTAGAGAAATACACAGTTTCTGATAATCTGGAGTTTGGCTGTGACCAGTATGGTGTTCCTTTGAAATGCTGGGTAGGAATCTTCAGGTGGAGCAGACAGGTGTCGTTCTTGGGCTCTGGACCCTGGTTCACTCTGGGCCCCTCAATATGGAGCAATGGAGGTGGACCCAGAAACGCTTCAGTGAAGGGTGGAAGAGTGACTGGAGGACAAAGGGTTCAAGGTCTTACACTGTCAGGTCTTATGAGTGACAACAAATACAGAAATTTTTGAAAAAGTAAAAGTAGTAAAATAATTTGACAGAAGGATAAATTGTAGACTAATAAAATTGATCTCTTATTTTCTCACGTTTTTTGAGGTAGTGGTTTGTGAAACTAATAAAATTGGGGCATATCTTTTAAGGGAGGCTGGTGAAAGTGGGTGAAGAATCTTGATAGCTTCCAACCAAAGAGGGCCAGTTAGTGTAAAGTACATGATGAATCAGAAAAGACTGACAAACAAAAACAGGCTTTCAATTTCATCTGCTTTTGCAAAGATGTTGGATTTTAATTTTTTCTGCTTCCTCTTTTCTTTCTTGGCTGTGAGTTCTGGACCACTTGGAGAATCTGCAGAGATGGAATTCTCCCTGAGAAAATGTACACATATGAGCACACTTTGGACTACAATTGAGGGGATCATATCTGGGAACGTTACCATGGACCTTCAAGGTCCCTTGGACCCACAGCAATAGCTCCTGCCCTTCCATGGCTGCCAGGCTGCTCCTTGCCCAGGCTGGCTCTGGACCCTGGCCCAGGCGCCCTTCCAAGGGTCTGCGATGTCCCTTGGCCTCCAGCCAGCAGTCTTCACACAGCTCTGCACATTTTCTTATCTAAGATGGCAGCAAGCCTGTGCTGAGGTGCTTAGGCAGAACTAAGTTCCTTTCGATTTTCCTTTCACACAATTTTTCAGTGACGCTGAAAATCAGCAAGCACAGCGCCCTCTCTGAGGATTGTGGAACCTTGGCGGCGGATTACATAGGGACCAATCAGGCCTTTGGCATTTTGTGCCTCTGACTTGCCATCTTGGGTCCATTTGGACAGAGGAAGCGAGCCCTCCTGCTCGCCAAGTTTTGGATTAGTTTCTTTACTAATGAGGCAGCGCTGACAGTCTACTTCTAGGAGCCAGCATGTGCCAGACAAAGCAGTTGAATTTTAAGGCATTGCTTTAAGAGTTGTGAGGAAGGGAATGCTATCAGGGCACTCGGAGTTTAATGAGAGTGGGGAATGTTGGAGAAGCAGAGATGAGTGAGATGTGGGGACCCACATTAATTAGGCACCAGCTATATACCAGGCAGCTGTAAGTCACTCTGGGAGGGAGAAATAGTTATCCCCATCCCATACAAATAGTTATCCCCATCTGTTATTCCCATACAGATGAGAATGTAATTGACCAAAGGCCAGTGGTCTTCCTCAGAGGCACTGTGTCCACGTTGAGGAGGATTGGGATTGAGGCTGACATGGGGCTTGGGCTTGGGAGCAGCTTAATCTCAGGACTGCATTTTTGAGGTCAAAGAGACAGCCAGAAGCAGCTTTAATAAATAATTTCAGTAGAACTATAGTATTTAAACAAATGTGCTCTAGGCACAGGGTCAGATACTTTGAAAGATGGACTGGGATATGTAGAATGTCTGATGAATATCTTATCCTAAATTTGTGTGCATTCTCAGTCTCATATTTTAACCGTAAAACAAAATAGCATCTAACATTGGTATGAGAATGTTGATACTGGGTGTATAAAATGGATCAATTTTTCTGAAAAGCAGGTTGGCAATATCAATATACATTAAAAAAAAAACACCTAAGCAATTCCATTTCTAGTTTTCTATTTTGGAAAAGTGTTCGCCTGATACATTGTTCATTAGCATAGTGTTCATTATAGCATCATTTGCAATAAAGAAATATTGAAGAGAAAATTAAAATAAGGGAATGGTTAGATAATTAATGGGCTTCCCCAGTGACTAAGTGGTAAAGAATCCACCTGCAATGTAGCAGCTGCAGGAGACATGGGATCGATCCCTGGTTTGGAAAGATCCCCTGGAGGAGGGCATAGCAACCCACTCCAATATTCTTGCCTGGAGAATTCCATGGACAGAGGAGCCTGGTGGGCTACAGTCCATGGGGTCGCAAAAAGTTGGGCGCAACTAGAGGGCCTTGGCACGCGTGCATACAGATAATTAATAACAATAACTGAAAAGAAAGGCATATCCATACTCTGATATACTTTCCAGTAGTAAAAAGACTGATGTATGCCTGAGTGCTTGTGAACACACTAACACATACATAGAATTCTGTTTTCAGCATCTTAGCCCATCCCAACCCCCATGCTGTTTGAGTGTATATAAAGTAATAATTTTGTATTTTAGAAAGATACAAAATATCATCCCAAATATGAAAATATTCTTAAATAATAAAATGAATTTTTTCAAAAAGTGTCTTTAATATATTTGCATTTATGTGACAGCAACATAGTTGCATATGTGCAGATATGCATCTAAACACCTACCAGATGTTCTGGAAACATTGATGTCAAAATGGTAATAGAATTTGCCTTTAGAGAGGGCAGTGGTATTGGTGTGAGGAGTGATGAATGCAGATTTTTATTTTTCATTTGTATTTTTCTGCAGGAATTACTTGGGACTGTATTAGTATGTTCTTTAGATAATAGTTCCTCAGAAATTCAAGAATGACATTTCTCTATGCAGTAGTAAAACTAAAATTCCATGCGTGCTAAGTTGCTTCAGTCGTGTCTGACTCTGGGCGACCCCATGGACAGCAGCCCACCAGGCTTCTCTGTCCACAGGATTCTCCAGGCAAGAATACTGGAGTGGGGTGCCATTTCCTTCTCCATAAAATTACATATGTTAATCAATATAGCCAATAGAATTAGGACTTTTGAATGGGCACCTTGGAAACCTCTGCTGAGTGAGAACGTCTTTGTGGGTACACAGTTCGTGTTAATTGCAGTCTACCAATGATATGTGTGTAAATCAGCAAGATTGAATGTGTGCATTCTGGGGTGCTCAGTGTGGACTTTGTGAAATAGAAGTTCATTGAGAATTAACAAGGTAAACTAGTTAAAATCATTAAGTTCATACCTAAACTAAACCATAAAAACGAATGCAACACATTTCCAGGTGAGAGATGCAGGTGGCTGTCCTCTGACTATAGAAGAGCTTAGCTTTATAATGTCACAAAGTTGAAAGAAAATATAAAATCTTTAAATGATAGAAAATAAAGACTCTCAAGCCCAGTTAAATAATTAGTGGAGGTGGTCTCCTGTAAGATCCCCATGGGCCTGTGCTTCTAGTACTTTCTTAGTGGTTGACCTAAGCTGGTTGACTTTCAATCACCATTTGAGATTAGTAGCTCCTAATCTCAGGAAATAAATCAATCTTGAACTCTTGCTCACAGATACCCTGATTTTCCACTAGAAGAAGGGATGAATCAGTGCCTGGAACTCCCTTTTTTGCAATAACTTTTCAGGTCATGAATATAACATGAAGAAAGGAGAAGGAAAGATTAACCTAGGTTAGGCTGAAAAAGCAAATGCCTGTGCTCAGCACTATGGCAGACTGCTTGGTGTAAGAGGCAATAAATAGATTCAGTGTACATTTTGAGGTTCAAGTTTTAATAAGAAGTCCTCTTCCTCCTTTAACCTCTGTATTTCAGCATCCGCATACATCACCTCTTACAACCTGAGCACTAATCTGGCCACTCTTGCCCTAAGCATTTTCTGTATTATTCTATATCAGTGATAACTTTAGGCAGTTTACCTAATAATAGCCCTCAGAATACTAGGTAATATCTTATTGACCTTAATCTTATTTGATGTGAGATTCCAGAATACATTGGTGAATGGTCTGTTACTGGAAGGTTTTATTTTATTTTTAAATAAGTCTTAGGATGTCTAACTAGAAGGTACTGCACAACGTAAACAAAAACATTTTTCTCAAGGTTATTCTCAGGCCACTGGAGCTGGTGGAGTAAATTTGACCACGTGTGGTAATAGTGGCTCTCAAAGGCTAATCCCTGGCATCTATGTTAAAAATGCAATTACGTGAGCTCACTCCAGACCCCCTGATTCAGACAGTTTGTGGGAAAGAGGGGGTAAGGGCGGTGGTCTGTCACCTGACCAGCCCCTCCTGGCAGTTCTCACATGTGTTCAAGTGTGAGCATCATAGCTGTGAATATTAGACCATGGGGCATGTTGAAAGATTGATTGATTGCTCTCATCTGTAATCTATTAAGGGCTATTCAGACCAGCACTGAAACATAACATGAGCCACACGTGTAATTTCGAATTTTCCAGTACTCACATTAACATAAAAACCAGATGAATTTATTTTTAGTAACATCTTAACACGGATATACTCAAAATACCATTTTAACACGTAACCAGTAGAAACCTATTTATATTGGATGTTGTACATTTTCTTGGTACTGTATCCTGGAAATCCAGTGTATTTTGCATTCACAACTTATTTCAACTCAGTCCACCTGCAGTTTAAGTGCTCAGCAGCCAGACATGGCTGATGGCTGCCCCGTGGAAACACAGATTAAAACTCAGTGGCAGTTACAGCCCTTGTCTGAGGGCACTCTAGACATAACTACATACTTGGTTGTGAACCAGCAGTATTGGGTTGAGTGAAGAGTTATTTAAATTGAATCCCGGGTCCTCAGCCATCTCTCCTCTCAGCCATCTGCTCCAACAGGGAGCAGATAGAGCCTCAAAGTATCATAGCATAGAAGGGTCTTTGCTGACCAGTCTCCATATGTGCCCCACTGAGATTGAATATTTGTGTGTCCCCTGCCCCAAGCAAAATACATTCGTTGAATCTTAACCCCCTGTGTGGTGGTATTGGCTGGGGGACTAGGTGATTAGGTCATGAGGGTGGAGCCATCATGAATGCGGTTAGTGCCCTTAGAAAAGAGACCCCAGAGAGCTCCTTCACCCCTTCCACCACTGAGGACACACTGAGAAGACACAGGAGGTGGGCCCTCTCCAGACACACAGTCTGGCGGTGCCATGATCGGGTTTCCCAGACTCCAGAGCTGTGGGGAAACACATTTCTCCTGTTCGTAGGCTGCTTGAACAGACTGAGACGTGGCCCTCCTGGTGTGGGGGAGCCAAGGCACACCTGGCACTTCGGTGAATGGTGGTCATGGTGGCATTTGTTCCAGCCACGTGGAAAGTCTGGAATATCTTTCCTCAGGCTTACAGACTGAGCAGAATAAATGCCCCCTTTTCCAGGAAAAGAACACCAGGATGACTGGCAAGTACCAGGGATTGGGTGCTAGAAGCCAGCATCTCTGCCAATTTGCTTAATCTTACTTCTCTTGATTCCTGCAATGAGTAACGATCACCTCATGGGGTTGTTGAAAGTCGAATATACAAATGGAAACCCTTGTCCAGTCTGTGGTCCATCAGGTAGCTGTCTCGCACCCCCGCAAATATAGCTTTTTGCCCAAATCTATTTCAGGTCCTATTCCTTACACCTCAACTTGTTCCATGTAGTCTTTGAACCCTCAAAGCTGGGCATCTTGGCAAGAGGCTTCAGGGGCCTCTTAAGTCCTTGCAGGTGGTCCAAGCAGTTTCACCTTGAAGTGGGATGAGCTCAAGAATGTTCAGTTTAGTGAGACATCATTGATCAAGATCCTTCCCGCTGTTTATTGGAAGAGTTAGCTCCTGCTCCTGTGCCTGATGCACAATGAGGTCAAACAAACAGAAATGTGTGTTTAGAACAGAGAAAGGTTTGTTGCAGGGCCATGCAAGGAGATGGGTCGCTTGTGCTCTAAAAACCCCAAGCTGCCTCCCACCCCCAAGCACTTTTAAAAGCCAGGCGATAGCAGTGCGGGGAGGGGAGTTGCAGGGTGTGTGCATGGCTGGTATCACAGGGAGTATCTTTATCAGCCTTCGGCTCCAGGAGGCCTGGGGCTGAGTTGCTCATGGTCATCAAGTGGTTAAATCTTCCATTTGGTGGGGGCTTTTCACATCTGCAAAATGACTCAGGAAATGTGCCTGGAATACTGTTATCTTGGTACTTCATAGAGGAGCTAAAACAGAAGACGTGGGGGAAATCCTGTCCCGCCACCTTGCCCTCACAGAGCCCCCTGGGGGTCCTTCTCCTTTTCAAAAGGAAGATGTGTCTATGGCTGTATCTCTGTCGTTGTCTAACTGTTCTTCATTCATACGCCTTGTCTTGCATTTCTTCATATTCTTTCTTGCATTTCTTCAAATTCTTGAATACAAAGAATTTTTAGCCTTTCAGCTGTCCTATTGTCTGTCCTTGTATTCGTGACCAGTTTCATTTGCAGACTGGAAACGAGACCTTCTCCATCCTTAAACAAATTCTGTGTTTGTTTCATTAGTTGCTCTAGTTAATTATACTAATTAGCAACATTCTTCACGCTTAGTTTTATTTATTCTTGGTCTGTGTCAGGAATAGACCACCCACATTCGTGGTGTTTTCCTTTCTCCAAATTGTTTAATTGGTCTTATTCATCCTTTCGGTAAGGTTCTGCAGTGATCCTGTCATGCAGGGTTATTCCCATTCCCTCTCCCAGCACACCCACCACCATCTGTGTACTGAGAAACACCTCAGGCCTCAAGCTTGTGGGTCTCAGTGCATGTCATTTTGCCTTCACAAAAAGTGACGGTTTGGCTTCTTTCATTTCCTGGCTTTCTTGCATCACAGTTTTTAAAGGATTCTTAGTCATACTCTTAGATTCTCAAAGTAACATTTGTCATAAAATCACCCAGAGCAACCCCTGCTATGACGAGAATCTCATTTTTTCCCTCTCCACTCTCATTCTCTCTCCGTGTCACCTTCACCTCTCTCAATCAATCTCTCTGTTTCAAAAAGCAGAACATTCTTAAATTTTAGAATAAAGAATTGGAAAATGTTATCAGTATTTGTCTTGCCACTGGTCTATATTTATTAATTTTTACTTGAGGCATTCTTAGCCCACTTCGACTTCCAGCCTTTTCAATTCCTTAAACATATTCTTCAATTATACTTAAATTTTTTTATTGAAGTATAGTTGACTTACAATGTTTGAGGTATATAGCAAAGTGATTCGCTTATATATATATATATATATATATATATATATATATATTTTCAAATTATTTTCCATTATAAGTTATTACAAGAGTGACTATAGATCCCTGTGTTATACAGTAGATCTTTATTATCTATTTAATAGATGTGTGTGTTAGTTAATCCCAAACTCCTGTTTTTTTTCCCCCTCCTCTCCTTTTTCCCCTTTGGTAACCATAAGTTTATTTATGTCTGTGGGTCTATTTCTGTTTTGAAATAAGATCGTATGTATCATTTTTTTAGATTCTACATATAAGTGATAGCATATAATATTTATTTTTCTTTGTCTGACTTACTTTGCTTAATATGATAATCTCTAGGTCCAAACATGTTGCTGCAAATGGCATTATTATTTTTTATGCTGAGTAGCACTCCATTGTATGTATGGGTGTACATACACACATCTTTATCCAGTCATCCATCAGTGGTTGCTTCTGTCTTGGAGGTTGTAAACCGTGCTGCTTTGAACGCTGTGGTGCATACATCTTTTCAAATTAAGAATTTTCATGTTTTCCAGGTATATGCCTAATAGTGGGATTGCAGGATAGTATGGTAACTCCATTTTTAGCCTTTAAAGGAAACCACACTATTTTCCATAGTTGCTGCACTAATTTACATTCCCACCAACAGTGTAGGAGAGTTCCCTTTCTCCACACCCTCTCCATCGTTTGTTACTTGTAGACTTTTGGTGATGGCTATTCTGACAGGTGTGAGGTGATAATTCATTGTAATTTTGATTTGCACTTTTCTAATAATTAGTTGCATTTCTCTAATAATTAGTGTTGTTGGCCATTTGTATGTCTTCTTTTGACAAATATCTATGTAAGTTCTAATTGGCAGATTTTTCATGCCAGTATTAATGTCCTACTACCTCTTCATGTATTCATGTTCATTGCAGTGGTGATGCAAACTCCAATGATGAACTTGGGCAGACTCCAGGAGATGGGGAGGGACAGGGAGGCTTGGTGTGCTGTAGTCCATGGGGTCTCAGACTCAGACATTGTTGTAGCCACGTGCTCCGGGAAGCAAACTCACTCAGGACAATGTAGATAGTGAAGTGCAGTTTATTACACCGGTGGGCCCAAGGCAGAGTCTCCTCTTAGCCAAGGACCCCGGCCAGCATTTGTGTAAATCTTTTATACCCCATGTGTATGTGTTTGAACTCACCACCCCAAATTCCTTGAGACTTACATAAACAAATGAAGGGTAAATACAATCACAATAATCTCATCATTCATGTGTTATATGTTCAAACAAACAATTGGCCAATAATCAATAAGCCTGAGGTTACACTCCGATAGGTACAGAAGAATTTATGGCCTGTCCAGAGACAGGGGTGATTAGTGTATGTTTTCTCTTAGGCGATGAGTAACCTGGATAAGATCTTCAAGGTTCCCCTGTCTGGAGGGGGTCTTATCCTTTTATTGTCGTTTCCATAGGCGCTAAGCAGAGTTTAGAGTCCATTGGAGAGGCGGCCCAGCATGACCAACATGAACAGGCCTAAGATGGAGTCCAGGCCTTATGAATTCCCTTTTCAACATGACTGGGAGACTGAACACACCACTCTTCAATGGTGTACTTTTGTTCCTATTTTGTCATTCTGTTTTTCTAGTTGTTTTTTAAAAAATGGACTACAGAGCCCAGGGTTTTATCTTGATTGACTACAGTCTAAGTTTAATTTTTTTTTTCATATTGATGGAGATGATATGAAACAAGGTAGGGATTCTTTATCTTGTAAGAAACAAATTTACATGCTATTAAGTTTCAGAATAGGTCTCTTGGCTGTCCCTAATATTATTGATTTCAGGTTTCTTTGTCTATCCCATACTAGATGATGAATTTATAAAGGAAAACAAAGGCACACGCTTTCCCCCTGCCTGTACCAAAGCATTGTCAAAGACAACCTGCAGCTTACATCCATAGAGTAATTTCAGATAGTACAATATTCATCTTTTAGATATCCAGTGTTAAAATGGCGCATTGCTAATATTCTCTAGCTGCCAAAATTACAAATAGACATAGTCTTAAGTGCTATGTGTTCTTACCTGAAGGATTCCATAGACAGAGGAACCTGGTGGGCTATAGTCTCTGGGGTTGCAAAGAGTCAGACATGACTGAGTGACTCGGTAGTAGTGCACAGTGCTGCTACTAGTTAAAATGGACTCCAGGTGTGACACGTGTGGAAAGGAAACTTTGTGAATAACTGAAGCTCCACCTAGGGGATGAAACCTTCGTGCCACGTGGAAGACAGTCACCTAGTGAGGTGTGTGTGCACATATACGCATGGATGTGCTTTGTATGTAACTTCCGTTACAGCCTTATTGAAGCATTGTGAAAGCCTTCAGCTGTGCTCATAGAAATCTTCTATATATTGTTTTAAATCTGTATTTCTGGCTCATTTGCTACTCTCTTTGCCTCATGCCAGTCTGTTTTGGAAGGGTTTTGGCTTTTCATAAGGATTTTTCAAGACTTCTTCCAAAGATTTCTCAGTCTTTGTGTATGCATGTGTTCAAAGGCTAAATTTTAATTATGATCTTTATCAACACTTATTAAAGGAGGTGCTTTTCATTAACAAGCACTGTGACTCTTCTCACAATTATTCTGCTGGAAATCTAGGTGCCTGGGGCTGGGACTTGGCTGTGAGTTGGTATGTCTGCTCAGAGGTCTCTGTGTCCTTGGATGTCTACCTTTAAATACATTGAAAGAATTTAAAGTGCTGCAGCTTTGAGTTGGATGATACTTTTAGATTGAATTAAAGCAGGAGTTGGCAGAATAATGGGCTCCACCATATGTCCACTATAACATGATCGAACATCTTTAGCTGCAGTAGCCTGGAGTTTTGCAAGATGATGATTGTGTATACAGTCATGATTTCCTTGTCAGTAGATGGTTATGTTTGTGTATATGTAACTATGGCTGAGAGTTGTACCATAAAGAAGGCAGAGCACTGATGCCTTTGAACTGTGGTACTGGAGAAGACTCTTCAGAGTCCCTTGGATTGCAAGGAGATCAAACCAGTCAATCCTAAAGGAAGTCAACCCTGAATATTCATTGGCAGGACTGATGCTGAAGCCGGAGGTCCAATATTTTGGCCATCTGATGGGAAGAACTTACTCACTGGAAAAGACCCCAATGCTGGGAAAGATTGGGGAGAGAAGGAGAAGAGGGTGACAGAGGATGAGATGGCTGAATGGCATCACTGATTTAATGAACATGAACTTGGGCAAACTCCAGGAGATGGTGAGACAGAGGCCTGGCGTGCTGCAGTCCATGGGGTCACAAAGAGTCAGACACAGTTGGCGACTGAACAACAACAGAGCTGTGGCTGCATCTCAGACTCTGATTTGCATGTGTATCTGTGTGATTGTATGTGTGGGTTAAGCAATTTTTTAAATTCATGATATGAAGGCCCAAGGCAGATGAAGTAACAGGCTCAAAGAGAAAGTCAAAATAGTCAAACTTATAAAAGGGAATGTTTATTTGTTTTTTATGAAAGTATAGTTGATTTACAATATGTAAGTTTCAGGTATACAGCATAGCACTTCAGCTTATACGTGTGTGTATGTATTTTTCTTCTTCAGATTCTTTCCCCGTAATTACACGATATTGAGTATTTGTTCCCTGTGGTATCCTGATGCTGCTGCTTAGTTGCTTCAGTCGTGACCGACTTTGTGTGACCCTATGGACTCAGCCTGCAGGCTCCTCTGTCCATAGGATTCTCCAAGCAAGAGTACTGGAGTGGGTGGCCATGCCCTCCTCCAGGGGACCGTCCTGACCCAGGGATTGAGTGCAGGTCTCCTGCAGTGCAGGCAATAGGGAGGGCACATATATACTTATGGCTGATTCATGTTGTTGTACGACAGGAACCAGCACAACTTTGTAAAACAGTTATCCTTCAATTAAAACAAATAAAAGAATCTGCTGCAAAAAAAAATAATCCTTTCAAAATACAGCTTATTAAATTTTATTCAAGTATTTTATTATGAATTAGAACTATGAGATTTTACTCTTTTCAAATCTCATTTTGAAACAAGAAAATAGGTTTTCTAATGAAGAAACCTAGTGACCTTTGAATTAAGGCAAGATGCCATGAATGGTCAATAATCTTCCATGATGGCATTCTCAATGAGATGCTTTTTATGAAATAAAAACTATTAACCAAGATTAATCTCCATCTGCACTTACCTTCATTTACTTTGAAGTACTAATGTATTCTATATCTCTTCTATTCAGTATCTGTATGATTTTACTGTATATAGGCTGGCTAGCTCTTTCTTAATACTAATTTTATGAGTTTACTTGAACAATAGAAATAGGAAGTTGGTGATATTTAAAACCTCTGTTAATGCATTCAACAGCATTTATTGGGCCTCAGTAAGTATCAGCCACTGTGTTAGCTGCCTAGGATATAACCGTAGCCCATGCCTTTTACCTGTTCGCGAGGACCTAACGGTCTGGTAAGGAAAAGTGACATGGACACAGTTCCTTTCAGTGTGGGTGGCTATTAATAAGGTGAATCAGCAGGACACAGGGCAGAGGGAGGGGTAGTAGAGAACGTCAATGAGGGGACAGTTGAAAGCATGCATTTTATGGCTGGTGGAGCTGGGGAGACGTGAGGAGGCATGACGTGGGACACACAGCACAGCGGATGTGAGGCGGGAGCTGGGAGCCGTGGGGCAGGGCTGCAGCGGAGGAGGGGCTGTCCTGGGGAGAGTGGAGACGGGGCAGGTCTGATCTTGGGAGCAGAGTGCCAGGCTGAGGGCTTTGGGCTTTATGCTGTAGACTGGGGGGAAGGCCCTGGAATATTTTAAATAAGGGGCTGTCACAACAAGCCTGTGCTTTAAACATTTGACTCTGCCTGTTGTGGTTACTGGGTTAGAAGGGACCACGAATGGAGACAGGTTCTCACGCGGCTCACGACAGAGACAGACAGCTTACCTGAAGCTGTGGGATGGAGATAAGGCAGTTTGGGGGCCGGGGGCTGTTGAGATGGAAGGATGTGTTGGCCCCTGGATTTGAGGACATGGTGGAGTCTAGGTTTGGGGTGTCACACTAGGGGGAGTGACAGGTCACCTGTGCCACAACTCTATGTGTGTGTGTTCAGGAACTTAGTCGTGTCTGACTCTTCGTGACCCCATGAACTGTAAGCCCACCAGGCTCCTCTGTCCATGGAATTTTCTAGGCAAGAATACTGGAGTGGGTTGCCATCCCCTCCTCCAGGGGATCTTCCCAACCCAGGGATCGAATCCAGGTCCCCCGCGTTGCAGGTGGATTCTTGACTGTCTGAGCCACCAGGGAAGCCCAAGAATATTGGAGTGCGTAGCCCAATCCCTTCTCTAGTGGATCTTCCTGATCCAGGAATCACACTGGGATCTCCTGCACTGCAGGTGGATTTTTTACCAGCCAGCTACCAGGGAAGCCTGTTAATCATTTAAACAACACACAGTTTTTGCGGTACAGTGTTGTATCTGATGCTCTTGGAAACCTCGGTTGGAGTCTCCCTTGTGGAGCCAGGTAGCCCTGCCCAGGTCACAGGTGGTTATAGGGGTCTGAGCAGGAGAAACAGATTGTGGAAACCACGTAAACATGCAGAATGACGGTCTGTCTATCTGAATGACAAGTCTGTGCAGCCTTGGCGTCTGCCTGTGTCTGTGGAAGACTCCGTGAGTCAGTCTGTCTTTGACTCTAAATTCAAAGTCCATCTTTGAATCATTCTTAGCTCAGTGCTGTATGAAACCTATTTTTTGTAACTAAGTGGAAAATCAAAATGTTTCAGGTATATTTCGCAGTAGACTGGTGCATGATCATCCATCTTCAAAAGCAGTGTATTTCTAAGTTTCTTATTACTTCATATTGTCAAAAAAGTTCAACCTCACCAGCTAACTGTTTTCAGTAAAGTAGAATTTACTACCCATTGTATGATTGTCTTTGTCAGTGTATTATGAGTAATAGTTATTATTTAGACAGTGTGCTCAGAATTCTTACATGAACATTAATCAATTTTTAACAGTAACACATTTCTTCATTCTTGTTTTTTTTTAAAGAACTTCCAAGGGTAATATTTACATAGCTTCAGGAGTTTAGAAACATTTGAATTTCCATTTTGTAAGAGAAGATTATGATGACATCATGAAAACATGCTCATAAACTAACTCCTTAGAATTCTACCATGTATTACTCTCCGTAAAGTGATTGTTTGGGTCACGGTAGAAGGAGAGAAAGGTGACTCCAGAGCAGTTTTCAAATTTTGTGCAACTGTGCCTGTAAGATAACATATTAAATCCATCATAAGGGAAGAAAAGGAAGGGCAGTCTTTGCTAGGGTGTGTACATATCCTGGTTCTCTGAACCAGGCCTGTGTTTGGCCCCTTGTGTCTTGAGGGCAGAGGAACATATATTTATATAGCTAAGAGCATTGTCAAGATAGTTTTTAGCCTCAAGATAGGTCACAAGATGGTCGTGATTCTGGAGAATTCATTTATATGGAAAAAATCCCATCATTCATCCAAGGTCAAAATTTATGTGGTGATAAGCATAAGAACAGGACAGTGTATGCTGAATTTAGTCACAGAACTAAAGAACTTTCAGTATTTAAAACAAAATGTCATGACAAAATATGCTGCCCTCTAGATAACGCTTCATATGATTCATGGTGCTTTCAATTGAGTCACATAGCTATGGGATGAGGTATTATTATATGTACTTCTGCAGATTTGAAAGTCATTCACTTAGTGACCCAGGGACATCAATCAAGAGATTTGATGTGCAAATTCAAAGTGATGTAAATCCATTTGCCTTTAATGGCTCTATCACTTACACTTCAAATACTTGCACACAGAAATGCATATGTACACGTGGATACAGGTGGGTGTGAGGCTGGTCAGTGGATAGATGGGTGTGTGTGTGAATGGGGGTCAGTGGATGGATTACTGGTTATGACACAAACCACCGGAAGCTGCCTTTTTGCACTGGGTCTTTCATTGTCAACTGTTACCCAGAATGAGGGAAATGGAGGTTTAAGACTTGCTTTTTCACTGTCTTAGTAGTGTGTTTGGGTGATGAGAATTTCTTAAATTGATATTGTCAATTACTACATTTGTTTATGTTTATGGTTTATGTATTCTGCTGAAGAAAATTTTAGCATTCACCACATCACACTTTACATCTGGGTCTAGAATTCCCTTGGAAATTATTTTCCCTACCGTGTGAGGTATAGGAGTCAAAATTAATTGTTTTCCTATTTTTTCTGTATGTGTTTGTTCCAGAACCATTTATTGAAAAAAATCATTCTTTCTCCACTGCACTTCTCTTAGAGTTTTGTCAAAATATAGGAAGCTGTATATGTGAAAGCCAGTTTGGGGGTTATTTATCATATTTGTTAGTTCTATCTGTATATCTATATTCATGAGTATCTTCTGAAATTTGATAATTTTCAGATGCTGTTGTAATGAAGATATTTAAAATTCTTATTTTCCGGTTTGTTCATTAAGTAACAATACCACTGATATTTTTTTAAAATAACACTCAGAGATTGCTAATTTTTTTCACTAATCTTAATACTTTGTTTCTAGATTCTTTTGGATTTTCTGTAAAGAAAACATCATGTGGGGAAAATGACTACTTTTTTTCCCTATTTCCATCAGATTTTCCATGTTACTGCCTTATTATATTGGCTATCCCCTCAGTAAAGTTTTGAATCGTAATAGCAGTGGTAAGTGCCATGATACATTCTCAGTGAGAAAGCTTTTTTTCTATAATTCATCAATGAGTATGCTGCAGTCTGTAGGCATTTTTCTGCCTGTTTTTTTTTTTTTTTACCAGATTAAATAAATTACTTTTTTCCCTTGTTTGCCATTTTTTTTTTAAATTTTTTATTAGTTTTGCCAAACAATGACATGATAGCACCATGGGTTTACATATGCTCCCCCTCCAGAGCCCCCCTCCCTCCTCCCTCCCCCCAGGAAATCTCGTTGCACCAACTCCGAGCATCAATCCTGGCCTGGCGATTGATTAGACATATGATAATTAACATGTTTCAATGCCATTCTCCCATATCATCCCACCCTTTCCCTCATCCACAGAGTCCACAAGTCTGTTCTATACATCTGCGTTCCTTTTGCTGTCTCGCATGCTGGGTTCTTGTTACCGTCTTTCTAAATTCCATATATATGCGTTAATATACTGTATTGTTGTTTTTGCTTCTGGCTTACTTGTTTGCTAATTTTTTAAACCATAACTAGGTTTTGAATTTTATCAAATGCTTTTTCTACAGTTACCAAGTTGATCACCATGATAAATTTTGGAAGTCCTTCTTTTTTCCTTCCAAATTAACTGAATAACTTTAATTAAATTGACATTATTTTTAGTTACTGGAGGAATTTACTGATGAAGACACCTAGAGTTTTGTTTTTGAAAATATTTTTAACTACAAATTAATTTTTAAAATAGCATTGTAACCAATCACATCTTCTATTTCTTTTGTGTCTTATAAATTACATTTTTCATGGACTTTAGTTCTTTCAAGTAACCTTCGAAACTATGCTTGAAGTAATTTATAATAGAACTTTTATATTTTAGTATTTCTCTGAGTTTTAGTGATACTCTTTTCATTCCTGATATTATAATTTGTGTTTTTTTCCACTTTTATTTAATATTTTTCATGCTAGATATTGGGATTCCCTGATAGCTTAGCTGGTGAAAGAATCCACCTGCAATGCAGGAGACCCTAGTTCGATTCCTGGCTTAGGAAGATCTGCTCGAGAAGGGATAGGTTGCCCACTCTAGTATTCTTGGGCTTCCCTGGTGGCTCAGCAGGCAAAGACAATGCCTGCAATGCAGGAGAACTGGTTCGAACCCTGGGTTGGGAACATCCCCTGGAGAAGGGAAAAGCTACCCACTCCAGTATTCTGGCCTGGAGAATTCCATGGACTGTATAGTCCATGGGGTCACAAAGAGTCGGACATGACTTGGCGACTTTTCACTTTCACTGCTACATGTTTACTGGTAGTTTTTTTCTCCTAAAGAGCCAACTTTAATCTTTCTAGAGCCTATTTCTCTTCTGAGATTCTCCAAATTTTCATTGTTTTTCTCCATCAAACGTATTCATCATAGTTATTTTAAATCCTTTTAAGTTTTATATCTGAATGAAACATAAATCTATTTCTATCATTTTTATTGATGAGTTGGTTTCATGTTGTTTTATCTTAGTGTGCTTATTCATTTTTATTGAGTGAGAAAGCTTTTATAAATGATATAGAGGATCCCTGCTTTCTTTTCTTCTAGGGAGAAAGAATGGCTCAAAATTAGGAACTGGACAGAATGGCAGATGGGCTGCACTCTGGACAGGGTAATATGTCCTCCTCTCAGCTGCTGTGGTGTAGAAGACATGTCGCCTGGGGTCAAAAGTCTGTGCTGGATGCAGGCTGTCTCTTGAACTCCAGTTTTTGCCGCTGCCACACTATGAAAACTGGAAAACTCCACTTTCTTTGCAAAGACTATCTTGTTAGAAATATAGTTTCCTGTCCAGGCAGTTTCAAGGTACAGGAGAGAGGGAAAATGCCCATGCTTTTGTCCATCTCTCAAGCATTCATTTTTTGTCTTTCTGGCCCTGGAAGATGGTCAGAAATTCTGCTGGTTTCTCAACTCCACAGGGGCAGCGGCCCCAAATTCTTATTATTTTGCTTTGCATCTAAAACTGGCAAATACCCAGGCATCCTGTGACTTCACAACATTGGCTAGGATCTGAAGTCCACTAATTGTCACTTTGCGATATTTCTTCTATGCCTTCAAATAGTTGTTTATTTTTTTTTTTTTTTGATGGAGAGAATAGTTCATTTTATATTTTATTGACTTAGGATTCCCCACAATTTAAACCACTCTCCTTAGAAGCAGAAATGCATTGTCTTTCAATATGTTTCTAAACTTTATTACTAATATTTTATTGAGGACATTTCCCCTTTATCATGCCCTCATCAGATTTTAGCAATGAGCTCCTCTGGACTCATAACAAATTAAAATTGGAGTTAGTCCACCTTTTTTTAGTTTCTGTAAATGTTTGACTTTATTTTTTCCTTGAAGTTTTGGAAGAATTCACCAGTGAAGCCCTGTAAGCAAAGAGTTTTCGTTTTAGAGAGGTTTTTAGTTCTATATTTAATTTTTTAGTACATAGAGAAAAACCTCATTCAAAATTCTTAAAATGCTTAGTTTGGTTATTTGTGTTTTCTAAAATTATAGTTATCAATTTTACCTGAATGTTTTACTTACTGGCAAAGAATTGTTCATATTCTTATAAAAGATTATTATGTATGTTGGATCTATACTGTTGGTTTTTCCTATTTCCAGATATTGGTACTGTTACCTTTAAATTTTTTGTTAGTCTGACTAAGAGTTTATTGATTTAAAAAAAAGCAATCAGTTGAGCATTGCTGTCTTTTTCTAAGCTGTATTTGTTTCCTACTTCATTAAACTTTGTTCTTTACTATTGCTTTGTTTTGGTTGCAAACACAAGTTAATGGAGGGAAGACCTTTTTGTTCCAAGTGTGCATGGAGACCTGTGAGGAGGCAGGAATCCAGGTAGCACAGTGGGTGTGGGAGAAGCCCCTTGATCTGGTTTGTCTGCATATATAGTGGCTCAGATGGTAAAGAATCTGCCTGCAAAGGGGAGATAGGGGTTGAATCCCTGGGTCAGGAAGTTCCCCTGGAGGAGCGCATGACAACTCACTCCTGTGTTGGGCTTCCCTTGTGGCTCAGTTGTTGAAGACTCCACCTTCAATGCAGGAGACCTGGGTTTGATTCCTGGGTCAAAGGAAATGGCAACCTACTGCTGTATTCTTGCTTGGAAAATCCCATGGATGGAGGAGCCTGGCGGGCTACAGTCCAAGGGATTGCAAAGAGTGGGACACCACTGAGCAACTAACATTTCCACTCTTTTCACATTAAAAATAGGTCTGGTGTTTGTTTGGTATCATTTATTTCCCAGGGTGGGGTGGTTTCAGGGGCTGTCTGGAAGTTCAGCTACCTCCCGCTCCTTCTCCCACGTCTCAGGCCTCACTGCTTAATCCAGGAAGACAGGGGCAAGACTTGTGAGGGCTTATGCAGGAGAAATTAAATTCCCATTGACTTCCTGTTTGGACTGTTATAGACAGTACTGTTGTGAAATTCTCTCTCAACTGCATTGTTCCTAAGGGTGTTTAAAATGAAGTGTAGGTACTTAGCAGCTTTGAGTATGAAGACAGAAAACTGAGCAACAGGGAGCCACACCTCCTCCCTTAGTTCTGTCTGGAAAAAGCAACTGTGTCAGTATGGTGTGGTCAAAATAAAGATCTGCCATTATTTGACTTACTTGATTGTATAAATATACATGACTAATGACAGAATTAACATTTAGAAACCGTGTAGAAGGAGTTGTGAAAGGCACCTTCAGATAAGAATCATAGTGCAAACTTGAGTCTGGAAGACTGTAATAAATATCTTTTTTTTTTGAAAAAAATACTTCTTTGTAAATTGTGTTTTAGGATCACAAACAACTGTGTAAACAAGTTTGCTTAGAAATAAAAGGCATCAAATTAAGTTTCTTCTTCAGACATTTGGATAAATTACAGTCAAGGAACTGGATACAATATTTTCAGTAAATCAACTTTAATATCCACCTGCCAATTCAATCCTAGAAGAATCAGCAAAGAGTTCCACCAATGCCTAATTAAATATTTGGCTTGTTTATTTTTGCTGGCTTAGGAGTGAAAGATGAGTTAAGTACAGATATTGTCTGTTAAATATGTGTGATATCCTCATTAAAATAAAGCTTTACCACCACAAGATGCTCCTTACCTTGTGTAGCTTTGTTTTAGTGCTATGGACAGTTGGGTTAAAAAACAATCTCTCCAAAGAAAATTTCTCCAAAAATCTCAAATCTATTTAGTAAATATAATACACTGTTCAATATGCACTATTTATTTTGATGTGGAATTTATGCAGTACATAGGTGAATTAAATGATTATGTTTATGGAAACATGGCCTATGAATTTGAAAATCTTCTGTATGGTGTGATAAATAGGAGCTCCAAAATAAAACTGCTCTCACGTCTTCTCAGTGAGAGGAACACATCTCATTATAATAAATTGTTCTATGAGTGGAGAACATTGCCAAGAATTTTTGGCGTCTCTTTGGGGAGCGTACTCATATAGTTGTTTTTATGATCCTATAACAATATTTTTTCCTTCTGTTTTAGTTAAAGGATTGTCAGGTTCTCATTAAACTCAGATTCTAATTTCTAGGTTGAGTCTGTTTCATCTTGGCAAATCAACAAATACAGGTCCTATCATAAATAAATGCTGGTTAAAGTATTCTGCCCCACAGAATATGACATGGGGTTCTTGGCATCTGTACCCCCAACTCATTTTAATGCCAGTTCTGTGTAGTTTGGATTGTAGGGGGCTGTAGTGTGTTGGATGTGTGTGTCCGTATAAGGGAGAAGGGTAGGAAAGAGAGTTTTAGGAAATTGGTATGGATGTTGCATTCTAAATCAATGATGGACAGTTCATGTGGTACAATGGAAATCAATTTAAACAAGAGCACATAGAGGAATAATTAATAAAGTATTTGGACAGGTAGCAGAACTCAGTTGCCTCTGTTAAAAATCCAAATTACTTTTTTTCCCTATGAATTTTCATTTTGAAGGTTGAAACAGAGTACATAAACTTTAATATTATTGCATGCATGATATTAAAATTTAATATTATTAGATTATAAGAGTGCTATTTTCCTTCTGAGTTTTCAAAATGCTGGTTCAGTATAATGAAACAACCTCATCTTCTTTTGCGTCTCATGTAACATATTGAGAATACGTCATGCGTGAAACCTTTTCACCTCTTGAGGAGGGATTAGTTACATTCAAGATGCTGTTTTGACTGGTGTTGCCAAGGGACTGTAGTTGGTTGATAAAAGAAAATTATTGGGTGTTAGGAGAGTATATAAAGAATGGAGATGAGAGAAAGAACGCCAGGGGCATCTGTGGCATCTGCTGGAGTCCCTTGGGGCAAAGCAAGCAGCAACAGTGCAAAATACTGGACCACTTTCAAAGAGTTCCAAATTGTACGCCACCATGCTCCAGGGGGCTTTAAGTACCTAGACATCTGCTGGGTTATAACTGCAGCCATCAGATGGTTCCTAAATTATGTCGAGGACAGCTTTATGAGGCAGCGAGTGAAAACCCAGCCTGAGGTGAAGTCATTCTGACCTGGCTTGAGAACAGGGGGGTGTGCCTCCAAGGATCAGGGGCCTGCAGAGAGCCAGGCGCAGATCTGGCTCACGAGATGGAGGCTGATACAGCTGCTAGAACAGAGGTGTGTTTCAAGCAAATACATTCCCAGGACAAATTTCTTTGACAGTTTCTGAAAGCAAACAGACCAAGAACCACTGCATCTGTGGGAAATCTTGGTGAGTGGCAGCAACCACAAGTGTTTCTCCTGGGAGAGGATTTTGAGTCTTAACTCAGATTTTCAAGAAAGTATACAAAGACTGAGGAAAGTAATTGTTGAACAATTTAGAATTAAAAAGCTAGAGTATAGTTTCTGTGCTGTTTTCCCCTATGAATCTTTATGTATGGGCCAAAGAAATATAATACCTCTTCAGATATTAAAACACACAGAAGAATCAGTGACTGTCTAGCTGTCCACTGGACTTCTTTCTTCTCTGGTCATACAGTTACTATACCTGTTATCCTTGCTTCTCAGGGGTGGGCATCCTATTGCTGATTTCCAGCCAGTGGAATAGCCTGGAAGTGATGGACTTGGTCTTTCCAACCATTGGCCAAATGCGCTGACTGCACCCTAGAGCAGGTTCTGAAACAGAAGGAGCCAAAGTCTCTCCATGACTAGATGGAAGGCTCCCTGACAACCATGGGCACTCTTTTTGAATTTTTTGTGGAAAACAGGTAAACCTATTGTGTTTAGCCTCTGAGATTTTGGAAAATGTACACATTGTGATGGCTAGCATGTTTCTGATGAATGATTCTTAAATCAGTAGTGCATGAGTAAGCACAAAGTTTAAAGAAAAGAAACAAATCTAATACAGAATCAGATTTTTTTTTCTATTATACAGTAAGTTGGCTTCTGGCATTGGAGAAGACATTTTCAGAAATCAGTATAATGAGTTACTATAGAAATGAAATGAAAAGGACATCTTTTTTTTGGGTATTAGTTCTAGAAGGTCTTGTAGGTCTTCGTAGAACTGTTCAGCTTCTTCAGCATTACTGGTCAGGGTATAGACTTTGATTACTGTGATATTGAGTGGTTTGCCTTGGAAATGAACAGAGATCATTCTGTCCTTTTTGAGATTGCATCCAAGTACTGCATTTTGGAGTCTTTTGTTGACTATGATGTTTACTCCATTTCTTCTTAGGGATTCTTGTCCACAGTAGTAGATATAATGGTCATCTGAGTTAAATTCACCCATTCCAGTCTGTTTTAGTTTGCTAATTCTTAAAATGTTGATGTTCACTCTTACCATTTCTTGTTTTACCACTTCCAATTTGGCTTGATTCATGGACCTAACATTCCAGGTTCCTATGCAATATTGCTCTTTACTTTACTTCTATCACCAGTCACATCCACAGTTGGGTGTGTTTTTGCTTTGGCTCCACCTCTTCATTCTTTCTGGAGTTATTTCTCCACTGCTCTTCAGTAGCATATTGGGCACCTACTGACCTGAGGAGTTCAACTTTTGGTGTCTGTTATGGTCTTTTATAGACCAGGACCTGGGGATGAGAGTCAGCGAAGAAAAAGAGAAGAAAAGAAGGCTGCAGGGGACCCAACTCTCCAGTGAAACAAGGGTACTTTATTTGCAGAAACACATGCTTATATATCTTCAATAAAATGATTACTCAGCCATTAAGAATGAAATTCCATCAGTTGCAACAAAATGGATAGTCCTGTAAGTAAAAGGTCCCTGAAGGGAGTGAGTCACTGAAGGGAATACAAGCAGGTGCTTTTTCCCGTGCTCTCAGTCCTGAGAACTGCGTGCAGCTCTGCTCATTCCTGTATTCCAGGAACTGATAAGGAACAGAGAGTCTTTGAAAAATGGCACGCAAAGGAAGAAAATACAGCATATTGGATCCCTTAAAGTTGAACATCCCTTGACAGGTGTCATGTCTTTTTGCCCTTTTGGTGTTGGAAAAGACTCTTGAGTGTCCCTTGGACTGCAAGGAGATCGAACCAGTCCATCCTAAAGGAAATTAGTCCTGAAAATTCATTGGAAGGACTGATGCTGAAACTGAAACTCCAATACTTTGGCCACCTGATGTGAAGAGCTGACTCATTGGAAAAGACCCTGATGCTGGGAAAGTTTGAAGGCAGGAGAAGAAGGGGATGACAGAGGATGAGATGGTTGGATGGCATCACCGACTCAATATACATGGGTTTGAGTACGCTCTGGGGGTTGGCAATTGACAAGGAGGCCTGGTGTGCTGTAGTCCATGGGGTTGCAAAGAGTTGGACATGACTGAACGACTGAACTGAACTGATAGAAGTGAAATAACCTATAAGAATTTCACTACAAGTTAGTTGTTAGCTGATTTGGGTGAATCAGGAGCTCAGAAAACAAATGAGTTATTATATGCCAATTAAGTTCTGTCAATAATATTAAAAGCAATAAAAAGGCACAAGAATTCTCTCCATAAGTTAAACATTTTGTTTGGAATTTGTTGTTTAGTTACTGAGTCATGTCCGACTCTGTGACCCCATGGACTGCAGCATGCCAGGCTTCCCTGTCCTTCACTATCTCCTGGAGCTTAAAACTGCATCACAAACTAGAGATTTCCCTGTTATAAGACCCTTGACATTCTTGCAGTTTTCACTGCAATTATATTAGAAAACAAAGTGTTTATATCTTGCTAAAAAGATGTGATTTATTCTGGAAGCAGTGGATGGAGGAAGAGATCCTCAGTAATGTATGTGTATGTGCTCAGTAGTGTTCAGCTCTTTGTGACCCCATGAACTGTAGCCCACCAGGTTTCTCTGTCCATGGGTTTTTCCAGGAAAGAATCCTGGAGTGGGTTCCAATTTCCTTTTCCAGGGGATCCTCCTGATCCAGGGATTGAACTCACATCTCCTGCTTCTCTTGCTTATCAGGAGGATTCTTTACCAATGTACTACCTGTGAAGTTCACCTTCAGTAATTGGGTACTCAAATTTCAAAGAGTTAATACATATAACTCTTTTTCATATCTTGTTTCAACAAAAATGTGTCTTTAAGGATGAAAATGTTCCTTGAATACTTTGCTTATCCTTTGAACATATAAGTTTATTTGATCTATTATTTCCTCTTCTTCATCTGCTACTCACAGTCTTTTTCTTTTGATACAGTTACAAGTAGTATTATAACAGAAGTTAAAGTTGGATTTCTGTAACAAATTATTCAATGTTGATGCTCTTTCATGTGTATTTCAAATAAATGTGATAAAAATTATCTTCATAAAGCAATCACCCTTTTCAAAAGCATGTTCTTTTGCATCTCTTGTTATCACTTAATGTGCTTGCAGAATTTGTATTTATTTAAATTTATCATGTGGACTGTCAACATATTGTTTAATGAAGCAAGTGGTTTTTGTTCAGAGCAAATGAATGTCTACTCTTTGATTAGCTGTTATTTTAAAATGTGCTGATAAAAGCAAGTTAGCTATTTTTCAGTTGGCTAATCTACATGTTACTAAATTTGAAAAGAAAATTATGCTATAGGTACATATTTACAAATTGACTATGACTCAATATCATCTAATTCAAGCCATCATCTAAAAATCAATGGGTGGAAAATTTTAGATTGATAAACATAACTGAAATTCAAATCACTTAAAAAATTTAAGGACATAATAAAAGTTCTAAAAAAAATCTATTTTAAGCAATGAAAATTCTCTGGGATGGGATACCTTTTGAGTTTTATAGGTTTACCCATAAGTAAGATTAATGAAATTTTCGTCCTTCGTTTAACTTGCACTTGTATTTCAGCTCTTGTATTAAACTGAACCTCAGCTTGGGGCATAATCATTTGCTTTTTGTGTGTGTGTGGCTGCTGGTTGTTAGCATTACCACATTCAAAGATTGGTACTCTTAATTGAGATCTAATGATTTGTGATTTTTAAAAATTTATTGCTGGCAAAGCAAAGGTATATTTTAATTGAAACATGTTCTCAAAATTGTTGATTCAACTAAAATTATATTGAAATGCCAACTGACACTAATAAAAACAGTTCAATTCAGTCACACTGTTGCTCATTCTTTGTGGCCCCATGGACTGCAGCACGCCAGGCCTCCCTGTCCATCACCAACTTCCAGAGTTGACTCAAACTCATGTCCATTGAGTTGGTGATGCCATCCAACCATCTTATTCTCTGTTGTTCCTTCTCCTCCTGCCTTTAGTCTTTCCCAGCATCAGGGTCTTTTCCAGTGAGTCAGTTCTTCGCATCAGGTGGCCAAAGTATTGGAGTTTCAGCTTCAATATCAGTCCTTCCAATGAACATTCAAGACCGATTTCCTTTAGGTTGGACTGGTTGGATCTCATTGCAGTCCAAAAGACTCTCAAGAGTCTTCTCCCACACCACAACTCAAAAGCATCAATTCTTCGGTGCTCAGCCTCCTTTATAGTCCAAGTCTCACATCAATACATGACTACTGGAGAAACCATAGCTTTGACTAGATGGACCTTTGTCAGTAAGGTAATGTTTCTGCTTTTTAATATGCTGTAGAGGTTAGTCATAACTTTTCTTCCAAGGAGTAAGCATCTTTTAATTTCATGGCTGCAGTCACCATCTGCAGTGATTTTTGAGCCAAAAAATAAATAAATAAATAAAGTCTGTCACTTTTTCCACTGTTTCCCATCTATTTGCCATGAAGTGATGGGACCAGATGCCATGATCTTAGTTTTCTGAATGTTGAGCTCTAAGCCAACTTTTCACTCTCCTCTTTCACTTTCATCAAGAAGCTTTTTAGCTCTTCTTCACTTTCTGCCATAAGGATGGTGTCATCTGCATATCTGAGGTTACTCTTATTTCTCCTGGCAATCTTGATTCCAGCTTGTGCTTCATCCAGCCCAGGGTTTCTCATGATGTACTCTGCAAATAAGTTAAATAAGCAGGGTGACAGTTTGCAGCCTTGATGTACTCCTTTCCCAATTTGGAACCAATCTGTTGTTCTATGTCCACTTCTAACTGTTGCTTCCTGACCCGCATACAGATTTCTCAGGAGGCAGGTCCGGTGGTCTGGTATTCCCATCTCTTTCAGAATTTTCCACAGTTGTGATCCACACAGTCAAAGGCTTTGGCATAGTCAATAAAGCAGATATAGATATTTTTCTGGAACTCTCTTTCTTTTTTGATGACCCAGTGGATGTTGCCAATTTGATCTCAGGTTCCTATGCCTTTTCTAAATCCAGCTTGAACATCTGGAAGTTCATGGTTCACATACTGTTGAAGCCTGGCTTGGAGAATTTTGAGCACTACTTTGCTAGTGTGTGGTATGCGTGCAGTTGCACAGCAGTTTAAACATTCTTTGGCATTGCCTTTCTTTGGGATTGGATTGAAAATGGACATTTTTCAGTCCTGTGACTACTGTTAAGTTTTCCAAATTTGCTGGCACATTGAGTGCAGCACTTTCACAGCATCACCTTTTAGGATTTGAAATAGCTCAACTGGAATTCCATCACCTCTGTTAGCTTGGTTCATAGTGATGCTTCCTAAGGCTGCTTGACTTCATATTCCAGGATGTCTGGCTCTAGGTGGGTGATCACACCATCGTTATTATCTGGGTCATGAAGATCTTTTTTGTACAGTTCTTCTGTGTATTCTTGCCACCTTTTCTTAATATCTTCTGCTTCTGTTAGGTCCATATCATTTCTGTCCTTATTGAGCCCATCTTTGCATGAAATGTTCCCTTGGTATCTCTCATTTTCTTGAAGATATCTCTGGTCTTTGCCATTCTATTGTTTTCCTCTATTTCTTTGCATTAAGAACAGTAACCACTAATAAGTAAATATATATACTGCTCTAAGCTGACTCCCTGTTTTTAGGAGGAGTGTGTATGAACTGCTCCATATAATTCAGTTGTCGAGGTCGTGTGTGGGGATCCTGGAGGCTAACTTGTCAGCAAAGGAAAGAACACCATGAGTACAGTGTAGAAACTGAACTCAAGAAAGTAAACCAAAAAAAGAGGAGAATAAAATGAGATGGGACGTGGAGAGACACATCAGATGCGCTTGTCTGTAGTCTAAGAGCCTGATAAAGGAATGAATCTGGGGCCCTGTCCCACTCTGAGGTGCCATGCCCTTTCCACTGTCTGTGGCTCCTAAATGATCACAACTGAACAGTGCATGTCACGATTGTGAGACTGCCTAGTTGTACACTAAGACTTCGGCAGTGGGGCTGGTCAGAGGGCACAGATTTGGGTGTAGGTCTGGATGTTGTAAAACGTAAAACAGAAAAAGTGCAAGTGGTGGTCACTCAGTAGTATCTGACTCCCTGTGATCCCATGATCTGTAGCCCCCAGGCTCCTCTGTCCATGGGATTCTCCAGACACAAATACTGGAATGAGTTGCCATGCCCTTTTTCAGGGGATCTTCCTGACCCAGGGATTGAACCCAGGACTCCTGCATTGCAGACTGATTATTTACCCTGTGAGCCACTAAACATGAAATGTATGCACATATTTCAGGCTGGAGTAGGGGAGGGGGTGTTAGGGTTCTCTGGAGAAACAGGACTAAAAGGTTTGTGTATGTATAAATGCCAATTATCTACACTAATATAAAATAAAAATTAAAAATTTTAAAAATGCCAGTTACTTATAATGAATCATGTATTTATGTTTTACATGTATCATATATAGTCATCTATATTATTTATATATAATCATCTATATATTTTGCATATATAGTCATTTTATGATAAAAGTCATTTCTATATCTCTGTCTCATCTATATGGATTATAAAATGCTGTAAGGAATTGGCTCATGTGATTATGATAATCTCCATGATCTGCTGTCAATATGCTGGAGGCCAAAGTTGAGGGAGAAGGCACTGTTCCTGGCCAAAGTCCCGGGTGGCTCCCCCCTGGTGATCTCCCACTCAAAATGCTAAGTTTATCCTATTCTTTTTTTTCTTAAAATGAAGTTAATGCCCCTATTTAAATGCTGTGAGTTTAGGTAGTTGCATCTTTAGGGCTTCCCAAGTGGTGCTAGTGTTGAAGAACCCATTTGCCAAAGCAGGAGACACGAGAGACCTAGGTTTGATCCCTGAGTTCGGACGAGCTCCTGGAGGAGGGCATGGCAACCTATTCCAGTGTTCTTGCCTGGAAAATCCCATGGACAGAGGAGCCCCTGGAGGGCTGCAGTCCATGGGGCGGTCACACAGAGTGGGATACAGCTGAGGCAGCTTAGCATGCACATACCTGCATCTTTAAATTGTACTTTTCTTTATTTGCTGTTAATTCCAGTGTCTCCTGTTCCCTAACATTAAAGTAATGGAGCCATTGATACTGACATCATTGATATCACATGAGATTTTGACTTCTCACTCTCTGGATTCTGGTCCTAAATCTCCTAACTGTAATGTATATGAAAACATCGATGACTGAAACTTATTCTGTATTTATAAATGAGGATGAGGCTACCCACTTTATGAGGTAATTGTAAAGATATAGTGAGATAACAAAAAGTATTTTTAACTATGAAGCACTCTGCAAATATAAAGTATTAGTAGTTGCAGATAGTCCTCTGTACTGCAGTGTCATCCCACAAACCTTTATGAATTAGGTACATCAATGATTTAAACATAATTTAAATTCATCCCACATCTAGAGAAACACACTGTGCTTCAAAAATCTTCCTAGAACACAACTCTGTTATTTCTTTGCTTAGAAATCTCCTATGCCCATTCATTAAAGTCCACAGTTAGGAAATGCATGTGGGCATAGTGCGCGAATAATTTTTCTACAGGTAAATGATTTTTTATTTTTTTGCAAAGCCAGTATGTATGCAGATTCTGAAACCCAGAAGAATAAGTAAATATGAAACACATACCAGTTTAATAGTTGAAGTGAAAAGCAGTCAAGGATGGAGACAGGAGTCCTGAGAATTGTCGTCTTATCACCATGCTCAGAAAGGGTAGTGTCATTGGTGTTACACGTTTCCTATTAGCACTGTTGGCTAACTGTTCTTTTTTTCACTTGGTAGAATATATTGATAAATGCGAGGAAAGGAAGGTGATTGTATTTTCCATACTGCTCTCTGATGACATTTATTTGAGTTGGCATCCTTTCATTATTTTTCTAAGTTTGATGTGAGTTTCTTTTCTCTTATTTTTCTGTAGCTATGAATTTATGTATGTTGTGATTAACATGATATTTATCATGGTTCATAGAAACAGAGATAAGTCTCAAAAGCTCTTCGTACGGGGTTAAGAAAATTGTTAGTTGCTTCAGTTGTGCCCAACTCTTTGCAACCCCATGGACTGTAGCCCACCAGGCTTCTCTGTCCTTGGAATTCTCCAGACAAAAATACTGGTGTGGGTAGCCATTCCCTTCTCTAGGGGATCTTCCTAATTCAGAGATAGAACCTGGGTCTCCTGCATTCCAGACAGATTCTTTAACAGCTGAGCCACCGAAGGGTTAATAATAGGCAAACAAAGAAGCAATTCGGAGCTTAACTGCTCTGAAAATTTTTCATGGGGTCTTCCAGGCAAAGTCTTGTGATGAGGGAAAGTGACTACACCAATTTACTGTAATGGGGGGCTTTCTACTTTGTAAGCACAATAGAGAAGAAGCAGGAGCCAGATTCACAGCGTTTCCCAGAGAAGTCAAGAAAGGAAGGGATATAGAAGGAGAAAGACAAGGTGAAGAGTGGAAGTTACGAAAAATGCATGTAAGTGTGAATGAATGCATGAAAGAACTAGTGAATAGATGAATATGGACATGAGTGAATGGACATATTATGGAATGAATGACAGCCAGACAAATAGGAACTTAAATACTCAAGTGACTAAAATAATTTGAACAACATGGGCTTATAGAAAGAAAGTATTGATAGTTTTGATTGCTTTAAAAACTCTGAAGCCCAGAAAGTTAGATTAACACAGCTGTTAATTGTTTATAGATAGTAGCTGTGACAGCATTTATCTCAACTAACGCCAATATTTCTTCACAGAATACTTCAGTAGTTTTTCCATTTTAAGTCATTCGTCTTTATTCATTGAGTCATCAGTATATATTAAGCATCAGCTCCATGCTGCCTGCAAGGGAACCTCGGCTAATACCATGTGATCACATCAGAATCATGTGATTCAAAATGTATTAACAATTACTGTGTAATCACCATAAGCTCTGCTACTCTGCTCACTCTACACTTAAGAAGAAGTCAAAATTGACTTGTGAGTTTTATCCCAGTGTTCATATATCAATACCTTATCATCTGTTTGTGCTAATCAATGCTCTTTCGCTACCTGTAGAGTTTCTTAAATCAGACACACGGCAGGTGATGGATCAACAGGGGGAGCTTGCCTTGCAAGCCCTGCTGTTTCCTCTGTTATTACACATCTTAACTCCTTCATGGTATCAAGTGTCCCTGTGGTTGCCGTTGTAAGTCATTTCTCTTTTCTACAGGCTCTTCATAATTTTTAGAGATGGCCAAATACATTTCGCTTGTTGTTGCTAACTCCCCCCTCCCCCCCCAAAACCTCCTAGGATTTGTATCTGAGCCCCTGAAGGAAATGTGTTAATGAACAAGGATGGTCAAGGCTGCTCTTGTAGGTCAAAGTAAATATCAACTCTAAAATATGCAGCTTCGGTGCTAACTAATTCCAGCCATGTCTCAGCTGTTCTCCTTCCCCGATCCATCACTTCCAATGAGAAAGTCTGAAGCAGGTCAGAGACTCCATCATTTATCAGCCTTTTGACTTACAGACGCATGTAAGTGAGAGGTGTATGTGTGAGGGCCATTTTTCTTGTGGCATTTCCCAGGGATATTTTCAGATATGTTTTGTAGGGGACAGTTTAATCTAACGTCCCCCCAGTTTCTTGGAGAGGCTGATAGACTCCAGGGTGGAAATTACATTGACTTGTTTATTCTTTATTTGCTTATCCTTTTTTAATTTTCTTTCGTAGACTCATTCCTTCCCCCATAAGAACAGTGGGTATGTAGCACAATAAATTTAGACTTCCCACTTTTATTTCCCCGTCATACATTTTAGTTTGAATGTATTTGCTCTTAATTTTTGTCTCATTGCATCTTGTCATTTCAAAGACAGTCGTTAGGAAGCTACAAAATGCCATACATGGATTTCTGTGATGGAAGTACAGTGATGAGTGAGGTAGGCATGGCACCTGGCCTGGGGACTTCTGTTTTTTTGTGGGGAGCACCTCATTTTCAGGTTTTCTGCAAGTGTTATCTTGTGAATAAAAAATTGCAGTTACACTTTTGAGGCATCATCAGCCTGATTCTGGATAGTGTCCCATGAAGGCTTGTGGAGGAACTTTTCAACCGTGCCTTCTCTTTAATGTACTTCTGTATCATGTGCTGTATTTTGAAATCTATTCTTGCTTCAGCTGCTGAAGAGTAAGCAGGAGACCATGTCTTCCATTAACTCCACAGTGTGTCATCTGTGGCAGGGCTCTGGGGCTCTTTCTGAGTGCTTTTCTTCTCAGGAGGGAGTAGAACTGGGAGGGCATCTAGAATTCCTTCCTGGGAAGTACTATATTTGTCTCTGTTCCCACATTCTGCTGGCTTCCCAGGTGGTGCAGTGGTAAAGAATCTGCCTGCCAATGCAGGAGATTCAGGTTCAATCCCTGGGTCAGGAAGATCCCCTGGAAGAGGAAATGGCAACCCACTCCAGTATTCTTGCCTGGGGAATCCCATGGAGAGAGGAGCTTAATGGGCTCCAGTCCATGGGGTCTCAAAGAGTTAGATGTTATTGAACACACATACACACTCATTTTCTACCAATATTTGGTTTTTGAGTTTAGTTCCTGACATGGAACTCTTAAAACCTTTGTAATTTTGCTGAGCCATGGGTGTGATAGGACTACTTTACACGATCTTCTGAATTCCTTGGAATTTCCTGGGTGATAGAAGCATCTTTTGTTCAGATGAGTTGATTGCTGATGGCTCTTGTGTGGGGAACATCATAAGACAAATCAAATGTGATTAGAAACTTAGGACTTATAGTCTCACCTTTGTCCTTTAGAGATGGGAAAGGGGCTGGAAACTGAGTTAATAATTAATCATGCTGATGTACTGAGGCCTCTAAAAAAATCTCTTAAATTAGGGTCTTCCCTCCTAGCTCAGTCAGTAAAGAATCTGCCTGCAGTGCAGGAGACCTGGGTTCGATTCCTGGGTTGGAAGATCCCCTAGAGGAGGAAATGGCAACCTACTCCAGTATTCTTATCTGGAGAATCCCATGGCCAGAGGAGCCTGGCTGGCTACAGTCCATGGGGTCCCCAAGAGTTGGACATGACTTAGTGACTGAACCAACCAGCCAAATGATGTTCCAAGAGCTTTGGGGTTGATGGACACATCCATGTACTGGGAGGGTTGTTGTCTAGTCTCTAAGTTGTCTCTAGGTATTCTCTAAGCTCCTCTGTCCATGGGATTTCCCAGGCAAGAGTCCTGGAGTGATGGGGTACTGCATCTCCGTGGGAACAGAAACTCTGGGCCCTTCCGGACTCGCCTTAGTCACCTTCATCTGACTGTTAATCTGTTTCCTTTGTCTTTGCCTTTATTATATAACAAACTGGTAAATATAAGTAGCACTTCCCTGAGTTCTGTGAGCCATCCTAGCGAATTATTGAACCCAAAAGATGGTTATGAGAGCCCTCATTTACAGTTGGTTGATCAGAAGTGCGTGTGATAACCTGATGAAGGGCTTCTGAGGTTGGGGGGGGGGGTCTTTGAGACCAAGCTCTTAACTGGTGGGATCTGCGTGAACCCTGGGGTAGAGAGTGTCAGAGCTAAATTGAATCCTAGGTCACCCAGCTTTTGTCTGGAGAATGGAAGAATTGACTGGTGTGGGGAAAACCCAAAAAACCAGTCATGGAAGTATTCCAGGTGAGCAGTGGAGGAGAAAGATGAGAGCTTTCTCTTTTCACTTCTGAGTCTCCCAGTTCTTCACTGTTTGTCTAGTATTTCTGCTGTGTGTAGTGTTTCTGAACAACAACAGTTCCACTGCAAACACAAATCGAGGTGTTGGGAATGACTTCCCGGGCACAGACCATCCCTTTGCAAATGTTGGAAGGAGGGCTGAACAGCACAGGGACTAGGCGGCAGCAGCGACAGGCTGGCCGATGCACCCTCTGTCCCCTGCCAGCTGCTGCTTTCATCCACAGTCTCCCCTCAACCCATGTGCTTTGCAAGAGTTGCTTCTGTTGTATTCAACCCTGACAGAGTCAAAATCAGAATCCCCAGGTGGTCCCCAGGTGACCATTTTGAATGGTCATCCCAGGTGATTTGCACACAGGAGTTTGAAAACAGAAGGCAAAGATTGGTTTTGAAAATAAAGGTTTTTGTGAATGGATGCCCCACCCTAGCAGAACGCCTTTCATCACTTCTCTGGTGGCACAGGCTGTGTCGTGTCCATCAGAAGCATCGGTCCTTTCGTGCTCGATAAACTCCTCTGAGGGAGGCACTCCCCTATCTGTCCCTCCCTGGAAATACCTCCTGACCCCCCAGCGCAGCCCTCTGTGACCTTGTTCAAAATGCCAGGTCACCCAGAAGTACTGAACTTGAGGACTGTGTGCTTCCCATGTCCCTACCCACATTTCTCCAAAAGCGCGTGATGTCTGACTTCATCTTCTGCCAGAATGTGAGCTCCCCAGAGGCAGAGGCTGTGCCTGTCTTTGTGGCCTCAGAAAAAATAAAAGCATTTGGTCACTAGTAAGCTCTCAAATGATTCAGCAGATGAATACATAAATGAATAAATGGGCAAATGAATACATAAGTAAATGAACGAATTAACTAAATTCTCCTTGGCTGTTACTGGGTTGTATTGAACGAATCATTCAACTATTTGATCATGCTTCCTTATCTTAAATGTGAAAGTTTTTTCCTTATAAAGAGCTCACACAATTAAATGGTAAAAACAACAGATCACCTCATTAAAAAAAATGGGCAAAGGACTGAAATAGAAATTTCTCCAAAGAAGACATAGAAAAGGCCACAGGTACATACAAAGATTTTCAGTATCACTAATCATCAGGGAAATTCAAAATAAAATCACAGTGAGATATCACCTCACGCCTGTTGGAGTTACCATCATCAAAAAGAGGTGTTGATGAGGCTGTGGAGAAAAGGGAACACCTGGATGCTGTTGGTGTGAATGTGAACTGACACAGCCACTACAGAAAAAGGCATGGAGTTTTCCTCAGAAAAACTTAAACTAGAATTACCTTATGATCCATCAGTTTTACTTCTGGGAATATAGCCAAAGGAAATGTAAACAGTAACTTGAAGGGAATACTATTCAGCTGTAAAAAAGTGAGGAAATGCTACCATTTGCAACAAAATGAATGGGCCATGAAGGCATTGTGCTAAGTGAAGGCATACACAGAAAGACAAATACACCGTGCTTCACTTATATATGAAATCTTATAGAAATAAACCAAATTATTTCTCAGTTAAACTGGGGACAAAAAGAATGCTTAAAATTTGTTGCAATGACCAGATGAGGAAAATAGTATGTACAGAGCACTTTCATTATCGGATCTAAGCTCATACTGCTCACCCCATGACAGGCGAGTGGTTGAGAGACTAGTCTTGAGGGACGAGTTGTTGGGTAAAGGGATAGCAACTTTATCTGGAAAACCCAGGAAACCAAAAAGACAGTGGGCTCCTGCCTCCAAACACCGTTTTCCTGAGTTCAGGCTCTTTTTATAGTAAAAAGGGAGGGAAGAAGTCAAACACTTCCTGGTTCACATAGTCTCCAGAAGGGGTGTGTGGATTTCTCCCTCCTGCAGCCAGTCATAGGTGGGTCTGGTCAGGATGCCAGGTGAAACAAAGGTATTTTAGCTTAGAGCTCGTTACCTAAGAGGGAGAATTCCAAGAAACTGGCCATTATGTGTAATTTAGGCTTACAGACAATATCCCTTTAGTGATTAACTTGTTATAGAATACAAAAAGTGCTTCTCTATTATACTTTCACATTTTTTTCACATTAGGTCATTGTAACAAAGTTAATAAAGTTATAAATATCTCTTTAAATATATTTGTTATATAAAATACTGTTGTTTAATTAGGTCCCATTTGTTTATTACTGCTTTTATTTCCATTACTCTGGGAGGTGGGTCATAGAGGATCCTGCTGTGATTTATGTCAGAGAGTGTTCTGCCTATGTTTTCCTCTATGAGTTTTATAGTTTCTGGTCTTAAATTTAGATCTTTAATCCATTTTGAGTTTATTTTTGTGTATGATGTTAGAAAGTATTCTAGTTTCATTCTTTTACAGATGGTTGACCAGTTTTTCCAGCACCATTTGTTAAAGAGATTTTCTTTTCTCCATTGTATATTCTTGCCTCCTTTGTCAAAAATAAGGTGTCCATAGTTGCATTGATTTCTCTCTGGGCTGTTTATATTGTTCCATTGATCTATATTTCTGTCTTTGTGCCAGAACCATACTGTCTTGATGACTGTAGCTTTGTAGTATAGTCTGAAGTCAGGCAGGTTGATTACTTCAGTTCCATTCTTTCTCAAGATTGTTTTGGCTATTCAAGATTTTTTGTATTTTCATACAAATTGTGAAAGTATTTGTTCTAGTTCTGTGAAAACATACCATTGGTAGATTGATAGAGATTGCATTGAATTTATAGATTGCTTTGAGCAGTATACTCACTTTCACTATATTGATTCTTCTGATTCATAGACATGGTCTGTTTCTCCATCTATTTGTGTAACCTTTGATTTCTTTCATCAATGTTTTATAGTTTTCTATATATAGGTCTTTTGTTTCTTTAGGTAGATTTATTCCTAAGTATTTTATTCTTTTCATTGCAGTGGTGAATGGAATTGTTTTCTTAATTTCTCTTTCTTTTTTCTCATTGTTAGTGTATAGGAATGCAAGGGATTTCTCTGTGTTAATTTTATATCCTGCAATTTTGCTATATTCATTGATTAGCTCTAGTAATTTTATGGTGGTGTCTTTAGGGTTTTCTATATAAAGGATCACCTAATTAAACTTAAAAGCTTTTGCACAATGAAGGAAATTATAAGCAAGATGAAAAGACAGCCTTCAGAATGGGAGAAAATAATAGCAAACAAAGCAACTGACAAAGAATTAATATCAAATATATACAGCAGCTCATGAAGCTCATGGAGAAGCAAATGGTAACCCACTCCAGTGTCCTTGCCTGGAGAATCCCAAGGATGGCAGAGCCTGGTGGGCTGCCGTCTATGGCGCCACACAGAGTTGGACATGGCTGAAATGACTTAGCAGCATGCAGCTTAACTTCAGAAAAATAAACGACTCAATCAAAAAATTGCCCAAATAACTAAACAGACATTTCTACAAAGAAGACATAGGGATGGCTAATAAACACATGAAAAGATGCTCAACGTCACTCATTATAGAGAAATGCAAATCAAAACCACAATGAGGTACCATCTCACGCTGGTCAGAATGGCTGCTATCAAAAAGTTTACAAACAATAAATGCTGGAGAGGGTGTGGAGAAAACGGAACCCTCTTACATTGTTGGCAGAAATTCAAACTAGTACAGCCACTATGGAGAACAGTGTAGAGATTCCTCAAAAAAATATTGGAAATAGAACTGCCATACAACCCAGCAATCCCACTTCTGGGCATACACACCACGGAAACCAGAATTAAAAGAAACATGTGTACCCCAATGTTCATCGCAGCACTGTTTACAATAGCTAGGACCTGGAAGCAACCTAGATGTCCATCATCAGACGAATGGATAAGACTGCTGTGGTACATATACACAATGGAATATTACTCAGCTATTAAAAAGAATGCATTTGAATCAGTTCTAATGGGGTGGCTGAAACTGGAGCCTGTTATGCAGTGTGAAGTAAGTCAGAAAGAAAAATACCAATATAATATAGTCATGCATATATATGGAATTTAGAAAGATGGAAATGGTGACCCTGTATGTGAGACAGCAAAAGAGACACAGATGTAAAGAGCAGACTTTTGGACTCTATGGGAGAAGGCGAGGGTAGGATGATCTGAGGGAATAGCATTGACTCATGTATATTATGATATGTGAAACAGATCGCCAGTCCAGGTTTGATGCATGAGACAGGGTGCTCAGGGCTGGTGCACTGGGATGACACAGAGGGAAGGAATGGGGAGGGAGGTGGGAGAGGGGTTCAGGATGGGGACACATGTACACCCATGGCTGATCCATGTCAATGTATGGCAAAAACCACTACAATATTGTTAAGTAATTAGCCTCCAATTAAAATAAATAAATAAAATTTTAAAATGTTGTTGTTGTTGTTCAGTCTCTAAGTTGTGTCTAACCCCATGGACTGCAGCACACCAGGCTTCCCTGTCCTTCATTATTTCCTGGAGCTTGCTCAAACTCATGTCAGTTGAGTCAGTGATGCCATCCAGCCATCTCACCCTTTGTCACCCCCTTTTCTTCCTGCTCTCACTCTTTCCCAGCATCAGGATCTTTTCCTTGAGTTGGTTCTTCATATCAAATGGCCACAATATTGGAGTTTCAGGTTTAGCTAATATTCATTAGTCCTTCCAATGAATATTCAGGGTTGATTTCCTTTAGGATAGAATGGTTTGATCTCCTTTGGCTGTCCAAAGGACTCTCAAGAGTCTTCTCCAGCACCACAATTTGAAAATATTATATCAATTTATTTGCATTTATTACATTTATTTCTATATGTTAATTTTCTATCTCTGTCTCTATGTATATGTCTAGATAAATTTTATATACTTGTATATATGTAAAATGTTTTTGTATTTATGTATTTGTTTATAAAGCACTTTCACATAGTATTTTCTCATTTTGTCATTGTAATGTACTACATATATACATATATAATTGTGTGTGTGTGTATCTTCTTAGGGTTCAAAGAAGAAAAATTAAAAAATGCTAAATCCCTAATCTGTTAACTGAACAAGAAAAAGAAAAGCATTCATGGCAACAGTCCCTCAAAATCCCTGTTTCCATGCAAACAGCTGATTATGCTAATTCCCTTCTTCCTCAGTGGTCTCCTTAACTTCCAGATAAATGGCATAGCTTTCTTCAGGAACGTACTCTCTCAGAGTTAGTTAATCAGCCTGACCTGTGAGAGTCTTTGGTTTGGCCTTGTAGTTGTGCCAGTTTTTCACACCAAGCATTGAAGGCAGCTCCCTGGGGTGGGCAGGGAGTGGGCAGGCCGAGTTTATACACACAGCCTCTTCTATACTGAGGCATGCCACCCGGACACAAGCAGGAAACATTTCCTGTGCTGTTACTGTTTCCTGCTGTTCTCTGAGCCTTGCTAGAGAAGCTAAACTTGAATAGAGTCTTGTATTCATGATTAATGTTGAAATGTGAAGAATGGAGCAGATACAAAGCAGATGCAGTGATCAGGGAGGTTTGCCTTTTAACTGGGAACCCGTGTGTATGTGTGTGTATGAAATTTGTTGTTTTGAATAGGTAATACATGCAAAGGATTAAAAAATCACAATGATATAACAAGAGAGAGAGTCATTCCCCATCTCATGTATGTGAGACGCTGTATATAAACACAGTTCTGCCCTTTTCATTTTATTAGTACATGAAAACTTTCTTCATTCCTTTTAAAACAGCATACAGTTTTCTCTCTGCTGCTTATTTTATCTTTAGTCTGTCTTCTGATGCATTGTAGCCCGTGTTTTTTCTTGTGCTTGCTCTGCCCTGTATAACATAGTCAGTATGTGAAAATGCCCGTTTTCTAGCCAGCAAATTTGAATAAGCAATGCTTTCTTTAAATTATTTTTGAAATCTTCTTTCCCTTTCTCATTTTCTGTATGTTTTTTCATCTTTTTCAGCAAACTCTAGAGACATTAATTAAATCACAGCCCTAAAAATGCCTTAATATTTATGTTTCCTGTGAGCATTTAACATTTTGATTGTCCTTCTTTCTGGCCATAGGTGAGTCTGTCTGTCTGTCTCTCTTTTCTCTCTCTTCCTTTCCACCGTACTCTTACTGAATGATTCTGTATAGCTCTGGATTATATCCAAGCCAGTGGAAACTACAAGATTCTTATTTCCTTGGATACTGTCTGGATCATCATCTTGATTCCCTCCTTGATGCTTCTGAATTCATCAAGAATATGAATGCTTAATCATAAAGTATTTTATTGACTTTTCTGGATTATAGTGACCATTATCCACTATTATCTGCCTGTAAAAAATCAGACCATAGACTTTGAACAGTTTCAGTTGGATTCTCTTTCAGTTCACTTATTAAATTTTACTGTATGTAAAGCATTCTGTTGGGTTACCCAATAGGGAGCAGAGTGGAAAGAAGAAAAACAATAATCATTTTTTTGCCATAATCAGCTCATCATGTAGAAAGGAAGACTTTATTTCCCCATGTTACAGATTAGAAGAAATTTCATTATTTATTAAAACCTATCTATTAGATGCAATTAATATTTGAATATCTCCAACTATACTGAACCAGGAAGTGTTTTTCACTCAAGGTAACTTTCCATGTTGTTACAATTGACCCTGATTTGGACCTTTCCAAATATCTTTATATTATAGATTTTTAATGTTATTGAGTTTAAACAAAACATTTGTTTGATTTTATTTCTTTTAATTTGAATATGACTTTTTATGGCCCAGATCTGTTCAGTCTTGGTAAATGCTTCCTTTATATTTTAAAAGACTGCATTCTGCTGATTTTGACTAGATTGTTCCCTAAATATATATTAAAATCCATCCATAGCATTTACCTATTCTAAAGCCTGTTGTCCATTGTTCTGTCACTTATCAGTATTGAATTCTTTGACTATTCCTTGTTTTTCTTCATGTAAGAACTCTGTTATTTCATGCATAAATATTTAAGATTGTTATATCTTCTTGATGAATCAATTCACCCATTCCATTATGAAATACCTTCTTTGTCTCTGCTGATATCCTTTGTTCTAAAATATATTTTTCTGATACTCATATAGCGACTCCAGTTTTAAAAAAAAATTGTTCTATTATGGGAGATCTTTTTCTTTTCTTTTACACTAGACATGTCATTGTTGTTAAACTGTGTCTGTTGTAGGCAATAATGTGTTTTGCATTATATTTGGTCTTACAATCTGTACCTTTAAGTAGGTGTTTAGACCATTTATATATCATATGATGACATATCACAGAGTCTAAATTGACCATTTTGCTATTTGATTTCTATTTGTTTTATTTTCCTTTTGTCTTGTTTACTTATTTTCCTGCCTTATTTTGAATTGAATGTTTTTAAAATTTTTTTCTAATTTATTGACAAATCTCTCCAGTATTATTTTAATATATAGCTTATAGCATATAGTGTAAGTTACACATATTTTATATGTTATATATACTTATGTATAAGTTTAGCATATATATTAGAATAAATACGTATTGGGTTGGCCAGAAATTTTGGCCAACGTCTGTAACATCTTATGGGAAAGCTCGAGTGAGTATTTTAGCCAATCCAATAATAGACTATACAGTATATATGCATACATTGTAAATCTACTCATATGTATATACTACATTACATAGTACATATATAGTATATATTAATGTATATGATATTATATGTTATAAATATAAATATTTATTAAAACCTGTCATCAAATAATAATGACCACTATCCATAAAATATATTAGAACATAACATGGAATACAGGCATACCTTGGAGATATTTCAGGTTTAGTCCAGAACACTGCCATAAAGCAGATATCACAGTAAAGCTAGTCACACAAAATTCTTTGGTTACGCAGTGCATATAAAAGTAATGCTTACACTGTGCTCTAGTCTATTAAGTGTGTAATAGCATTATGTCTAAAAGTGCAGTGTGTATACCCTACTTAAAATATATTTTATTGCTTAAAAATGCTAACCATCATCTGAGACTTCAGCAAATCATAAGAGTAATCTCAAAGATCACTGGGAACAGATCATTATAACAAATATAATAAATAATGAAAATGTTTGAAATATTATGAGAAGTATAAAAATGTAACACAAAAATACAAAGTGAACAAATGCTGTTGAAACAATGCCATCAATAGACTTGGTCCATGCTGAATTGCCACAAATTTTCAGTTTGTAAAAAAATGAGTATCTGTGAAGTTCAATAAAGTGAAGCACAGTTAAATGATGTATGCTTGTGCTTTCATCTTTTTCCTTGTACATAATTGGTGGCATACACATTATTCTTAAGAATGTTATACTATTCACAGTACATGCTATAATAGTTATATACCTTTATATCATACATGTAATAACTCCTTTGTTAACTTTTAAAGAGCTTTATTTAATGAGAAAAAAAACTTTTTAATAACCCATGTTGTTACTATTTGTAATTTTTTTGCATTGATCTAGATTTCTACCTGTTTTCTATCATTTTTTATTCTCCATGAACAACTTACCCTTGACCTCCTATAGTCTCCTCAGATGCACATGGAGGGGCACCATGTTGAGACTGCTCGCTGTCTCTCCACCTGCACATCTTACTGCTTCTGGTATTCTTACCTGAACAATCCGGACACGTTCAGTTCAGTTTAGTCGCTCAGTCATGTCTGACTCTTTGTAACCTCATGGACTGCAGCACACCAGGCCTCCCTGTCCATCACCAACACCTGGAGCTTGCTCAAACTCATATCCATCAAGTTGGTGATGTCATCCAACTGTCTCATCCTCTGTCATCCCCTTCTCTTCCTGCCTTCAGTCTTTCCCAGCATCAGGGTCTTTTCCAAGGAGTCAGTTCTTCACATCAGGTGGCCAAAGTATTGGGGTTTCAACTTCAGCATCAGTCCTTCCAATAAATATTCAGGACTTATTTCCTTTAGGATAGACTGATTGGATCTCCCTGCATGCCAAGGGACTCTCAAGAGTCTTCTCCAATACCACAGTTCAAAAGCATCAATTCTTTGGTGCTCAGCTTTCTTTATAGTCCAACTCTTACATCCATACATGACTACTGGAAAAACCATAGCTTTGACTAGACAGACCTTTGTTGGCAAAGTAATGTCTCTGGTTTTTAATAAGCTGTCTAGGTTGGTCATAACTTTTCTTCCAAGGAACGTCTTTTAAATTCATGGCTGCAGTTATCATCTGTAGTGATTTTAGAGCCCAAGAAAATAAAGTCTGTCACTTTTTCCATTGTTTCCCCATCTACTTGCCATGAAGTGATGGGACCAGCTGCCATAATCTTCATTTTTGGAATGTTGAGTTTTAAACCAACTTTTTCACTCTCCTCTTTCACTTTCATCAAGAGGCAGGTCTCCCACATTAGTTCTTCACTTTCTGCCATAAGGGTGGTGTCATCTCTGTATCTGAGGTTATTGATATTTCTCCCAGCAGTCTTGATTCCAGCTTGTGCTTCATCCAGCCTGGAATTTCTCATGATGTACTCTTCATATAAGTTAAACAAGCCAGAAGAGAATATACAGCCTTGACGTACTTCTCTCCCAATTTGGAGCCTGAGCCTGAACCAGAACCTTCACCTGGTGGCTCCTGTCTCTGCTACATCCTTGAATCTGCCTCCAGACAGGAAGCTTGTATTAATATAATACACAGTCCATGGAATTCTCCAGGCCAGAATACTGGAGTGGGTAGCCATTCCCTTCTCCAGGGAATTTTCCCAACCAAGGTATCGAACCCAGGTCTCCCACATTGCAGGCAGATTCTTTACCAGCTGAGCCACAAGGGAAGCCTGTATAGTTTATAGCATATAGTATATATTTTATATGTAATATATACTTATATATGTTTAGCACATATATTAGAATAAACATATATTGTGTTAGCCAGAAAGTTCAGCCAACATCTGTGACATCTTATGGAAAAACCTGGGTTCACCTAAACCATTTTTATTCTCTCCAGGACCATTGTTTTCTGTTACCTGATTCCCAACGTCTTGTAAATCATTGTTTCACATATCTTGTTCTTTTTTGCCCATTGATTTGAGGTTGCAGTGTAAATACATTCCTTTATCATTGTATCTTAGCCAGCAGGGCAGTCTTTTTTTCATTTTTGATGGATCGTCTTGCTGGAGGTGAACTTGTTGGTTGACAGCTTTTTCTCTCAGTGCTTTGTCATTCCACTCCTTTCTCACCCATGCACTTCTAATGAGACGTCAGCTGTTAATAATCCTACTTTGTTACTCCGTATGTGATGAGTACTATTCTTTTGCTGCTTTCAAGATTTCCTCTCAGCCATTGGCCTTTAGCATCTTAACTGTGACCTACATAGGTGTAACCTGGTTGTCATTATTTGAGTTTCTTAGATGTATGCATCAGTAATCATCATATGATTTGGGAAGTTTTCAGTTATTTCATTAAATAGGTTTTTTACCCCTTTCTCCTCCTCTGTGGGATTCTCATTACATGTATGTTTCATGCTTGCCTGGGAAATCACATGGAAAAAGAAGCCTGGCAGACTACAGTCCATGAGGTACAGAGTTGGACATGACTGAGCTACTAACATTTCAACTTCAACTACCTCTTTTCAACTACCTATATTCAAGTACCTATTTTCCTGAGGCATGTGCAGGCCTGACTTCTGTGCTGTGTTTTTGAATTCTTAGTTTCAGTCTAGTTTTCTAGGGGTTGACTCTATGACTTAATAGCATAGTGGTCAGCCAGTGATTTGGGGGGAAAATTGTGCTCAGGTTTCTTGAGCTGGTAAGTTTTCCAGTCTCTCTGGATGGATTTGTGCAGTGGACAGGAGAAGTAGGTTAAAGGTTCTTAGATCTCTGAATTTTTACTTTCCACTAGTCTCTCCAGTTCTTCCCTCCACATGAAAATTCTCCAGCCTGGAGTCTGTGATGAGCTTCTATGACTCTTTCATTTCCAGGATCTCCATGTTACACATCTGGCTGTGCTTTACTTCTGCAACTGGACTAGACCTCAGGCTAGCAGAGATGCAAGTTTTCCCATTTATTTCTCAACAGAATTTGGTATTTTCACTGATAATGTTGCCATGCATTTTCATTCACCACCTCAAGTCATGTTTGCCTCCTCTGGCAGCAAGACTACTTGTTTTAATTACCAGCTCTGCCCTGAATAAGATTTCACTGTTGCTGACTGAGTTTGGGGTGCTTGAGAAATGCACTTGGCAAGAAAGTCAGAGGCATGTACCTTTCTCACGCGAAGTTCCATTAGCTTCTCAGGAATTAGAGTCCGTCATTTATGCTTTGCCCTTGCAGAATTTTTCTGAACCTTTATTAATGTTGTTTTTGTCTGTTTTATAAAGTTTCTTTGTGTGTGTGTATGTGAAAGGCATTCTGCAACCTCCAATGCTGTCATAACAGGAGGTTTGATCTTTTAAAGACATGAAAATGGAAAGACTGCCATAGAGATACATGGTGTGTGTATATATACATACATATAAAAGCATACCATTATGTATATGCACACAGCATAATGTATAAACAGCATTATAAGTGTGTGTGAGATGTGTATATGTACATAGATGTATATATATTTGTATATATAATTTTGCCATTTTTTATTTTTTGTATGTTCGGATTTTCAACTGGCATAATTTTCTGTGGTGTGATTAATTTCATTTAATCTTTATTTCAAAGACGATATGTTACTGGCAACTAATTACCCGTCTCTCACTTTTTTTTGCTTTTTATTTTAGAAGAGAGTTCACTCAGTAAAGAACACTGGATTGCAGTTTCCTTTTTTATTCACCCTTGACGGCTGCCTGTGGTATTTGATGAATTATCTCTCGTCCTTATCTTTATCTTTATGCAGTAAGCCTACCACCCTAGCCCCATTAGATGCTTGTAAGATTTTTCTCATATTATCATTGGTGTTCAGCAAAATGATTATGATCACCTCAAAGTGGGTATCGATTATGTTTATTCTCCTTGCAACTTGAGTTTTTTGAATTTTTGGATTTATAGTTTATATAAAATTTGGAAAAAAAATTGGTGTCATTTCTTAAAATACTTTAGTATTTTTTACCCTCAATTAATATGTATATTGGACCGTATACTATTGCCCTCTAACCTACTGAAGATCTGTTTATGATCTTTTATCTTTTTTTCCTCTATTTCTTTGTTTTTTTTAATTTATTTGTTTTTTATTGTGAAGGATAATTGCTTTACAGAATTTTGTTGTTTTCTGTCAAACCTCAACATGAATCAGCCATAGGAATACAAATATTCTCTTGAGCTTCCTTCCCATCTCCCTCCCATCCCACCTCTCTAGGTTGATACAGAGCCCCTGTTTGAGTTTCCTGAGCCATACAGCAAATTCCCACTGGCTATCTATTTTACATATGGTAATGTAAGTTTCCATGTTACTTTCTCCATATATCTTAATTTGATCATTTTCTAATTGCTGTGTCTTCAGGTTTACTAGTTTTTTTTTACTCTGAAATGTAGGATCTGTTATTCATCCCAGCCAGTATGTTTTCTATGCCTAATATCATATTTTTAGTATCTAGAAGCCCTATTCTGCTCTTTTTTATATCTTTTTTCTCCTCACCACACTCACAGTTTTCTTGACCTTCTTGAAAATGCAGAACCTGTTTCTAAAATGCAGATCCTGTGTTTTATCTCCCGCTAGATATTCATTTCTGTCATTTTAACATTGTTCATTTTTTTCATGCCTCATAAATTTTGATTGGATACCAGACATGCAGAACTTTATGTTGTTTGTTGCTGGATTTTGCTTCATTATTATACTGTTAGATTTTGTTCCAGCACTTAAGTGACTGGGATCATTTCAAGACTTCTTTTTCATCTTTCTTAGGGTGAGTCCAGATAAGCCTTCAGTGTAGGGTGAATTTACTCCTCTAGTAGGCAGAATCCTCATAAAGACTACACCGTACATTACAAAGATTTTCCACTGTGGTTAGAGTTCTCGGTGAGCTCTAGGAACTTGTTCATTCCAGTCCTGGCTTACAGTTCTTTCTGGACTTTAGAAATCTTCTCCTTATATTTGAACATTAGAACTCAGCCAAGGGTTCAAGAACTTCTCTGCCCACAGTGGGGGTGTGGTGGGGTTCCATTCCCTGGAAGGCCCAGGAGGGAACTGCTCAATTTCAGTAATTTTTTTAACATTTCAGATAGTAAATATTTTTTTATTTCTAGATGTATATTTCTGTGTGTTTGTTGCTGTTGTTCAGTCACTAAGCTGTGTCCAAGTCTTTGTAACCCCATGGACTGCAGCATGCCAGGCTTTCTTGTCCTTCACTATCTCCCAGAGGTTTTTCAAATTAATATCGATTGAATTGGTGATGCTATTGAACCATCTCATCCTCTGCCTCTCTCTTCTTCTTTTGCCTTCAGTCTTTCCCAGCATCAGGGTCTTTTCCAATGAGTCAGCTCTTCGCATCAGGTGGCGCTAGTATCACAGCTTCAACATCAGCCCTTCCAATGAATATTCAGGACTGATTTCCTTTAGGATGGACTGGTTGGATCTCCTTGCAGTCCAAGGGACTCTCAGAGTCTTCTCCAACACCACCATTCAAAAGCATCAATTCTTTGTGGTGTTGATGTGCATACTCAAAACCATATTTATGTATTATTCAATCACTTTGTTGAAATTTCCTAATTTTCATTTATACAAATTATGATTTTTCTCTTTGTCCCACTAAACATGTTTAAATTAGCTATTTCCAACATGAAATGTTTTCTGAGATGATTTTCTTTTCTATGAGAATATACTGATTATATGATTCTGGCCTTTTGTATATTGTGTAGTGATGGCATATATCCTCAACATTGTGGATATTATGTTGTAGACATACAGATTCTGTAAGTCTTTGTAAGAATAGGGCAGTTTTGCCTTAGAAGGCAAGCAAACTGGCTACATTCGTGTTGCAGTTTCTGTTGCGTATGTGGCAGGTGACTCTTCAGACCTTGGGTTGCCTTGTTCTGTCTGCACTCTACACAGGAGTTCATGGTTCAGCTGGAGACAAAAGCAGAGTTTAGACACATAACTTGAACTTCGGCTTTATGGCTCTCTTTTTCCTGCAGTCCTGGTTGCCCCAGGCACCTCTTGCCAGTTCCTTCATCAAGAAATGGGACAGAATTTCTCTCCCATCGTGCAGCCTTCATGACTGGTCCAGCACTTCGGGAAAAGCTGAAAAGATGGGGACCTCATTTGTAGCCGACTGCTTCAAGTTTCAACTCCCCTAAAAATCTGCCAACTTTGTGCAAGCTCCAGAGTGCTCAGAAAGGTTTTTGTTGGTGGTTTGTTTTTAATCTTGCCCAGAGTTCATAGTTATGGTCTCAGGCTGGTCATTTTGTTGGGAACTCCCTGTTTCCTAGTAGAAGTAGAATTTCTTCTCACCTGAATTTAAAGTGAATTTCTCAATAAAAAGGCTTGTTTCTATTGGCTACTTGATGGCATATCACTTTGACACTCAAATAAAACTATATTTTTCTGTACAGGTGTTATGTAATGTAGGCTTATCTGTGAGACCCTGTTTGTTAAATTGTTATCATGGCATGCATAAATTTCAGGTGTTATCATAAAGAAAAGATTAGGGGTAATGGTACCTGATAAAATTGCTTGAAACCAACTGTCTCAAATTCATGTGACAAAGATACAGATTTAGGTCTTGTCTTTTGAATATTATGCCTGTTAGGATATCAGATAAGAGTCTAAATGAAGAATTTCTCAGTAAAGTATTACTGTATGAATTTTAGTATATATATTTTTGTGGTACCAATTATAATTATTCAGAAGTTTTTCTTTAATAATTTTCTTTGTTCTTTGTTGTGATCCATATAGAAGTGAATATTGAACATTTAATTAAGGAACATTACATGCTAATATTTTTAAATTGTGTTATAGCAAATACGTTAGTGAACTGAAACTCTGATAGGTTCTGATGGTGGTGGTGGTTTAGTTGCTAAGTCGTGTCCAACTCTTGCAACCCCATGAACAGTAGCCTGCCAGGCTCCTCTGTCCATGGGATTCTCCAGGCAAGAGTACTAGAGTGGGTTGCCATTTCCTTCCCCTTGATAAGTTCTAGACTGCTGTAAATGTTCTAAGGCTCTGAGTGATGATGGTGAGCTATTAAATTTAATAGGTGAATTCAGATTTCAGTATCAAATAGGGGAAATACATATTACTTTCCTATTTTCTAATAGTTGTGTAGCATCCCTCTTTACTGCTTTTCACAGAGATTAGATGAAACATGATTATAACTTTGTTATGTCCAAGACACAATTTAAGATTCTTTTTCATGGCCATTAGGTAAATGTAATTGCTTGTTTTCAGAGAAGTGTCCATTTGCAAATAGGTAAGAGAGTTAGTTCTACTTGGAGGAGAAAATCTGACCACTTGAGTGAGTGGTGATGGTGTGATTGTTACAGTGCCACAATTTTAAGAGTCGCTTGAGCGATTTCCCTGGTAATCTAATGGTTAAGACATTGCTTTCCAGTGCAGGGAACACAGGTCTGATCCCTGCTCGGGGAACTAAGAAGGTTCTAGGCACTTGACCATAAAATATGGTTGCTTTTTCTTTCACTTCCATAAATATTTATATGTTTATTACCCTAGAACCCAATAGCTATAGCTTTGGACAGACTTTCTTTAGGGTAGAAAAAAGTCAAGAACAGTCCTAGTAGATCCTGCAACAGATTGAAACTTACATGAGGTGTTCTTCCAAAACTGATATTAGTTTCCAGGTTAAAAAAAAAAAAGAGGTGAACATTAAGGCCACATTGACCTCAAATCATTTTGCTCTTGGTCTAACACGCTTTAAAAGGAAGGTGTAAGTGTGCTGTCATGATCACTAGCATTGGCACAGGGACACTGGCATTCCAGCCCTGACTCCAATGTTCAGCAGACCCATGGTGACAAGTACTTCATCTGACTCAAAATTAGTTTTTCACAAATAAAAAGCAGATGAATAAAAGCCTGAGCTACATTTAGTGACTAGGAAAATCTACATATCACAGCACTTTCACTGCTTGAAATAAAGTAGTAAAAATGGATGCTTTAAGACAGCAAAGCATAGGGACTTCTCTCGTGGTCCAGTGGTTAAGACTCTCTACTTCCAATGCAGGGGGCATGGGTTCAATCCCTGTTGGAGAACGAAGATCCCACAAAAATCCAAAGTCAGCTCCATCCACATAATAAAAGGAATAATAAATACGAAAGTCAGGAAGGTTAATGAAAATTTTGAAACTCTAGCCAAGAATTTAGACAATGCAAGAAGACTGCCTTGGCAATTACACAGTAGCCACTGAGCAGAAGCCTTGTGAAGAGCTGGCTATACTCTGGCCACACCATTCTGCCTGTTTAGAACTGGGCCATAATGCAAGAAGAAGTAATTAAAAAACCCAGAATGCTCTTGAACATTTCAGGTATTAAATATCTAAGCCAAATGTGCAGGGGAATGATGTTAAGCACTGAGAAACTTCTTTGCATCAATTAGAAGATTGAATACAAATGAAAGTCATCAATATCCAGCTTGGGCTCTGAAAAAGCAGGACTTCCTATCTCAAAGCACATTTACCTTAATTGCAACTCACAAAGCTTCGAAGTCTTTTCCCCTTGAAATTATATGGGCTTTTATCAGAAAGGAGGTCAGCTTATTCATGATATTCATTGAAATTGTTTCTTCTTACACAGACCTTCAGCAACTTCAATATAGGAAAGATTATATGTGTTGTCTTTATCCTAGATTGAACTTTGATCGAATTTGTTCTTAAAATACCTGTAGTGCTCGCAGAGTACAAATTAAATTCCATGCAAATAATACTGATGCAACTGATAAGCTAACAATCTGTTCTTGAAAAAAGAACCAGTTAATTCAAAACTGCAAGGAGATCCAATCAGTGTATCCTAAAGAAAATCAGTCCTGACTATTCATTGGAAGGACTGATGGTGAAGCTGAAACTCCAGTATTTCGGCCACCTGATGCAAAGAACTGACTCACTAGAAAAGACCCAGATGCTGGGAAAGATTGAAGGCTTGAGGAGGAGTCAACAGAGGAAGAAATGGTTGGATGGCATCACTGACTCGCACATGAGTTTTAGTAAGCTCCGGGAGCTGGTGATGGGCAGGGAAGCCTGGCATGCTGCAGTCCATGGGGTCACAAAGAGTCGGACACAACTGAGTGAGTGAACTGAACTGAAATAAAAACTGGGTACCTGTAATGCAGTCTTGCAGGGAAAGAGGGGCTATTGCTGTTATCCTGTCCCAGCTTGCTTTGCCCGCTACATGACAGGCTAATGAATCTGAGAGATGAGATTTTGAGGCCAAGAATACGACTTTATTGAGAAAGCCAGCTAACCGAGAAGATGGCAGACTTAAGTCTAAGAGTAACCATTTTGTTGGGGTCTGGAAATCAGGTTCTTTTACAGAACCAGAGAAAGGGGCTCTGAGGAACTAAAGTCGAAATGCAGAAAGGGAGGGAGAGGCAGTGGAGAAGTAAAGTGAGGTGGTCTTCAGTCTTGCAGAACATCTGCAGGCAGGGCTAACCTTTGGAAGGAGTGTGTTAGTCTCTTTTTTCTGACAGACATTCAGGTGGTTGTTGTTGTTTAGTCACCAAGTCACTTCTGACTCTCTTACAGGTTAAACTTGGACTTTTATAAGTTAGGGGGGGGCTTGGTTCTCAAAGGAGAAACATTTCCTCCATGAAGGTTAGCAGTTTTTGACAAACACCTGATTGATTTGAGCTTCTGATTCCACTGAAAAAGCAGGCATGAAAGGAAGTGGCATTTCTGGCTGGCACCTCTGGCATTTTGACCATTTCCTTGAAGAAGCGCCAGAGTTAAGGGTGTAGAATCTGATGCTTCTTGGGGCTGCTGAAGTTCTCAGGCTGGAAGGGTGGGAGGTTGAACTTGAATTGCGCATGTGTGTTGTATTTTGTGTATATTATTATGCTTTGACATCTTTCAAAACCTTTCTGGCTGCCTCTCCCTATTGGCTGATTCTTAGAGATAACAAGGGCTTGGCCAAGAGCATGACTTTGGCAGACTAACTCATCCAGAGCCTACTCCACTCTCTGGCCTGTGTACCCCAGGAGGCAGTGTTCTCCTGCTTTAATCACCCCACAGCCAGTTGGTAGGCAAGTAGGGACTGTCTGTACAGCCCAGAGTCTGGTCAGTTCTTGAGACAAGTCAATTCCAAATTGTTCACCCTGCTTTTTCCATGGAACCCCAATAATGACTATGCCTGAATGTTCTTCTCACTCTCTGACCATCCTGGTGCCTCCCATCACTAGGGTCTGTAAGTATGATGTGTGGTTTTTTTTTTTTACATCAATCTGTCCTCTGTGCTCTCTTGCGTCCATACCCAACCATCTAATAAAAGAATTCAGAAACACTACAAATCAGGAGTTGGAGAAAGGATGGGGCCCGCAGTTACAATTTCTTCCATCTTTCCCTCTAATGAATGGTTTGGTGGCAAGCTGTTCATGAAATTATTGGGTTAGTAGAAAAGTTTGTTCAGGTTTTTCCATTGCATCTGAGAAAGATGCTAAGAAAACCCAAATGAACTCTCTGGCTAACCCAGTGTGTCCAAAGGTGTATTGTAGTGCTGAACACCTGTCAAATTTATTTCCCTTTCTCATAAGTGAAAATCATAAATAAATGGTTCGTATTATATATAGGATGGATGAACACCAAGGTCCTACCATATAGCACAGGGAACCAGATTCAATACCCTATGATAAACCATAATGGAAACGAATATGGAAAATAATATATATGTTTAACTGAATCACTTGGCTGTATAACAGCTAACACACATTGTAAATCAACTAGATTTGAATACAATAAGTTTTTATAAAATAAATAAATTAATGGCTCAGTTGCATGCCAAGAATTTGCTTACCATCCAACATTTCCTGCCTCACTACCATTCTCACACTTTTGCTGAGACTGCACCTCCCAATGAAATATTAGATTTTAAATTTTGTCTCAAGCTCTGTTTTCCAGAGACCTCGCTCACCAATGATCCTCCTAAAATCCTGTGTCTCTGTAGATGCTGTTATGATACTCTTTCCCAAGACTATGTTCTTCTTGAAATAGGGAAAGATTGTATAATTCCTGTTCATTTTTTGTTACTTCTTGGTTTAGCTTTCTCTCAGTCTCAGTAGACTTCTTCATAAGACTGTGCCCCAAATATCTCATTTATTATACCTTCCAGCTAGTTTGTTTGAAAGAAAAATACAGTTGAACTCTGTGGTAATTTGTGTTCTCTCTTGACTACATATGTAAATATTTGAGGTGCATCAAAAGGTCTGTCTTCCCAGTCTTTTCTTCTTATCTTCTTTGGTGTGTACGTTCTTATTGCTAAATAACATTTTACCCTGGGTTCTCACTTTGGGTTGAACTCAGGTAAAGATGAGGAGTGCATTTGCTTTGCCTGAATTGAAGAGTAGGCTAAGATGACCTCTGTGTGGTGTTTCTTTCTTTCCCTCCAAGACTGCAGACACTGCCAGTGAATTCACAGAATTGTGTAGATTGGGTCTCGGTCAAGAGCAGCTTCCTGTTCAACAGAATATTTAACACTTAAGTCCTTGGAGTCAAGTCTAAATAGCTTCTTACTGTAATTTTCCTGGTTTATTAGAGACAGTCAGTGCAAACCTTGTTAATTCCTTTTTTTTTTCATGCTAGTATATCTTTTCTTTTCTTTTTCTGGTATTTGTAGCCCCTTGGCCATTCTCAAGCTCTGAGTTTACAAACTTTAAACAAGTGCATCCTATAAAATGGTCACTGTGCTGCATTCTCTTGGAAGACTAGGCTGAATTCTCTAAAGGGGAATAAGATGAAGGCTATATTGGGAGACACCTCCTGACATAAGAGAGCATCTGTGAACACATACAGACTATCCCTAGGACCAGCTCTCAAAATGATGCTGCAGTTCTGAAGAGGGCTGGACACTCAGCAACAGTGGATGGAAGTTCTCAGAGATGTGCAATTTAAAATTAATAATACCATTTGTACTTTATGAAGCCTGGGAAGACATAGGAGGCAGTTATATACAATATTTTAAAACAAATATTATTTCTCTTCTCTATTAGGTAAACTTAAATTTATGTTTTCACTCTTTAGACTCACAATAATGCTATTCTTTTGCTTACAAATATCCTGCATTTGAAAAGGAATGATTGTACTCTGGGCAGAATGAAGCTTCTGTTTTCTTTCTTTGTTTTTCTGTCTCCAAAAGCTGCCATAATAATATAACTTCATAGTTAAATAATTCTTTAAAATGGTTTATACAGCTTTTGTAAAGATCTTTAAGCTCATGTTTTCCCCAAAGCATTCTTAGGAGCAGACTATTCACATTCTACAAATTAGCCTGAAGCTTAAAGACGATGAGTGAACTGCTCCATATCAAACATCTAAGGAGGAAAGGGCTTTGATCAGAACTTGGGTCTTTTCTTACTAACTGGTAATCTGCCCCCTACACTGTTCTGATTCTTTGAACAAAAAGGTAAATGGAAAACAAAGTTATTCAAATAGCACTGTGGGATAAGGGCAAGCTGATTATAATGGAAGTCAGTTATTATATTAGATAGGTGTCTAGGTCATGTTCTGTTTGCTGTTTGTTTATAGATGAGGAAAGTGAGCTAGAAGGTGGAGATCAGAGGAAGGGTCCTGGCAAAGGGGTGCTCCATGCTAATACGGAGTGACATGGGGAACAGGTACCCTTGAGAGAAGACAAAATACTTGCTGAGGTGTGGTTGAGAACTGCAAGGAAAGGTGTTGGAGGGAGGCAGCAGCGTTAGTGTTAATGGTCTTTGAAGTCCCTTGGCTACAGTGTGTACGGTCGTGAAGAGCGGACACAGCTGGGCGGCTGAGCGCGCGCGTGCACGCGCACACACACACACACACACACACACACACACACAGATATGGGCACACACACACACACACACACACACACACACACACACACACACACACACACACACACACACAGATATGGGCTTCCCAGATGGCACAGTGGTTAAAGAATTTACCTGCCAATTCAGGAGAGGCAGGTTCAGTCCCTGGGTGGGAAAGACCCCCTGGAGAAGGAAATGGGAACCCGCTCCAATATTCTTGCCTGGGAAATCCCATGGACAGAGGAGCCTGGAGGGTACAGTCCATGGGGTCACAAAGAGTCAGACACGACTGAGCATGTACATACAAGATCCAGGAAAAATGTTCCCAGAGTGAAGAGAGAGAACTGGGTATGAGCAGTGATCGTGCAGATTCCGTGGACCGCTCTACGGACTGTCCTGTGACGCAGACAGAGGCGGAAGGGATTTGCTGCACACAGAGCAGCTGTTGCTTCCCAGAGCTGCAATGTGTAAATGAAGAAGAGCTAGCTCATGGGGAGACTCTTAATATATATGCAGGAGACATGGTAATAGTAATGAAGGGGAATACAGGTGTGAGGGGGAGACTACAGTGGAGAAACCCAGGGAGAGTGGAGGGCAGATCTCTTTGAGAATGTAGCATTTGATCAAAATCCTGAAAAATTATGGCCTAAATCTTGGATTGTCTGAAAATGATGTTTTGGGGACAAATTTAAAGTTACCATAACTCTAATTTAGTAACTGTTTTCTAACTTGAGGAATTATTTTTATAGTTGGTATTATTATTATTAAAATGTTTTTACATTAAATGTATAATATATGCTATTAATCATATACCTGTGTACATATTCATACACATACATTCACACACACACACGCACACGTATGATACTGAACCCCAAATCAGGTTACCATAAGAAAATAGAAGTAGTATTAAGAGAATTACTTATAAGTGACTGAATAGCAACTTCCAATCACACACACAAACACACACAGAAATACAGAAAACTGACAAACTGAGATTCATCATTCATTTATGTATAAGATATTTTTTAAAACATATGCCTTTTGATTAAAAGTAATAAAGTCTTTTGTGTGTCTGTAACTGGTAGATAGTTGAATATTTCTTCTTTGTTTCAGCACACTTATAAAAAGGAAAAACTAACTTGTGAAAAAATAGGTTAAATATTAAGATGTAATTTCTGCCAGCTAATGGTGTGCTGAAGCCTTTGACTGTGTGGATCACAACTGTGGAAAATTCTTAATGAGACAGAAATACCAGACCATCTTACCTGCCTCCTGAGAAACCTGTATGCAGGTCAAGAAGCAACAATTAGAACCAGACATGAAACAGACTGGTTCCAGATTGGGAAAGGAGTATGTCAAGGCTGTATTTTGTCACCCTCCTTATTTAACTTATCTGCGGAGTCCATCATGCCAAATGCCAGGCAGGATGAAGCAGAAGCTGAAATCAAGATTGCTTGGAAAAATATCAATAACCTCAGATACGCAGATGACACCGCACTTACAGCAGAAAGAAAAGGAGAACTAAAGAGCCTCTTGATGAAGATAAAAGAGGAGGGTGAAAAAGCTGGCTTAAAGCTCAACATTTAAAAAACGAAGATCATGGCATCTGGTCCCATCACTTCATGGCAAATAGATGGGGAAACAATGGAAACAGTGACAGACTTTATTTTCTTGGGTTCCAAAATCACTGCAGATGGTGACTGTAGTCATGAAATTAAAAGATACTTGCTCCTTGAAAGAAAAGCTGTGACTAACCTAGACAGCATATTAAAAAGCAGAGACATTATTTTGTCAACAAAGGTCCGTCTTAGTCAAAGCTATGGTTTTTCCAGTAGTCATGTATGGATGTGAGAGTTGGACCATAAACAAGACTGGGCGCTGAAGAATTGATGCTTTTGAACTATGGTGTTGGAGAAGACTCTCGAGAGTCCCTTGGACAGCAAGGAGATCCAACCACTCCATCCTAAAGGAAATCAGTCCTGAATATTCATTGGAAGGACTGATGCTCAAGCTAAAACTCCAGTACTTAGGCCACCTGATGGGAAGAGCTGACTCATTAGAAAAGACCCTGATGCTGGGAAAGATTGAGGGCAGGAGGAGAAGGGGATGACAGAGGATGAGATGGTTGGATAGCATCACAGACTCAATGGACATGAGTTTGAGCAAGCTCCAGGAGATGGTGAAGGTCAGGGAGGCCTGGCATGCTGCAGTCCATGGGGTTGCAAAGAGTCAGACATGACTTAGCAACTAAATAAACATTGAAAATTTACTATCATTAGCTCTAAAAATGAAGTATGAATCCCCAGATAGCTGTGAATGCTCCAGGCAGTTCAGGAAAAACATCAGTGCCTTATCAGACTTTGTAAGTTTACTTCCACAAATTCAGACATCCTGAGATCTCTAGTGTATCTCTTGGATTCTGGTATCTTTAGCAATCTTTAGCAAAATATGTTTGTAAGTGGTGAGTGGTTTATGAGGCTAGTTCAGTTCCAAGAGTGGTCAGTGTGAGGACTTTACATCAGCAACTCTTGCCTTGAGCATAACGTACAGCACTGTTCCCCTTGCCCAGGCCCTGGTACCTCGACTTTGGCTCTGCTTTCCCTAGCTGGATTCTTTGTGTTGTTACTCATGAACCCCACACACCCTTTTAAGGCAGCAGCTCTACTTTTTCTCATAGAAATCAAAACAGGAAATCAGTATGTCACTAGAGCAAATGCCTGGGAAATTTCCCTTAGTAATCAACTGGCAGGAATATTTACCTGTATATCTGAAAGGTTGCATGAGAGGATCTTAGGACCTGTTGATCTTATGAATTGGGCATTTCAAGGTTTTCCAGCATCCTTGTGATAAATACTGAGTCTTTCTTGACAGCAAGACTGACTTCCTGATGACAGGAAGTGCGTAGTACCGTCCACTCTGACAGCCCTAGAGATTGCCCGCCTTGGTGAACACATTTGAACAAACGAATGAATGAATATGTGAATGGGCCAGGTGTGAAATTGTGAGTTCTGATTTGCTATTGCAGTACTGTGTTTCTGCCCCAGCACTGGAATTCTAGTGTAGGAGATTTGGTTCTGCATGTTTTTTCATTCAATTTCTATTCTCAGAGTGAAAGGTGAATTATTCTTCCTGCTAAGAGGAAGCAGGCATGCAGGCATCTGGGTGGCTAGCAGTTGGGAAGGAAAAACAGATTGCAGAGCAAAAGAAGGCTTTTGCAAGGAAACATTTGGAGAAAGCAAGCCTGCTGTGGAAAGCAAATCTGTATTTCACACGATTCTCTTGGAATTTTAAAGGGAATATGTTGTTTTAGGAGTCAGGAGCCTTTATCTTAGAGATGTAACAGCAGGGGTACAGTAAAATTTGAATGAAGCCCAGAAAAGATTCTTTTATCTTTATCTTGGAAATTTGTGTGTATATATATATATGTGTGTGTGTGTGTGTGTGTGTAATACAATCTAAAACTTATCCACTAATTAAGGCAAAGTATAAGAAATTGAATTTTAGAGTTTATCTTCTTCATTGTGAATTGGTAAAAAGGAGTTTGCAATGTGTAACACTTCATTCATTCTTGAAAAAGCAGTGTGCTGAGAATCAGTATGAGCTGGGCACAGGGTATATAGTTAAGTGACTGAAAGAGTCTGTATCTTAGAAACAGATGAATAAAGGGGTGAGTTCTGGAGCGTTTCGTGTGTGATGATGGAATCGTGATACCCGGTTTGCACAGAGTCTGATGGAGCCGAGTGAGGGGCTGAGCTGGGCGCGGGGGAAGGACGTTCGGGAGAGGAGCGTGTGTGTGAGGGCGCTGAGACAGGCATGAGCTGGCTGTGCAGGGCCCGGCAGCGCGAGCAGGACCCTGTGATGATGCACCCACGTTACCAAACACACAAGTGAGCCCGGTGCCTGGCTGCCTGATCACCCCCTCCTGTTCTAGAACAGCCCATCTCTCAGGATGCCTCACTCCTCAGTGGTAGTCACACGCCAGCCTGCTGTGCCACCAGGCAGGGGCACCAAGCACCTTACATGGAAAACAGTGAACCTTCTTCCCTTTGAAAAAAAATAAATATAGAAAAAAAGCTATGAAATGTTCCACCTCCAGTGGGTATTACTGTAGCTGTAAACTCAGGGAAATAGTGGAGGACGAGGAAGCCTGTTGTGCTGCAGTCCTTAGGTTGAAAATAGCTTAGCGACTGAACAACAGCAACTCCGTAACCCTCACTCGCACTGTGTGTTATGGTGACTAGCAGAATTCAAATATTGCTTTTTAAACCAATCTCGACATTATTTCCAAATTCTGTCTCAGGCTAAATTGCTTCCTGATATCCCCTCCCCAGTGTGGGTTTAGGACTCATTTGAGCAACAGGATAATTTAAAAGATTATTCTTTCCTGCCGAAGGTGAACAAGCCAGAAATATATCAGCCAAATAAATTAAAGGGCAGAGTGCACCCTTGTGTGGGCTTATATATGTGTTTACGTATATGTGTCCACATCCCTGCATTATGTTTGGGTGTGTTGGCATGTGCACATGTGTGTACATGCATGTTTCTGTGTGCAAGGGTGTGTGTGTATTGTGTGTGTAGGTGTGCACGTGTGTGCCCACATTTGCATGTGTGCATGTGGACATACATTGTCCATTTTATGTGTATTGTGTGTGTATACGTGCATGTGTATATGTGACTATGTGTCTGTATGTGTGGGGGGGGAGAGGCTGGGAGCCAGGTCATGGGGGACTTCTAGAATATGCTTTGCCTGCACCAGTGGAAGAGCTTTGAGCAGAGCAGAGCTAGAACTTAACTTCATTTTGCAAGGATCACGGAGGCTGTTCTGGGCAGAATGGCCTTCCAGAGGGAAGGAGACAGGCTAGAGACCCACTGGCTTTGACTGTAGAGCCAGGGCCAGTGAGCACTGTGGCTGGGGCCAGTGCAGGAGATGGAGGGACTGAGGAGAGGGGGGGATTTTGAGTCAGAGCTGTGGGTTTAAGTCCTAATTGTGTGATAAACTAGCTGGGAGCATTGATATTTTCCCTAACTACTTGATCTTCTTCAAAGCAGCGTTCTGTGAATAAGATGATCTCGATATATAAAAGCATTTCCTAAAGTCTCAATGTCTCTGTAATTAAGCCTATTGCTTAGGGAAGAATTCTTCAAGCAGCAAATCAAATGAGTGGGTCATGAAATTAGTTTAGTGGGTCTCTTTTAGCACTTAAATAGAAATAAAACAGAATAAGAGAGAAGAGAAGGCATTTTGATGTTTCGGGGAAGGTTGGCATGGAGATTATTCTTGGAGTCAGATGCCTCGCCTTCCAGAATGCAAGATTCCACAAGTTAATTTTTATCTCTGATCTCAGCATTCCTATCTTAAAAGTTGGTAGTTAAAACACTTTTTAAAATGCCTTTGTAGAGCATGATTAATCAGTTTATTACTTCTGTTTATACCTTTTCAAAGCTAATGATTTATGAGCTCTGCTTTGATTATGACAATTAGTAAATGAAAATGTGTTTGCATTTCTACCAGTCTGTTTACATCTCACAAGTCTTACTGTTCTCACAGGGGAGCCCTGTACTTATAGCTCCAATCAGGGCCAACTGTCCCGAACATACAGTCAACAGATCTAAAAAAACTAGCACCCATAATGTACTGTTTTCATGCCTTGGACAAAATTCAGTTTCTTCTTCCATATTGTAATGGGTGTTTTAGTTAGGAAAACCAGTATAATGCATAGGAAATGAGTAATTTCTATTGCATACTCAAATTTCAGACCTTCCCTTTGTATCTGAAATATAATTTACCAAATAGCACTGCCATGTACCATTTTCAGAAACATGCACATGGGGTATGCTTCTACATATATATTTTATCTACTGATTCTTAAGAGGATAAGGAAAAATAGTTGACAAAGGAACGTTGAGAGCAAACTATCTTAAGAGTTTATTGATTTATTTTTGAATTTTTTAAATAGAAAAAAATTATATTATTTTCTATATTGATATTCAGAAAGTATTTTTCCAGCTTTATTGAGTTATAGATGAAGTATAATATTAAATTTAAGATGTATACCATAGTGATTTGGTATGCATATGTATTCTGAAATGATTACCACAAAAAGGTTAGTTAACCCACTAAACATTTCGCATAGCCTTCGTGTGTGTGTGTGTGTGTGTGTGTGTGTGTGTGTGTGTGTGTGTGTTGAGAGCATTCAAGATCTACTCTCATAGCAATTTTCAATTATACAGTACCTATTATTAATTATAGTCACCAAGATGTACATTAGATTCCCAGAATTTATTCCTCTTGTAGCTGGAAGGTTGTACTCTTTGATCAACGTTTCCCCATTTCCCTACCCCCAGGCCCTGGCAGCTAGTAATTTACTCTCTGTTTCTGTGAGTTTAGCTTTTTTATATTTCACGTATAAGTGGGATCAGACTATGTGTGTTCTCTGTCTGACTCATATCACTTAGTATAATGCTCTCAAGATTCCCATCTTGTCACAAGTGGCAGGACTTTCTTTTTAAAGGCTGAATAGTCTTCCATTATGTATATATGCCACATTTTCTTTATCCATTTATCTGTCTATAGACAGTTTGTTTCCACTTCTTGACTATTGTGAATAATGCCACAACAAACATGAGAGTATCGATGTATCTTTAAAATAGTAATTTCACTTCCTTTGGATATATTCCTAGTGATGGGATTGCTAGATGAGGTGAATTTTCAGTGGAAATATTGATATATCTTTAACATAGTGATTTCACTTCCTTTGGATATATCTCCAGAGGTGGGATTGCTAGATGAGGTGGATTTTCAGTGAAAGTAGATTAGATAGGGGACCAGAGTAGGAAGGTGATGTTACATTTGACAGAGATGTTTAAAGAACTTGATTAACAACTTAGAATATTAAAATTGCATTTTAAATTATAAACATAATGCATCATTTAAAAATACAGATAAGATATAGAAAAGAAGTTTGAAATGTCTAGACTGCTTAGAAAAAAAAAAGCAGATTGAAGTGTTAGTTTAGTTCCTTCCAGCCCTTTTATGTGTCATACATTAACCTCAGTAAACATTGGCAAAGAAATTCATAGACATTCTTCCAAATAAAATATATAAAAGGTCAATAAGCATATGAAAGGTGGTCACCATTATTAGTCACTAGCAAAATACAAATCAAGATCATAACGACGTGCTGCTTCATGCATCTAGAAGAGTTATACTAAAAAAAAAAAATACTAAGTGTTGATGAAAATAATAAGTGTTGACAAAGATGTAGAGAAATTAGAACTCTGATACACTACTAATAGGAAGATAAAATAATGCAACTGCTTTGGAAAATACTGTGGCAGTTCCTCAAAAGGTTAAACATCATGACTAGATGAGTCAGTGATTCTACTGGGTATATATCCAAAAGAAACAGACTTGTTCACAGAAGAACTTGTCATAAATTTTCATAGCAGAATTATTTGCAATAGTCAGAAACTTCAAATAGCCCATGTATCTTTCAGTGGGTAAATGCTTAATGAGACTGTGGTATGTCCATACCATGGAGTACTACTGAGTAGTGAAAAGTACTGAGACATGCAGCAACTTTGAATAAAGTTGAATGTGAATGGCAAAGTCATTATGCTGAGTGAGAGAAGACAGTGCCAAAAGGCTACAGACCAGATGATTTCACGTATTTAATATTCATGAAGAGGCAAAAACTATAGTGATGAAAAATTAGTGGTTGTTAGGGGATATGAATAGAATAAGGGTATGACTATAAAGAGGACAGCATAAGGGAGTTTGTAGAGAATGAAACATTTCTCCATCTGATTATGGTGGTGGTTGTACAAATCTATGCCGTTGTTAAAAACCCATAAAAATGTATACCAAGAGGAAAAAAAGTCAATATTGTTTTAGGATACTTTTGAAAATAAAATACATTTTAAAAATAAATGCTCAATAATAAGGAATTAATTATACAAAACAAGGTTTCATATTAGAGTATATAATAATTTGCAGCCATGAAAAATATATCTTAGATGTGTATTCAGTTCAGTCACTCAGTCGTGTCTGACTCTGCAGCCCAATAGACTGCAGCACGCTGGGCTTCCCTGTCCATCACCAACTCCCAGACCTTGCTCAAACACATGTTCATAGAGTCGGTGATGCAGTCCGGCCATCTCATTCTCTATCATCTCCTTCTCCTCCCACCTTCAATCTTTCCCAGCATCAGGGTCTTTTCTAATGAGTAAGCTATTCTGATTGGGTGGTCAAAGTATTGGAGTTTCAGCTTCCGCATCAGTCTTTTCAATGACTATTCTGGACTGATTTCCTTTACAGTAGACTGGTTGGGTCTCCTTGGAGATGGACTCTTAAGAGTCTTCTCCAACACCATAGTTCAAAAGCATCAATCCTTTTGAGACAAATGCCCCCTTAAGCCATGTAATGTTGCAGCACTGACCCTGAATGTGTGCAAGTTAGCTAGTCCAAGCATCCCAGGTCATTATTTTATGTGACTTGTGTGAGACGTTTGTGATGGGCACTAAATATCTTTTCAGGTGGATTGTATCATTTTAGTAGAATGACAATCATCTTTCCCAATTCTGAGATTACTGTAATTACTTTACTTTTATTGATGATCTGTCTTTCACATGAAACATTTATCAGGTGAAGGTCAAAGTAACTCATTTCTAAATGACTATATTTGGCAAATTCTTATCATTTGCAGGGATAAACATGCCAAAGGGATTCATATGTTTGCCTTTGTATACTCATTATTTTTTGTCTGAGAGCATTAAGACATTTTAATCTCTTGAACCTTAATTATTTTAAATTTTGAATGAAATTGGCCTTTAAAAACTTATAGACAGATAATTGCCTCTCTGAGTTATTAACACTAATTTTCTCCATTAGTCTCTTTGAAGCTCTGTGAACTTGATATCTACAGAGCTTGGCCTCTGAATTCATAGATTCTACTGGTCCACTTAAAATTATTTAGAGGCTCTAACTTACAGTCCATATTTCCATGCCATTTAGAGTGAAGTGTTAGTCACTCAGTCATGTCCGACTCTTTGCTGCCCCATGGACTGTAGCCCACCAGGTTCCTCTGTCAATGGAATTCTCCAGGCAAGAATACTGGACTGGATTGCCATTCCCTTCTTCAGGGCATCTTTTGAACCTAGGGATCGAACCCGGGTCCTCCACTGCAGGCAGATTCTTTACCATCTGAGCCACCAGGGAAGCCCCATTTAGTAGGTAATAGTTTTAAGATATGCAAGTATTCACCTGCCATAAAAAGAGGAACTGAGGAAAAATTCTTTGGTTCTCAGGTAAAATTAATAAATAGCTTTAAATCCAGTCTGTTCCAATAACACAAATATGATTGCATGCCAATTATTAAATTAGGGTGAATTACTTCCACTGAGAAATACACCAGAACATCAAATATTCTCATTGTAAAATATTCATGTATTCATTTGATTCCAGAAACATCAAATATGTTGTGTACATTTAAATATATGAAGTAAAGATAGAGACAGAAGGGTATTGTATATTTCACCAACAATATCATGAAAAATATCCTAAGGGAAGAAAATGGCATTTTATGTGAATATGGGCACATATACTTATGTATTATGCATATATACATACATAGAAGGTGGATAGGTAGATAGATAAATAATAATATGGCTGTAAGAATAACCACAGTACAGATATGCTCCTTGTCTATCCTTAATTTGTCTATCCTTAATTGTGACGATTTCAGCATATCTCTGAGACTATTCTGTGATTTTCTGGGAGTCTTCTGTTCTACTGTAAGCATTTCTCGACTGCCAGCTCAACCTCACAAGCATAGTTTCAGTCTGTTCGTATCAGTGATGTCTCATCACCCATTGCAAATGATATGGCCAAACCCAAAGTCAGAGGCTAGAAAGTAAATCCCTCTTGCCATGAGGCAGAGATGTGAGTGCAGAGTTCTTTTAGGGAATTCAAAAATTAGAATCAATCTGACAAAATTATTTGTCCTTTCAAGAGGCTCCTTCTTTCTTCTAACGGTGCTTGCATTGCATTATGATTGTTGGCTGGCTTCTCTTTATACCATTACATACTGAGCCCCTCCATCCTCAAATAAAGAAAGTGAGTAGTTTCCTGTGAGTTGATATCACCTAGTTGGACTTTTAAAATTGGCGTATCATTCTTTTGTGTGTGTGTGTATGTTAATCTTTTTGTCTTGGTTATTTCTGTGTTTATAGAAAGATGTTTATTTAATTTGGGTAATGTTTAGCCTTAGCATAAATGTGAAAGATACTGAAAATACAGAAGCTTAAGAAAATTTATTAAAGGAATTAAGAAGGAAAAAACCCATAGTAAAAAGGAAATTTGTGCCCATTGTTTGTACTTAAATTTTGTGTTTTGTCTCTGAGCTTTATGGGTGTGCAGAAGATCAAAGCATAGAATTATAGTATGAAGAGCAAAGTAAAATCAGCTCGGAAAAGAATAATGCCTACATGCCAGGCTTATTCCATCAAAACTAAGGTAGCTGGAAGCTATATCACAGTAGGGGATTCTGAGGAGTAGGTAACTTGATTGTTTAGCTTTAGAAGATTAAATGCACTAGTTGTGCTGTGCAAGTATCATGGAAAAGCTTCAGAGATTTCTTATTTTCCTTCTTGGTCAGGTCACAGCATCTTCATTCCCTCATGATCTTTTTTTAATCTTCAATTCTTTTTCATCTTGAGTCTCCTTTTGGCTCCACAAGGCTAAATCTTATTCCAAATTTATTTACAGAGTACCATTCATCAAAACAATGATCATAGCCCTTTCCCAAGCAAGACACCCTTGGGCTGAATCAAGAAAGCAAACAGTAAAATAATTATTTGGTTAAAGTTATTTCGGAAAGCACTCTGCTTGTCTCAGTCCAGCACACTTGCTGATTCACGAGGCTGGCAGAGGCTGCTGTTGGCTTGTTTATCAGCTGCAGCACCCATTCTAAGCCAATAGTCTATGTCTTTGATCATTTACTCGAAGTTCTGGAATCTCACAGAATATGGCCTGGAGGTATTCTTTTTGGATTGTAGTGCCAACATGAAAAAAATCTCTCTCTTCCTTCCAACTGGTGGGCTTCCCCGCTCCAAGTATAATAAGCTGGGACTCTGACAAATTCTTAACCACCATCAAAACATTTGCACCCTTTGTAGCGAGACTTAGGATGTGTGGTCAAATTTGGAATCCCTACAAGCTCCGTCATGCCCTGAGGCTGTCAGAAAGCAGAGGATAGACGCTAGTACCCATAATGAGAAAACGTGCAGAGGGAGGGGGGAAATTTATCGCCAAATGATTTTGATGTTCTCCTTAAAGGTAGTAAGGTGGTCTGTGGGGTCATAGAGGACAGCTGCCATAGCAAACAAAGAGACCAGGTGGGGATTCCTCTTCCTCTGTGGGTTCCTAAGTGCCCTGTACCTTTGGAGTTCAAGTGATCCTATAATTAAGAGTTACATGTAACACATGTGTGAAGAGGTGTTAGGGAGTTTCCAGTGGGAAATTTGCAGGCTTTCTTAGCCCAAGATGCCTTTGTTACTGATTTGCCTGGTTGTCTGAGTCTACAGCATATGCCCACCCTCTGGGTTCTTAGCGGGGCGTTCCCAGGATTAACCCCTTGTCTTCAGGATCTCGACTATTGGTTCTGTCTGGCTAGTTAGCTTTTTAGCCTTAACTTCCCTGGTGGCTGAGACAGTGAAGAATGTGCTTCCAGTGCAGGAGACCTAGGTTTGATCCCTGGATGGGGAAGGGTCACTGGAGAAGGAAAGGGCAACTCGCTCCAGCATTCTTGTCTGGACAATCCCATGGACAGAGCCTGGTAGGCTACAGGCCATGGGCTCGCAAAGGGTCAGACACAACTGTGACTAACTTTCACTTTCTTTTCTTGGAAACTTAGCTGCATGTTATGAACAGGATGTTTGTGTCCTTTCAAACTTCATAAACTGAAGGCCTCAGTCCCAATGTGGTGATGTTTGGAGATTGGCCTTTGGGAGGAGGTGAGGTTCAGATGAGGCAGGAGGGTGGAGCCCCATGATGAGATTAGTGCCCTCCTAAGGAGAGACTCCAGAAAGCAGTGCTGGCGTTTCTCTCTCCCTCATCCCTTTGTGAGGACACAGTGAAAAAGTGGTCATCTCCAAGCCAGAAGGAGGGTCTTCACCAGGACCCAACAATGCTCGCACCCCAATCCCAGACCTGAAGCTCCAAGAACTGTGAGAAATAAGTTCCTGTTGTTTAAACCACCCAGCCTATAGCATTTTGTGATGACAACCCAAGCTCACTAAGCTGCTACAGTAATGCACTGATGATAGTGATGATTATGATGACATCATTATCAGTAGTAGTTGTACCAGTGATGTAATGGTGACTCTTCTGAGTGTGATTTGAACACATATGATATCTTAAGGATTAGTGAAAATGGGCTAGATATTACTTTTGGTACAGATCTAGAGAAGGAGTAAGAGTTAGCTTAGAATTTTGTGTAGTCAGGAGTTCCTGATTCAAGAAACAGTTGTTCAATGTTGACATGAAATTGGGGTTGAGGGCTTGGCAGAGGCTAGATGCCAAGAGTGCTTTTGAGAGTTGAGAGCATGAAACATCTGACAGCTGGAAGACCCTGTGTAGTGAGTTTACATCAAGCCACAGTTGACAAAGCTCTGTTGAGAAATGACCTTTAACCATTTCCGTTATTTTTGTTTGCATTTCCCCTCAAGACGTTAATCCTTTAAAGAGGCCTGTCATGTGCCCACTCCTTCCTGCCAGCACTCAGACAGGGGGGCTAATGCTCTAAGTTTCCACAGTTTGGGTGGGGCTTACCCTTTGCTGCACAAAATACAGAGATAGGAGGGAAATGATAATTCTTTATTGGGGGTCAGTATGGTGTCAGATATCAGCAAAACAAGCATCCACCACCATCATAGAAAAGATAAACAAGAGTCCTCCAGGTGGAGGAGAAACACTGTGTCATTCTGAGAAGACAGGTCAGAAACTGTTGGGTTGACTAAGAAGTTTGTTTGGGTTTTTCCACAACTTTTTTTTTTTTGGAAAAAAACAAATGAAATTCTTGGTCAACCCAATAGAAAGTTACCAAAGCACAAAAGAGCATGTTGCATTTTTTAAAGAAAAATGTGAGTTTGACTAGAGATTAATGCCCTTGGCCAAGTGGGTTGGTTTTGAATCTGGGAAGGAGAATTGGATTTGGAAGATGAAAATATTTTATTCTAATATGCTTCCAGGACTATTATGACTGGCTGGTGAGGGATGTTTAGGAGTTGGACGTTACTGTGATCTGATAACTGTACTATATGTCCTCCTTCAAATACCCCCAAATTAATATTTTGTAATCCTAATACCCAATGTGATGGTGTTAGGAGAGGGATGGGGGTGAGGGGAGGCACTGGAATGTGATAAGCTTATGAAGGTGGGGCCTTCATGAATGGGATTAGTGCCCTTATCAAAGAGACCCCAGAGAGCTTGCTCCTCCTCCTCCTCCACCAGTTGAGGACACAGCAAGAAGGGGCCTTCAATGAACCAGAAAGTTCTCACCAGACACAGAATCTGCTTACAGCATGATCCTGAACTTCCCAGCCTCCAGAATGCTGAGAAATATATTTCTGTTGTTTATAAAGCCACCAGACCATGGTATGGTTTGTTATGATGCCTACAGATTGAGATAGACCTTTACTTGCCATTATTTATTTGCAGTTCATCGTTAACCCCCTGTCTGCGTTGATATTGTCAAATAGCAGCCTGTAAGGAGTGTAAATCTGTAAGATGAGCTGGCTTCATTATCTTTTCCAACCAAAGTATTCCTATCAGCAGAGAGGACTCAATAGATGCTCCTGGGGAGCATGAAAAACAACTCAGAGCAAGTCTACTGAACATAACATGCATGTGTGTGTGTGTGCATGCATGCTTAGTCATGTCCAACTCTTTTGGATCCCATGGGCTGTAGCACTTCAGGCTCCTCTTTCCATGGAATGTCTCAGTAAAGAATGCTGGAATAGGTTTCCATTTTCTTTTCCAGGAGATCTTCCTGACCTAGAAATTGAACCCACGTCTTCTGCATTGTCAGACAGATTCTTTACCACTGAGCCACCTGGGAAGCCTATCAGTATGCACAAGCATCTGTTTATGGCTTCTGTTTGAGCTTAAAAGTTAGGTGAAATTGAAATTTTTCCTCCTAAAATGCCATGGGAAAAAAATTGTAGAATTAGGTTGAAAATTTGTTAACTTATTCAATATTCATTCTCCCCTCTTTCTTTATTTGTAAACCTCTAGCTGTGCTCTTGTGTTTACCATCCCAGTATGACAATATTCACAGGAAAGATGATGTTGTCTCCAGCACATGGTCAGTACTGATTCATCTAAACCAGTCATGGGGCTCTCATCACTGAGGCCGATAATTTATTTAAGAGTTACTTACAAGAAGAAGATAGGAAAAAATTTTTCTTGTTCTTAAAAAATAGATGGTGATATATTCATCTTCTTTTCTAGACATTCTTGTGTCTGTGGTATTTATTCTGTGAATATGGAGTAACCACAGCCTGAGGAGAGTGCTCCCCTGAGGAAAATGACAAAGCAAAACAGAGAAACAGTCTAGGGATTTGGGGCTTCCCAGGTGGCACAGTGATAAAGAATCTGCTGGCCACTACAGGAGACTCAAGAGATACAAGTTTGATCCCTTGGTCAGGAAGATCCCTTCAAAGAGGAAATGGAAATCCACTCCAGTATTCTTTCCTGGAAAAATCCCATGGACAGAGGAACCTGGTGGGCTATAGTCCAGGGGGTCAAAAAGACTCGGACACAACTGAGCACATATACACACTATGGGCTTGCCTTAAACAAACCTGGAGTCTACCTGTGGACCTGCTGCTGTGAGAGATGATGAAATGTCCTTAGGAAACTGAGTTTAGGCATTCAGAGATTAGCAAGATGAAGTATTCTTTTTTCTTTATCCCCAAACCTTTCAGAAAAGCTGACACTTCAAGGAGAAGCACAATAATCTCATGAATTTGTCTCTCTCCACCTATCACATTTCTGCTTTATTGACTATGCCAAAGCCTTTGACTGTGTGGATCACAATAAACTGTGGAAAATTCTTAAAGAGATGGGAATACCAGACCACCTGACCTGCCTCCTGAGAAATCTGTATGCAGGTCAGGAAGCACCAGTTAGAACTAGACATGGAACAACAGACTGGTTCCAAATAGGAAAAGGAGTATATCAAGGCTGTATATTGTCACTCTGCTTATTTAAATTATATGCAGAGTACATCATGAAAAATGCTGGGCTGGAAGAAGCACAAGTTGGAATCAAGATTGCTGGGAGAAATATCAATAACCTCAGATATGCAGATGACACCACCCTTATGGCAGAAAGGGAAGAAGAACTAAAGAACCTCTTGATGAAGGTGAAAGAGGAGAGTGAAAAAGTTGGCTTAAAACTCAACATTCAAAAAACAAAGATCATGGCATTCAGTCCCATCACTTCATGGCAAATAGATGGAGAAACAGTGGAAACAGTGTCAGACTTTTATTTTTGGGGGCTCCCATCAGGCTCCTCTGTCCATGTGATTCTACAGGCAAGAATACTGGAGTGGGTCACTATGCCTTTCTCCAGCGGATCTTTCTGACCCAGAATGCGAACCCACATCTCCTGCAGCTCCTGCATGGCTGAGCCACTGGAGAAACCCTCATGTCTACACATATCAGTTCATTTCAGTCATTCAGTCATGTCAGACTCTTTATGACCCCATGGACACCAGGCTTCCCTATCCATCAGCAAAACCCTGAGCTTGCTCAACTCATGTCCATCGAGTCAGTGACGCCATCCAACCATCTAACCCTCTGAAATCTTCTTGTCCTCCTGCCTTAACTTTCCTAGCATCAGAGTCTTTCCAGTGAGTCATTTCTTCGCATCAGGTGGCCAAAGTATTGGAACTTCAGCATCAGTCCTTCTGATGCATTTTCAGGACTGATTTCCTTTAGATTCACTGGTTGGATCTCCTTGCAGTCCAAGAAAATCTCAAGAGTCTTCTCCAATACCACAGTGCAAAAGCATCAGTTTTTCAGTGCTCAGCTTTCTTTACGGTCCACTTATCTTATCCATACCTTACAACTGGGAAAACCATAGCTTTGACTAGACAAAACCTTTGTCAGCAAAGTAATGTCTCTGATTTTTAATAGGCTGTTTAGATTTGTCATAGCTTTTCTTCTAAGGACCAGTTGTCTTCTAATTTCATGGCTGTAGTCCCCATCCACAGTGATTTTGGAACCCAAGAAAATAAAGTCTCTCACTGTTTCCATTGTTTCCCCATCTATTTGCCATGAAGTGATGGGACTGAATGCCATGATCTTTGTTTTTTGAATGCTGAGTTTTAAGCCAGCTTTTCTCTCTCCTCTTTCAGTTTCATCAAGAGGCTCTTTAGTTCCTCTTCCCTTTCTGCCATAAGGGTGGTGTCATCTGCATACCTGAGGTTATTGGTATTTCTCCCAGCAGTCTTGATTCCAGCTTGTGCTTCATCCAGCCCAGCATTTCACATGATATATTCTGCACATAATTAAAATAGCCAAGGTGACAATATACACCATTGACATACTCCTTTCCAGTTTTTGAACCAGACTGTGATTTTATGTCTGGTTCTAAATCTTGCTTCTTGACTTGCATAAGATTTCTCCGGAGACAGGTAAGGTGATATAGTGTTCCAATCTGTTTAAGAATTTACCACAGTTTGTTGTGATCCACATAGTCAAAGGCTTTAGTGTAATCCATGAAGCAGAAGTAGATGTTTCTTTGGAATGCTCTTGTTTTTTAATGATCCAACAGATGTTGGCAACTTGATCTCTGGTTCCTCTGCTTTTCCTAAATCCAGCTTGAACATTTGGAAGTTCTCAGTTCACATACTCTTGAAGCTGAGCTTGGAGAATTTTGTGCATTACTTGCTAGAATGTGAGATGAGTGCAATTATATGGTAGTTTAAACTTTCTTTGGCATTGCCCTTCTTTAGGATTGGAATGAAAACTAACATTTTTCAGTCCTGTGGCCACTGATGAGTTTTCCAAATTTGCTGGCATACTGAGTGTAGCACTTTCATAGCATCATCTTTTAAGATTTGAAGTAGCTCAGCTGTAATTCCATCACCTCCACTAGCTTTTTTCGTAGTGATGATTCCTAAGGCCCACTTGACCTCATACACCAGAAGTTCTGGCTCTAGGTGAGAGATCACACCATCGTGGTTATCTAGGTCATGAAGATCTTTTTTGCATAGTCCTTCTGTGTATTCTTGCCACCTCTTCTTAATATCTTCTTCATCTGTTAGATCCATACCATTCCTGTCCTTTATTGTGCCCATCTTTGCATGAAATGTTTCCTTGGTGTCTCTAATTTTCTTTAAGAGATCTCTAGTCTTTCCCATTACATTGTTTTCCTCTATTTCTTTGCACTAATCACTGAGGAAGGCTTTCTTGTCTCTCCTTGCTATTCTTTGGAACTCTGCATTCAACTGGGTATATTTTTCCTTTTCGCCTTTGTCTTTAGCTTCTCTTCTTTTCTCAGCTATTTATAAGGCCTCCTCAGACAAACATTTTGTCTTTTTGCATTTCCTTTTCTTAGGGATGTTTTTGATCATGATCTCCTGTATGGTATTACAAACCTCTGTCCTGTTTTTCAGGCACTCTATCACATCTAGTCCCTTGAATCTATTTGTCACTCCACTGTATATAAAGGATTTGATTTAGGTCATACCTGAATTGTCTAGTGGCTTTCCCTACTTTCTTCAATTAGATTCTGAATTTGGCAATAAGGAGTTCATAATCTGAGCCACAGTCAGCTCCTGATCTTGTTTTTGCTGATGGTATTGAGCATTCTCCATCTTCAGCTGCAAAGTTTGTAATCAGTCTGATTTCTGTATTGACCATCAGGTGATGTCCATGTGTAGAGTCTACTCTTGTGTTGTTGGAAGAGGGTGTTTGCTATGACCAGTGCATTCTCTTGGCAGAACTCTGTTAGCCTTTACCCTGCTTCATTCTATACTCCAAGGCAAACTTGCCTGTTCCTCCAGGTATCTCTTGACTTCCTACTTTTGCATTCCAATCCCCTATAATGAAAAGGACATCTTTTGGGGGGTTAATTCTAAATGGTCTTGTAGGTCTTTACAGAACTGTTCAACCTCAGCTTCTTCAGCATTCTTGGTTGGGGTATTACTTGGATTACTGTGATATTGAGTGGTTTGCCTCAGACACAGAGATCATTCTGTTGTTTTTGAGATTGCACCCAAGTTCTGCATTTTGAACTCTTTTGTTAACTATGAGGGCTGCTCCTTTTGTTCCCTAAGGGATTCTTGCCCATGGTAATAGATATAATGGTCATCTTAATAAAATTTGCCCATTCCTGTCCATTTTAGTTCACTGATTTCTAAAATGTTGATGTTCACTCTTGCCACCTCATGTTTGACCACTTCCAATTTACCTTGATTTATGGACCTAACATTCGAGGTTCCTGTGCAAAATTACTCTTTACAGCGTCGGACTTTACTTCCATCACCAGCCACATCCACAACTGGGCTCTGTTTTCACTTTGGCTCAGCCTCTTCATTCTTTCTGGAGCATTTCTCCACTCTTCTCCAGTAGTATACTGGGCACCTACCAACTTGGGAAATTCTTCATTCAGTGCCATATTTTGCCTTTTCTTGCTGTTCATATACAAATATATATATATATATATAGTCTCTCCCTCTTTGTGATTGGAGAGACTGACTGGAGGAAACTGGGTCTTGTTCTGATGGGTGGGGCCATGCTCAGTAAATCTTTAATCCAATTTTCTGTAGATGCGCTTGGTTGTGATCACTCCCTGTTGCTTGGTCTGAGACCAAACTATGGTAAGGTTAATGATGATAATGGTGACCTCCTTCAAAAGGACGTGTGCAGACACTGTTGTTTTCTGTGCCCCTAACCCTGTTGCAGGCCACTGCCGACCCCAGCCTCCACTGGCAACTCCTGACACTCACAGGCAAGTCTGGTTCAGTCTCTTGTGGGGACACTACTCTTTCCTCACAGCTCCTGGTGCTCACAGGGTTTTGACTGTGCCCTCCAAGAATCTGTTTCCCCAGTGCTTTGAAAGTTCTGTAATCAAATCCCACTGGCCTCCAAAGTCAGATTTTCTGGAGGTTCTCAGTCCCTTTGCTGGATCCCCAGGTTGTGGGTCCTAGAACTTTCTTAACAGTATGAGGATTTCTAAATGTTCTGCCGTTTGTGGGTCGTCCTCCTGGTGGCTCTGTGGTGGGGATGATGGCAACCTCCTCCAAGAGGGCTTATGCCACGTGCTGCATGAGCCAGGTCTGCTGCAGCCAGAGCCCCCGTCCCCACAGCAGGCCACTACTGTCCCATGTGTCTGCAGGCAATACCAAACATTCAAAGGTAGGCCTGGCTCAGTCTCTTGTGGGGTCCCTGGGTCCTAGTAAGCACAACGTTTTGTTTGAGCCCTCTGAACACCCCCGGTGAGTATGGGGTTTAATTCTAAATGCAATTTCACCCCTCTTGTTGTCTTGTTGGGGCTCCTTTGCCCTTAGACATGGTGTATCTTTTTTTGGTGGAATCCAACATTTTCCTGTCAATGGTTATTCAGCAGCGAGTTGCAATTTTGGAGTTCTTGCAGGAGTAGAGAACTCTTTGCCTCCTTACCAAGCACCAAGGCCCACAGGAGAAGGGGTCCAGACTCTACTCCGCTCACAGTTTGTAGCCAGTTTCACCTGTTGCTGGATTTCCAAGGACATCTTCCAGGAGGCACTCTGAAATGACTGCATCCTGAAATAGTCTTCAGTGGTGGGAGAGGAGAAAACAAGAATTCAGCTTCTTATCCTTTATAGCATCTCATCTCCTGTCTTGCATGCATCGGTGGGCACCAGCCCTTCTAGGTTGCATTATTCAGCTGCTTCTTCTCCCCCTCTTTCTCCCTCCCTTTTTTTGTTTTTTATTTAGACTGAGGCCCAGACACGGGGCCCAGTGGAGCAGGTGGGCTTCCTGGAGGAGGACGCGGGTGAGGGGAAGGGCAATGGGCAGTCGGCAGTCACGCCGTCTCTGCCTTCTCTCTTTACACGACAGGGCATATATAGACGGTCACGTGTATATGTAATTTGTTAGAGGTTGTCTAGTGGCAAGGCTTGATTTTGATTTGGGGGGATTCTATTCAATTTAATGCTAGGGGAAACATGTTTTGTGTGCAAAACAGACATCTTGTGAAAGCTAGTTGTTTTTCCCAAAGTCCAAAAGTTTGTAGAATACATTCTCTATACTGTACACAAAAGTTGTTTTATTTATGACATCTTAATGCCACCTTTCACTGTCCTGTTCAGTCCGGTTTCTGCACTAATTTTCAAACAAGGACTTTGATATGGAACACGAGTCAGGGCCCCGGGGGCTCCTCGGAGGCAGCGGTGGAAGCCAGAGAAGCCATTCCGTTTCCGTTCTGATTCCTGTTCCAGTTGCTGCTGAAATAAGGCAGAAGAGAGAGAAATTGTCTGCACTTTTTCCTCTCAACTTTTACTTCAAAAAATAAATGAGATACTACTTGTGCATCAAACAGTGGAATATTTTTCCTGTCATAAATTCTGAAATGTAATTGGTTGAAAATCTCTATGGCCACTTTGTATATATCAGTACATGTTAATTCTGACATGATTTTTCATGGCTTCCTTACATTTATATGCAGGTTTAGGATTTGGGTTATGCATTGCAGTTACTTTGGAAGGATGTAATTAAGCTGCTTGAATTGAATCCTAAGTCAATATTTTAAGACCAAACACTAGAATAAATAGATTTTGTCTGTTCTCTGAAATTTCTGGTAGGGGTTAATTTTTCTTACTGTTATTTGTGTATGAATGGAATGGATTTTTCTTATTAATTTTGTGTTTCATATTCCATTCATTTCTGGAGGAAAAAGACATATATTTTTGTCTAGTAATAAATCTCTATTTTATTTATCAGAACTTTGTATGTAACTGTTTCTTTTAGAAGTATTCTTAAGTATGGTAAATGGAACAGAAGGAAAGAAACACTTCTGTTTATGAAATTACAAAATACTTCATGTGGATGAAATTAAACTCAAACTAGAAATTTCGTATATCTGGAGATCAAGCCATGTCTTTGCAGCTGTATTTTCCATCTATATCTCTTCTTCATGGTCTGTCTGCTAGATTTTCACCCTTTAAAATACTGTGCTTTCTTGGTGACGCCTGTTATTGGAAAGGACACTAATCTTTAAGTCTGAATTTTAATCATCTCATACCCATATTTTAACCTTAACATAATTTTGTTTGAGCTGTCATTTCTTTTCCTTTATAGAAGCAAAATGTTAGCAACATAATAAGGTGGTTTAAAATACTAAATTCACATAACCCGTGGACAGGAACAGAATAGATCATTTAGTATAAGGGAAATGATAGAACAAATGTTTACTGGATCTTATTCCTTAAATGTGGAATCAAAGAGTCACCAAACTAAAGGAGCTAATGTGTTCTCCAACCCATCATCTTGATTTCACACACACGGAGACTCAAACTCCAAGGAGGAAATAGCATGAGAAGGTCACAGAGCTGCCTAGTGACAGAGCAGAAGGCTGAGACCCAGGCCTTTGGATGTCTAGGGAGACATGCTCATCCCCTTGTCAGTGGACCTATACAACCAGACCTTATTCCAGCCCAAACCTGTATTTATATTACCCGAGACATCCATCAAAATGCCAGTTGCAAATTGACCTTTCAAAACATTAAGCGACTTAATTATTTTGCAAATTTTAATTTGATGCTCTGATGCCAGCTCACTGCTGGATCGAGACATTTCCTGTTTCATAGAGTATAATTATTTGTGTATTTTGGGTTTGTTGCTGATAACAGCAGCATTGTTTCTAGGATTAAGTAGGGTTTTGGATATGCCATACATTCTCATACACATGAAAGTCTTTCTACATCTATGATTACCTTCTTTTAAAGTGTCCTTTGAAGAATACTGGTTTAAACTATACAATTGCTTCTTCCTGATTTAAAACTGGCTGAACATTATGAAAGGGACTTTCAGAACTTTAAGAAGATACATTTAGTGTGAAAGAGAGTGGGGTTATGTTGGAATTACTGTTACTGATTGCAAGTTTGAAACGTCAGTATTTGGAGCAGAGAGAGCTAAGGCCAATAAAGGAGATGGGTGACTTTTGCCCCTAAATCCCTGAGCTCCTCAAAAGGTTTGAGCAAAGAACTCTTTAATTTTTTGAGGAGTTTTTTATGTGGACAATTTTTGAAGTCCTTATTGAATCTGTTACAATATTGCTTCCATTTTATGTTTTGGGTTTTTGGCCCCAAGGCACATGGCATCTTAGCTTCCAACCCAGGGATTGAACCCACACCCCTTGCCTTGGAGGGAAGAAGGGGGCAAAGTCTGAAGCACTGGACCAACATAAGAGTCCCAGGAAAGCGCTTTTAAAGGCAAGGTGAGGGAGAGGCATGGAGAGGTGGGTTGTTGCAAACTTCTTTGTGTCAGAATCCTTTGTTCTTTCATCTGTCCACCTAGGTTGGGTCTCAGTGTTCCTCTAAATCTCCAACACGACACGTGTTATTCTCTGTTCTGTGACTTCCTATCTCTATATGAATGGATTCCTAAAGTCCTGAGAATAGGCTATCCTGTATTTTTCAGGCTGTTAACAAAAGGTGTGGAGCCAGTGTGACTATGGACATGCAAGAAAGCACAAAGGCTGAAGTAAAAGGAACAGATTTAATATGGAGTCAGATTTATCCTTCACTATTACACGTGCTCATCTAGAAGTCTTAAATCCACACTTTGGTAACATGATGGTTTTGAATAAGTCAGTTAATTTTTCTAAACTGTAGTCTCTTTATCCATGCAGAGTAGAATATGTATGGTGCTATCAGTATTTCTGGTGTTAAAATTGCCTGCATAGTTGAGAATAAGATCAATACATACATAGTTGCCTCAAAGAAACAGAATGGACTTTGCATCTGTATTTCTTATATACATGATCTGTTCTAGAATAAATGTGTTTAAAGAAATAGTTACTCATCAGAAGAGGAGTTGGTCTGCCATGGGATCATAGGGGAAAAAAAGGAATTTTTGATATAAGCCATGACAGTCCCCTCAAATACATATGAGAGACAAGGAATATAGGTCCTTACTTCAGATAATCTTGTATCATCCATATGACCGTTTCTATCATTGGATGGATGTGTTAGGGCAGCCTTGATTAAGTTATTAAATGTTCAGTTTGGTTTATCCTTCCTGATCTACTTCTGGGCTTGTCGAATACCATTCTGCTTATGACCTGGCTCCCCAACAGCTCTGTGGGCCTGGCAGCTCCTGCATCTCTAACACTGTGTAACAAGGGACCTCATCACCGCTTATGACAGCATTTACTTATTCTTCCTTTTGTGCCCGAGAGTAGGCTGTGCGTGGCCCCTTCGGGCTGGCCTCAGGGGGCTGGCTCTATTTCCACTTGTGGATCTGTTTGGGATTACTTCTCCCTGTGAGTTTGACTCAGATCTGCCCCACAGAATTTGTTCTGGCTGAAAAGCAGCAGCTACACAAGGAAGGCTCTTCTCACTGTGATGGCAGAATAGCCAGCCTAACCCTGAAATGAGTTTCAAGATTTAACTCTGTCACATCTACTAAGATCCCAGAGGAAAAAGCAAGTCACGTGGCTGAGTTGAACAGCATCAGGCAGAGAACCAGATGACCCCTATGAAGGTTGAAGGGAGGGTGGCTAATTTGAACCTTAATCTCCCACAATCTACCTAGACAAATAATATTCTGGTTACTTGGGCATGAGAATTATAATTCACTAATACTTCTATAAATTAGACACAGGAACTTGGTTACGGTGAAATCTGTATGAAAGACTACCATTTGGGGGCCCTTAGGAGCGTTTTTGAGTCTTCCTTTAAGGGCTAGTCCCAGAACTGAATCTGTAGTATGGACACATTTCCTCTGTGTCTCATCCTGGCTTATTTCTCTTGAGACAGGGCAGGATCTCAGGATTCGTGTATGAATTAATGAATAAAGATGAATGACAGCTCCTCAAGAAGCACTCCAAACACAAATATGATCATTTGTATGAGTGGTAAAGGGTATATAAAGTGGTAAAGGGTACAAAAAGATGAAGACCTCTTATTTGGTCATGTTCATGGGATTTCCCAGCTCGTACATTGGTGAGGACCCAACACTTTATCCTCTTCTCATGTACCCATCTGGCTGCAGACTTGAGAAGGGACCTCTCTGCTCTGTGAGAGTGGAATTAGGTGGGCCCCTATTACTTCATGACAAATAAAGGGGGAAAAAGTGGAAATAGTGACAGATTTCTTCTTCTTGGGCTCTAAAATTGCTGCAGATGGTGACTGCAGCCATGAAATTAGAAGATGTTTCCTTCTTGGCAGGAAAGCTATGGCAAACCTAGACAGAACGTAGAAAAGAAAAGACTACTTAGCTGACAAAGGTCCATATGATCAAGGCTATGGTCTTCCCAGTGGGCATGTACAGTTGTGAGAGCTGGACCTTAAAGAACATAGAGCAACAAAGAATTGATGCCTTCAAACTGTGGTGCTAGAGAAGACTTCTGAGAGTCCCTTGGCCAACAAGGAGATCAAACGAGTCAATATTAAAGGAAATCAACCCTGAATACTCACTGGATACTGAAGCTGAAACTCCAGTATTTTGGTCATCTGATGTGAACCATTGACTCATTGGAAAAGTCCCTGATGCTGGGAAAGATTGAGGGCAGAAGGAGAAGAGAGCATCAGATGATGAGATGGCTGGATGGCATCACTGATGCAATGAACATGAACTTTGGGAGATGGTGAGAGACAGATCATGGTGGAGAAGTCTGACAGATTGTGGTCCACTGGAGAAGGGAATGGCAAACCACTTCAGTATTTTTGCCTTGAGAAGCCCATGAATAGTATAAAAGGGCAAAAAGATAGGACACTGAAAGATGAACTCCCCAGGTCGGTAGGTGGCCATTATGATACAGGAGATCAGTAGAGAAATAACTTCAGAAAGAATGAAGGGATGGAGCCAAAACAAGAACAATACCCAGTTGTGGATGTGACTGGTGATAGAAGCAAGGTACGATGCTGTAAAGAGCAATATTGCATAGGAACCTGGAATGTTAGGTCCGTGAATCAAGGCAAATTGGAAGTGGTCAAACAGGAGATGACAAGAGTCAGTGTTGACATTCTAGGAATCAGCAAACTGAGGTGGACTACAATGGGTGAATTTAACTCATATGAGCATTATATCTACTACTGTGGGCAGGAATTCAGTAGAAGAAATGGAGTAGCCATCATAGTCAACAAAAGAGTCCGAAATGGAGTACTTGGATGCAATCTAAAAAAATGACAGAATGATCTCTGTTTGTTTTCAAGGCAAACCATTCAATATCATGGTAATCCAAGCCTATGCCCCAACCAGTAATGCTGAAGAAGCTGAAGTTGAATGGTTCTATGAAGACCTTTTAGAAGTAACACCCAAAAAAGATGTTCTTTTCATCATAGGACACTGGAATGCAAAAGTAGGAAGTCAAGAAACACCTGGAGTAACAGGCATATTTGGCCTTGGAATACAGAATGAAGCAGGACAAAGGCTAATAGAGTTTTGCCAAGAGCATGGACTGGTCATAGCAAACACCATCTTCCAACAACACAAAAGAAGACGCTACACATGGACATCACCAGAAGGTCAACACTGAAATCAGATTGATTATATTCTTTGCAGCCAAAGATGGAGAAGCTCTATACTATCAGCAAGAACAAGACCAGGAGCTGACTGTGTGTATGGCTCAGATCATGAACTCCTTATTGCCAAATTCAGACTGAAATTGAAGAAAGTAGGGAAAACCACTAGACAATTCAGGTATAACCTAAATCAAATCCCTTATGATTATACAGTGGAAGTGAGAAAAATAGATTTAAGAGACTAGATCTGATAGACAGAGTGCCTGATGAACTATGATGGAGGTTCGTAACATTGTACAGGAGACAGGGATTAAGACGATCCCCATGGAAAAGAAATGCAAAAAAGCAAAATGGCTGTCTGAGGAGGCCTTACAAATAACCAAGAAAAGAAGAGAAGTAAAAAGCAAAGGAGAAAAAGAAAGATATTCCCACCTGAATGCAGAGTTCCAAAGAATAGCAAGGAGAGAAAAGAAAGCCTTTCTCAGCGACCAATGCAAAGAAATAGAGGAAAACAACAGAATGGGAAAGACTAGAGATCTCTTCAAGAAACTTAGAGATACCAAGGGAACATTTCATGCAAAGATGGGCACAATAAAGGACAGGAATGGTATGGACCTAACAGAAGCAGAAGATATTAAGAAGAGATGGAAAGAATACACAGAAGAAGGGTACAGAAAAGATCTTCACAACCCAGATAATCACGATGATGTGATCACTCACCTAGAGCCAGACATCCTAGAATGTGAAGTCAAGTGGGCCTTAGAAAACATCACTATGAACAAAGCTAGTGGAGGTGACAGAATTCCAGTTGAGCTATTTCAAATCCTAAAAGGTGATGCTGTGAAAGTGCTGCACTCAATGTGCCAGCAAATTTGGAAAACTCATCAGTGGCCACAGGACTGAAAAATGTCCATTTTCAATCCAATCCCAAAGAAAGGCAATGCCAAAGAATGACTGAAAGACGCTAACTTCTTGGAAGGAAGTTATGACCAACCTAGATAACATATTGAAAAGCAGAGATATTACTTTGTCAACAAGGGTCTGTCTGGTCAAGGCTATGGTTTTTCCAGTAGTCATGTATGGATGTGAGAGTTGAATGGTGAAGAAAGCTGAGCGCCAAAGAATTGATGCTTTTGAACTGTGGTGTTGGAGAAGACTCTTGAGAATCTGTTGGACTGCAAGGAGATCCAACCAGTCCATCCTCAAGGAGATCAGTCCTAGATGTTCATTGGAAGGACTGATGTTGAAGCTGAAACTCCAATACTTTGACCACCTCATGTGAAGAACTGACTCATTGGAAAAGACCCTGATGCTGGGAAGGATTGGGGGCAGGAAGAAAAGGGGATAACAGAGGATGAGATGGGTGAATGGCATCACCGACTCGATGGACATGGGTTTGGGTGAACTCCGTGAGGTGTTGATGGACAGGGAGGCCTGGCATGCTGCAATTCATTGGGTCGCAAAGAGTCGGACATGATTGAGCGACTGAACTGAATTGAGGTATAGATGGGCCAGGTGTCCTTGGAGTCGCAAAGGGTTGGACATGACTAATGTCTAAACCACCATTGTAGCTACCAGCACCACAGTATCCTTTCATAGATCTGATTTCCTGTGGTCTTATCTTCAGTTACCTTCTCTGATACTACATGCCATAGTTCTTATGGGAGAGAAAGTAAAGTGTGTATCAGCCCATGGGAATAAGAAGCAGCAGCTCAGGTGTTCCTGTCGGAGGACACAGTTGGGACCTTGGCAATGTGTGGTCACTAGTCAACAGGAGTAACCCTCAGTCTTGCCAGTCCCTTATGTCTCTGACTGTTCTTCACACAGGCTAGTTAGTGCACATCATGGGGATAAATCCCAGAGAGTGGTGGACTCCTACATTGGGCGGTTGCTGCCTCAGTATAGAACAGGGCTCTCTCTTACCATCTCAGTCAAGTAGTTAACTTTATATCTGGTTTTCATTTTGTTTGTATTACCTTATCTCTATTCAAATAACTGGTGTGTTTCCAGTTTTCTAAATGGACCTGAACTAATATAAAGGCAAATTGTTCGCAGAGGGTATTTATTCTGGAGTGAATGTCTGTGTCTTCCATCAGAAGTTCTGTGTTGAAGCCTAACCCCCAAGATGATGATGTTAGAAGGGGGGCCTTTGGGAGGTGATTACATCATGAGGGTGGATTCCTCATGAGTGAGATTAAAGCCCCAAAACAGCTCCCTGGCCCCTTCTGTCAGGACACAGCAAAAAGATGGCCATCTTTTACCCAGGAAATAGGCTTCTGCCCGGCCCTAAATCCATAGGCACCTCTATCCTGAATTCCTGGCTCCAGAACTGTGAGGAAGACGTTTCTGTGGTTTTCAGACCCCTAGTGTACAGCTTATATTCTGTGACAGCAGCCGGAGGCAGCCGTGAAGTAAAAGTGGAGACAGTAAGATAGACTCACGTGTTTTTGGCTTCATATTACTACTATTACTACTAAGTTGCTTCAGTCGTGTCCAACTCTGCAACCCCATAGACGGCAGCCCACCAGGCTCCCCATCCCTGGGATTCTCCAGGCAAGAACACTGGAGTGGGTTGCCATTGTCTAGAAGGGAGTAAATATAACATGGGGCTCCCCTGGTGGCTCAGCAATAAAGAATCTGCCAATGTAAGCAAGGCAGGCTCCACCCCTGGGTCAGGAAGCACCCCTAGAGAAGGAAATGGCTACCCACTCCAGTCCTCTTGCCTGGAAATTCCCGTGGACAGAGAGGAGTCTGCTGGGCTACAATCCACGGAGTCGCAGTGGGTCAGATACAACTTAGTGACTAAACCACAACAGTGAATACCACACAAGAGAGTGATATCCATGCAGCAAAATTAAAAGCCGCATTAGAAAGAGACCAAGAGTAAAGGCTTCATCAGTGTGTTCACGCACATGTGTGTGCAATACACACCGTCTTTGGGGAGTTCTTCTGATAGAACAGAGGTGGGGAGGTGAATGTGTCAGAGGGAGAAGGCCACGCAGGATATTTTGAGATTCAGTGGATACACCCCGCCCCGAGGCCTTCTCTTCTCTGTCTTTCTGCCTGCCCTAGCACTGGCCTCCACCCCACCAGGGCCCGTGCGTCTCCTAGTCTCCTTCGCGCTGTGTCTGCTTACTGGATGGTGAATAAAGCTGGAATGAGTGGTGTGACTAAGGATGTAAAAGGCATATTTGAGGAACTTTGTGTCAATTCTACTGAGGCCACAACTGCCACAATCAGTTTTTTAATGCTTTCTGCCCTTCCAGTCATTTTGATGTGTACCTTAAGTCTCCAGGTTCATTTTCTGTTAACCTGACTTGACAACTAACAGAAATATTTATTTGCCTGTCCATCAGATGCTAGTCTTTGAGTTTTCTCCTTTCTACTTTCCATTCTTGGCATACCTTGCAACCTCCTTTCTGTAGAAAGTTGCTGGAATAACTATTTTTTTATATTAAAAAAAAATGATGCTCTCTCTGACTCTGTGGCTTAGACCCACCTGGAGAACTCCCTCCTTTTCTGGAAATAGCTGCGTGGTTGGGTTTCTGCTAAGAGCAGAATTTGATTTGTTCCCACACCTCCGTGTTTTGTTCAGTGCCCTTTTGGAGTTTGGCAAAATTACTTTTAATTATCTCTGCTGCTTCCTTTAATAAGTAGCTTTGAGCAGTTTCCAAGGGCCTCCTCTCATCTTCCTGCATGAGACCGCTCTTGCTTCTCCAAAACACATTAAAAGGAGATACTGGTGGCAGCTTGGTACCATTACATTTTAGTCTCAGTATCCACGGGGGATCCGGGAACTGCTAGGTTAAAGGTGGCACCTGCTTGCAGCAGAACGCGGCCTATTTTGGGAATCTAGGCATTCAGCTGTTGTGATAATTACAATAGCGAATCCAGCCTCCCCTCTCCTCCCACATTACACTGTTCCCGGTGCTTACGGTGCAGAAAGCATTGCCAACCTCTTGGGGGCTGGGAGAAACCATGTGAATTATTTCCTCACTTATTTTGGGGCCCATTGAAATTCTGTTGTTCTTGTTCTGAGATAGAGTGATACAAGACGGGGAAACTCTAGATGCAAATCATGGAAAAAACTAAAACAAAACACAGGTGCTCAGTGTGTCAGCCAGGAAAGCAGACATTGGTTCCCTAAGATTAGTAACTTGCCTAGCGCTTTCAAATTCCACTTTCCTGAGGGATTCCAATAGCTTCATTGTAATCCTTCTTGTATTTCATTTGCCAGGATAAGAGTCATGTGTTTAAGGAAGAAGAATAAAGCTTATTTAATTCCTTCAGCAGCCACTAGGTACCTATACTTGTTGGGTAAATAATTTATCGAGAAGTTCGACTCATTGGATTTGTTCTGCTTTAGCTTTGTCTTCTGTATTTATATATGCCATCTTCTGTCTTCCGTATCTATATATGCCACTGTATATTTGTACATACACTCATTTCTCCTTTGGTGTAAGAGAATGAGTAACCCTCTTTTGATAAGGTCACCCTCGCCATTTTGCATATTGGCCCCTTTCACCGTCTTCTCCTCACTACTCAAACTGTGAATCTAACAATTAGCCCTCTGCCTTGTACTTTCTATGCAATCAAAAAACGATTGCTCCTTGGTAGGAAAGTGATGACAAACCTAGACAGTGTGTTGAAAAGCAGAGACATTACCCAGCCAACAAAGGTTTGTATAGGCAAAGCTATGGTCTTCCCAGTGGTCATATACATTTGTGAGAGCTGGACTGTAAAGAAGGCAGAGCACCAAAGAATTGATGCCTTCTAACAGTGGTGCTGGAAAAGACCCCTGATAGTCCCTTGGACAGCAAGGAGGTCAATCTTAAGGGAGATCAACCCTGAATATTCAGTGGAAGGACTGATGTTGAGGCTGAAACTCCAGTATTTTGGTCATCTAGTGCAACAGTTGACTCATCTGATGCTGGCAAGGATTGAAGGCAGAAGGAGAAGAGGGCATCAGAAGATGAGATGGCTGGATGACATCACTGATGCAATGAACATGAACTTGGGCAAATTCCTGGAGATGGTGAGGGACAGGGAGGCCTGGCATGCTGCAGTCCATGGGGTCACAGAGAGGCAGACATGACTGGGTGACAATAACAATGACTTCTACTTTCTATCCTCCCTTTCTTCCAGAATATCTATCTATTCCCTCTCTCTCGTTCTCACCCTATCCTTCCCTCCAAATACATTTATCCTCCTTTTCCTAGGGGAAAAAAAAAAAAACATAAAAAGCAAGAACTAAACTAACTAATTAAAAGTCAAATAAACAAGGAGGCAAATAAATATCTTGAGTTACCCACTCCAATAATTCTTCTGTATTGTTTTCTTCATGGGATGCTATTAATATCAGTTTATTTTGAATGTTGAGCAGCAACAAGAACTATGGAAATGATTGTGTTTTTTTCTGAGCGTGTCATTGAGAATATTGTTTATCATAATATGCAGTAATTTGGAAAAGAAGACTCATAGGAGAGAATTATTATATTTAAATTGATAGGTCATGTGGCTTCTAAGTAATTGATTTCTCTTTCTTGTAAATGATCTTATGAAAATAGTTTTTTTTTTCTTTTCTTGGTAACAGCTTAAAAGCATAGAACTCAGGGCACAGCTCACCCATGGCAAATATTAATCCATTAAATGCTGTTCGCTGTTTTATTAGGCTCATTCTTGGCTTCATTTCATGATCTTATCTTTCCTCAGACTTACTTTGAAGGCCAAAGTGAATATCAATAAATAGATATTCTTTTCCTTCCCTATGAAGTGACCAATAACTTCATAGTCATGACCCGATGCTCAGGTGTCCTAAGTCTTTTAGGTCCTTTTGTCTCCACAGTCAGTAAATTCTGGACTCTTCCTTTTGTTGCTCCTGGTGCCTGTATTTGTATGGGTGTTTTCTGTTCCTACATGATGCGCCCTGTTTCCATTTCTTTACTTGTCTGGTTTGTATCTGTCTCATCCACTGTCATATATTATCTGTTACTTCAATGGGAATAACCGTCTGGTGTTTATTCTCTGCCCCCAGTGTCTTTTCTGCGGCTCATGTTGTCCGTATCTGTCTGTCTTCTAAGAGTCTTCATTTCTGACCTTGATGATGCTAAACTTTTGATTAACAGAACTCACCATCCCCTGTCCTCAACCTGGCTGCGTTATCTCTTTAGTTTCTGCTGGTTTTGCTAACATTCTCCCAACATTGGATCTCAGGCCCCCTCTGCATGCATGTGTGCTGAGTTGTGTCCAGCTCTTTGCGACCCTATGGACTGTAGCCCACCTGGCTCCTCTCATCCATGGGATTTTCCAGGCAAGACCCTGGAATGGGTTGCTGTTTCCTCCTCTAGGGGATCTTCCTGATGCAGGGATCATACCTGAGTCTCCCTGTGTCTCCTGCCTTGGCAGGCAGATTCTTTCCCTCTGAGCCACCTGGGAAGCTCAGAGCCCACTCTGACTTTGTACCAATTCTGTCTTCTTGTTACTGACCTGCCACGTCAGTTCCCTAGTATTCACTAACTTACACAGGAACTGTGACATCTGGCCTCTTCCTCAGGTGTACACTGCTAGCAGGTTAATCTTCATGTATTCATAACTCAGGGGCAGTCCTAAGGCATGTACGAGTGAACAATGCCTTTAGAATCAGGTAGCCTGGCTTGAGTCCTCACACTGGTTCTCACCAGCATAACTGAGTTGCTTTATCTCACAATATCGCTTCAAGGTTGGTTGTATAAGTCATGATGAACTGGTTTATTATGCCTAGTAAACAATCCCAGTGCTTCTAACAATAAGATTTTATTTTGTTCTTACATTCCATGACAAACATGTAATGGTAGGGGATTATGATGGAAAAAGGGAGTACTGCTGTTTTGTTGCCCCTTGTGGTTCAGTTGCTAAGTTGTATCTGACTCTTTGTGACCCCATAGACTGCAGCATAACTAGGCTCCTCTGTCCTCTACTGTCTCCCAGTTCAGTTCAGTTGCTCAGTCATGTCTGACTCTGCGACCCAATAGACTGAAGCACGCCAGGCTTCCCTGTCCATCATCAACTCCTGGACCTTGCTCAAACACATGTTCATCGAGTTGGTGATGCAATCCAGCCATCTCATCCTCCAGCATCCCCTTCTGCTCCCACCTTCAATCTTTCCCAGCATCAAGGTCTTTTCTAATGAGTCAGCTATTCCCATCGGGTGTCCAAAGTATTGGAGTTTCAGCTTCAACATCAGTCCTTCCAATGAATATTCAGGACTGATTTCCTTTACAATTGACTGGTTTGATCTCCTTCCAGTCCAAGGGACTCTCAAGAATCTTCTCCAACACCACAGTTCAAAAGCATCAATTTTTTGGCACTCAGCTTTACTTAGGTCCAACTCTCACATCCATACATGACTATTGGAAAAACCATAGATAGCCTTGACTAGATGGACCTTTGTTGGCAAAGTAACGTCTCTGCTTTTTAATATGCTGTCTAGGTTGGTCATAGATTTTCTTCCAAGGAGCAGGCATCTTTTAATTTCATGGCCGCAGACACCATTTGCAGTGATTTTAGAGCCCCCCCAAAATAAAGTCTGTCACTGTTTCCATTGCTTCCCCATTGATTTGCCATGAAGTGATGGGATCAGATGCCATGATTTTGAATGTTGAGTTTTAAGCCAGCTTTTACACCCTCCTCTTTCACCTTCATCAAGAGGCTCTTCGGTTCCTCCTCACTTTCTACCATAAGGATGGTGTTATCTGCATATCTGAGGTTATTGATATTTCTCCTGGCAATCTTGATTCCAGCTTGTGCTTCATCCAGCCTGGCATTTCACATAATTTACTCTGCATAGAAGTTAATTAAATAAACAGTGTGATAATACACAGCCTTAATGTACTCCTTTCCCACTTTGGAACCAGTCTATTGTTCCATGTCCAGTTCTAACTTTCTCTTCTTGATGTGCATACAGGTTTCTCAGGAGGCAGGTCTGGTGGTCTGCTATTCCCATCTCTTGAGGAATTTTCCAATTTGTTTTGATCCACACAGTCAAAGGCTTTAGCATAGTCAGTAAAGCAGAAGTAGATGTTTTTCTGGAATTCTGTTGCCTTTTTGTTGATCCAACAGATGTTGGCAATTTGATCTCTGGTTCCTCTGCCTTTTCTAAATCCAGTTTGAACATCTGGAAGTTCCCAATTCACATACTGTTGAAACCTCACTTGGAGACCTTTTAGCATTACTTTGCTAGCTGTGAAATGAATGCAATTGTGCAGTAGTTTGAACATTCTTTGGCATTGCCCTTCTTTGGGATTGGAATGAAAAATGATATTTTCCAGTCCTGTGGCCACTGCTAAATTTTCCAAATTTGCTGGCATATTGAGTGCAGCACTTTCACAGCATCATCTTTTAGTATTTGAAATAGCTCAACTAGAATTCCATCACCTCCACTAGCTTTGTTCATAGTGATGTTTTCTAAGGCCCACTTGACTTCACATTCTAGGATGTCTGGCTCTAGGTGAGTGATCACATTATTGTGGTTATCTGGGTCATTAAGCTCTTTTTGTTTAGTTCTTCTGTGTATTCTTGCCACCTCTTCTTAATATCTTTTTCTTCTGTTACGTCCATACCATTTCTGTCCTTTTTTATACCCATCTTTGCATGAAATTGAGCATTATTTGGCATTGCCTTTCTTTGCGATTGGAATGAAAACTGACCTTTTCTAGTCCTGTGGCCATTGCTGAGTTTTCCAGATTTGCTGGCGTATTGAGTGCAGCACTTCCACAGAATCATCTTTTAGGATTTGGAATAGCTCAACGGGATTCCATCACCTCCACTAGCTTTGTTTGTAGTGATGCTTTCTAAGGCCCACTTGACTTCACCTTCCAGGATGTCTGGCTCTAGCTGAGTGTGAGTGATCACACCATCATGATTATCTGAGTCATAAAGATCTTTTTTGTACAGGTTTTTTTTTTTTTTTTTTTGGCTTCATGGCAAATAGATGGGGAAACAGTGGAAACAGTGTCAGACTTAATTTTTTTGGGCTCCACCATCACTGTAGATGGTGATTGCAGCCATGAAATCAAAAGATGCTTACTCCTTGGAAGGAAAGTCATGACCAACCTGGATAGCATATTGAAAAGCAGAGACATTACTTTGCCAACAAAGGTCCATCTAGTCAAGGCTATGGTTTTTCCAGTAGTTATGTATGGATGTGAGAAATGGACACTGAAAAAGGCTGAGTGCTGAAGAATTGACGCTTTTGAACTGTGGTGTTGGAGAAGACTCTTGAGAGTCCCTTGGACTGCAAGGAGATACAACAAGTTCATCCTAAAGGAGATCAGTCCTGGGTGTTCATTGGAAGGACTGATGTTGAAGTGGAAACTCCAATACTTTGGCCACCTCATACAAATAGTTGACTCATTGGAAAAGACCCTGATGCTGGGAAGCACTGGGGGCAGGAGGAGAAGGGGACGACAGAGGATGGATGACATCACTGACTCGATGGACATAGGTTTGGGTGGACTCTGGGAGGTGGTGGTGGACAGGGAGGCCTAGTGTGCTGCGGTTCATGGGGTTGCAAAGAGTCGGACACGACTGAGTGACTGAACTGAACTGAACTTGCATGAAATGTTCCCTTGCTACCTCTAGTTTTCTTGAAGAGATCTCTAGTCTTTCCCATTCTATTGTTTTCCTCTATTTCTTTCCATTGATCGCTGAGGAAGGCTTTCTTATCTCTCCTTGCTATTCTTTGGAACTCTGCATTCATATGAGTATATCTTTCCTTTTCTCTGCCTTTTGAGTCTCTTCTTTTCTCAGCTATTTGTAAGGCTTCCTCAGACAAACAGTTTGTCTTTTTGCATTTCTTTTCTTGGAGATGGTCTTGATTACTGCCTCCTGTACATTGTCACAAACCTCCATCCATAGTTCTTCAGGTATTCTGTCTATCAGATCTAATCCCTTGAATCTATTTGTCAATTCCACTGTATAATCATAAGGGATTTGATTTAGGTCATACCTTAATGATCTAGTAGTTTTCCCTACTATCTTAAATTGAAGTCTGAATTTGACAATAAGGAATTCATGATCTGAGCCACACACAGTCAGCTCCTGGTCTTGTTTTTGCTGACTGTATAGAGCTTCTCCATCTTTGGCTGCAAAAAATACAATCAATCTGATTTCGATTTTGACCATGTGGTGAAGTCTATGTGTAGAGTCTTCTCTTGTGTTGTTGGAAGACGGTGTTTGCTATGACCAGTGCATTCTCTTGGCAAAACTCTGTTAGCCTTTGACCTGTTTCATTCTGTACTCCAAGAGCAAATTTGTCTGTTACTCCAGGTGTCTCTTGACTTCCTACTTTTGCATTCTAGTCCCCTATGATGAAAAGGGCATCTTTTTTGGATGTTAGTTCTAGAAGGTCTTGTAGGTCTTCATAGAACCATTCAACTTCAGCTTCTTCAGCATTACTGGTTGGGGCATAGACTTCGATTACTGTGATACTGAGTAGTTTGCCTTAGAAACGAACAGATATCATTCTGTCATTTTTGACATTGTATCCAAGTACTGCATTTCAGACTCTTGTTGATTAGGAGGGCAGAAATCATTCTGTCATTTTTGACATTGTATCCAAGTACTGCATTTCAGACTCTTGTTGATTAGGAGGGCTACTTCATTTCTTCTAACGAATTCTTAAGAGCCCACAGTAGTAGATATAATGTTCATCTGAATTAAAGTCACCCATTCCTGTCTGTTTTAGTTCACTGATTCCTAAAATGTCGATGTTCACTCTTATCACCTCCTGTTTAACCACTTCCAATTTACATTGATTTACGGGCCTAACATTCCAGGTTCCTATGCATTATTGTTCTCAGTGCATCGGACTTTACTTCCATCACCAGTCACATCCACAACTAGATGTTGTTTTTGCTTTGTCTCCATCCCTTCATTCTTTTTGGAGTTATTTCTCCACTGATCTCCAGTATCATATTGGGCACATACTGAACTGGAAAGTTCCTCTTTCAGTGTCCTATCTTTTTGTCTTTTCACAGTGTTCTTTGTGTTATCAAGGCAGGAATACTGAAGTGGTTTGCTATTCTCTTCTCCAGTGGACCCCGTTTTGTCAGAACTCTCCACCATAACCTGTCCATCTTGGGTGGCCCTACACGGTAAGACTCCTAGTTTCCATAAGTTAGACAAAGCTGTGTTCCAGAGTTATCTCCTAGAGTTTGCTCAAATTCACATCTATTGAGTTGGTGATGCTATGTAAGCATCTCAGCCTCTGGTGCCCCTTCTCCTTTTGCCTACAGTCTTTCCCAGCATCAGGGTCTTTTCCAATGCTGTTTTGTAATGACATTCAATGCTGTGTCCCTGGAGCAATGCAAGTAACCTCTGCTCAGTTTCATTGCCAAAGCAATCCAACTGCCATGGCTAACTTCAAAGGGTGGGAGGGTATATTGATGACTCATTACTCTCAGGCTTGTCTAAGTAGAAGCTATGTAAACTGCTGTAATTTGTTTCCTCTTCCACAAGACTGGCTTTATTCAGATGGGATGTGCCCCTTTAGCTTTGAGTAAAATAATGTGGAATGGAATTGTTATTGACTTGGTGAAGAAATTGGAATATAATTGGAAGTAAATATCTGTTATTCTAGGGTACAGAGATTTCAGAGTCATTTGTTACTACAGCACAACCTAGTGAGTGCTGACTAGGACATCTAAATAATGTTTAAAGAAATGACTACTGTTCTGCAGTGCCAGGGGAAGTGTTATAATCCATATGGTTCCATAAATAATTTTGTAGCAGTTGCCAGATTAATTGTCTCTAGTCAGGCCCCTGATCATACAGACCCCCTGCTTAAACATGGTTTTCTTAGAATAGTCATTTTCTTAGTCTATCTGTCTAAGATATTTTTCTGTACTGACTTCAACCATTTTTCGAAAAACATTATTTATTAATCTCAGCCATTGACTTTGTGTGCAAATCCAGTTGAGCTTCAAATGACCTCTGTTTCCTCCTTGTAATTCATTCATTTGTGAGTCCCTTCTTTGTAATTCCTTCCTGTTGTGTTCTTTCAACATTTTCCCCTGAATACAGCTTCCAATCTGTATTCTTTAAAGGCCACCTTCTACCGATTTTCCATTCTTGAAAACTTTCCTCATCCATCATCAACCCTCTTTCTCCAGTTTTTATAACATGAGAACAGCATCATCAGCCAGCGTATTATTTTCTTATTATGCAGCTGATGAATATGCTTTATTTATTTGAGAGAGACTCTGTATAAGAATCTTGGTAGAGCCTTGAGACCTAGGAGTGCTTATTAGATATTGAATGGAAGAACACCTCTATGCTTAATGTTGCATTTGGTTCTAAAACAAGCCAAATCTACTTAACAAAAATAAAACTTTCAAAAGTAAACAGCATTTCATTTCTATCAAAAACTTTACTTATTGTAAAGAGCCTTACAGAGACCACAGAATTCATAATCAGAGTTTTTGAGGTTAGTGTCAACTATAGAATGTATGTGGAAAGAAGATAAAGTAAATGGAAGATCATGGCCGAGTTATTTGCTAAGGATTGATGTGAAAACGTGACTTTGGCAACCTCAACTCTAATTCACACTGTTATTGCCTATCTTTTTAGAACAGATGTATATTCATCCTTGTTTTTAAAATACATTTTTCTCTCAGAGATTCCTCCCAAGTCATTAACCCTTATACCAGCCTTCCCTTTTCTGAGCCTTTTTATCCTTGTGAAGACAAAGATACTTCTATTTCTTAGTATCCGTTCCTAACTGTGCCTCTTCTGCCTCACTGTGCCTCTTCTCTTCGGGGGGGCCCTGTATCGGTATTGGCTTCATTAGCAGTCTCCCTGTATCAAAGGAATAAACTTGAGCTTTCATAAGCCCTGGGGCTTCAGAGGTATATTGGCTGTGTTCACTTAGAAGCTCTTGGCTTATTGGTCAGTCGGTATTCAGACTCTCATTAGCCTCAGGGATTCATGATTCAAATAATTTGTTCCAGATGGCAAGAGAGAAAGCCTGGGCATCAGCTTATAATTAAATCCTACTTTCAGAGTTTAAGTCCGAGATATGGAAAGGCAGCAGACATTCTATAAAGGAGAATCATGCAGTAGTTTTCAAAATATAAATATCATACACTCATCTGTCAATACATAGAGACCACATATGCTTCAGACTGATTTTATATATATATATATATATATATATCTATCTCACAAGCTTATATACACACACAGACATACACTTATCACTGGGAGGAATCAAGAAGATGTATAGAAAAGACACTGAGTAGTTACATTGTTATGGACACAAAGCCTCCAGTTAGGAAACAGAAAGTCATATAACACTATAATGATGATTATGTACATGGGGCAGACAAGCAAATCATTTTACACGAGACAGAAAGAAAAATCTGTTACCGCACTTAAAGACTTTCACACCACTCTCTTGGTGATTAAATATGGAGATGAAAAATAATTATATATATTTGAACAACACTACCATGACAACTTGAATAACTAGGTACACCTTCTCTGCAAAGACACATCAAATATTTACCAATATAGCTGGGCAGCAGAACCAATCCCATTAATTTCAAAGGCTTGAAATCATACAGAATTCATTCACTGACCACAGTGGACTTGAATGAGAAATAATAACAAACAAGATGTTTTAGTTTTCTGGGACTGCTATCACAAAGTACCACAGACCTGGTGGGTTAAAGGAGGGAAGTTGGCTTGCCCCGTTCTGGAGGCCGAGGGTCTGAGATCGAGGGTGTCGGTAGGGTCGCTTTCTGCTGTGGCCTCTCTACTTGGCTCATAGGTGGTGCCTTTCCCTGGTGTCTTCGCGTGGACTTCCCTTGCTGCCTGTTGGTGTCCAGTTCTTCTTCTCTTAAAAGAACCCTTTCATTGGATTGGAGCCCACCCTAATGAGCTCATTGTTACTTAATCACCTCCTTGAAACTCTGTAATTCTAAGAGAGGTATTCATAGCTTCACATGCTTGTATGAGAAAACAGTGACAATTCAAAGTAAAAAAATCTGATTTACCACCTCAAAAAAATTACTTAGAGGAAAGCAAAGTAAACCCAAAGTAAGCAGATGAAATAATAAATGTATAAGAAAACAAAATAGCAAGCAGATAAATAACTCACAAAAGGCCAAAGTTGGCTACTTAAAAAGATTGATAATATTGACAAAACACTAGCAAGACTAGTCAAGAGAAAATGAGAGGAAAGGAAAGAGGCAGCACTGCAGTTTAATGGGGAAAGGAGACTGACAGGAGTTGATGGGAAAACTGTATACGCATATGGGAAAAGCTCAGTCTCATTCATACACACCACGCCCAACATCGATCCCACACTGGCTGTAAATTTAATTATAAAAACTAAAATTTTCAAGCTCATAGACCACATATTCAAGGATTTTTGTAACCTTAGACTAGGCAAAGATGTCCTAGAATGCAGAAAGCACTAATCATCAGAAAAAAGTTAATGGTATTTCTTTCTGAATTGAGATAGAATTGACATACAGTATATTAGATGCATGTGTATGACCTAATCATTTGATATGTGTATATATGTTGGAATGATCATCCAATTGATTGGAATAATAATCAGTGGAATGATTATTAAGTCTAATTAATATCCATCATCACACATATTTATGCATTTTTCCCCTTGTGATGAAGTTCTAAGATCTTCTCTCTTAGCAAGTTTTAAATATATGATAGAGTTATTAGCTGTAGTCACCATACTATACATTATATCCCCAGGAAATATTTATTTTATTTTGACCACCCCTCAAACCTCTACCTCTGTCAGATACCAATGTGTACTCTGTAACTATGAATTGTGTGTGTGTGTGTTTTAAATTTCATACATATGTAAGATCATATAGTATTTGCCTTTCTCTGTCTTATTTCATCTAGCATAATACACTCAGAGTCTGTGCATATTGTCACAAATGGCAAGATTTCCTTCATTTGGATGGTTAGGTAATATTCCATTGTATACATATATCACATTTTCTTTCTTCATTCATCCCCCAATGGATGTTTAGGTTGCTTTCATGTCTTGGCTATTGTGATTAATGCTTCAGTGAACATGGGAGGGCAGATACTTCTTCAAGAACTTGATTTCATTTCTTTTGGATACATACCCAGTGGTGAGATTGCTGGATCATGTGGTAGTTCTATTTTTAAATTTTTTGAGGAGCCTCCATACTATTTTTCATAGTGGTTACATCCATTTACATTACCACCAATGGTACTTGAGCTCCCTTTTCTCTACATCCTTGCCCAAACTCGCTATTTCTTTTTTTTTTTTTTTGACAACAGCTCTTCTAAGAGGAAGGAGGTGATATATCATTGTGATTTTGATTTGCATTCCCTCAATGACCAGTGATTCTGAGCCCCTTTAAGGTACCTATTGGCTATCTACACTTCATCTATGAAAAAATGTTCACTAAAATCCTCTGCTCATTTTTTTACCATACATTGACATGAATCTGCCATGGGTATACATGTGTTCCCCTTCCAGAACTCCCCTCCCATTTCCCTCCTGATTCCATGCACGGTAATGTAAAGAAAAAAAAATTTTTAAAAATCCTCTGCTCATTTAAAAAAAATTTTTTTTAATTGAGGCATAGTTTATTTACAATGTTGTGTTAGTTTAAGTGGACAGGTAAGTAAAACAGTTATGTATATACCTCCACTCTTTTTTTGGTTCTTTTCCCATATAGTCTATTACAGAGTACTGAGTAGAGTTCCTTATGCTATACAGTGGGTTCTTATTAGTTACTTATTTTATATGTAGTAGTATATATATACCTATCTATCTCAGTCTCCTGTGTTACCCCTCCCCTCCTTACCCCCTGGAAACCATAAGTTTGTTTTCTTTATCTGTAACTCTACTTCTGTTTTGTAAATAAGTTCATTTGTACCCTTTTGTTTAGATTTCATATATTAGCATTCTCATATTATATTTTTCTTTCTGTGTCTGACTTACTTCACTCAGTATAACAACCTCTAGGTGCATCTATGTTTTGCTGTAAGTGGTGTTAATTTGTTCTTCATTATACCTAATACTGCCTATTCTTAAATCCAGTTCTTTGGAGTATTTTTCTATTGAGTCATATAAGTTCTTTATATATTTTGGATATATTAACCCCTATATGATTTGCACATGTTTCCTCCCATTCTACAGGTTTCCTTTGCACATTTTTGATACTGTGCAGAATTTTTTTAGTTGGATGTAGCCTGGTGAGTCTGGTTTTGCTTTTGTTGCCTTTACGTTTGGTGTCAAATCCAAAAAATCATCATCAAGACCCATGTCAAGGATCTACCACTTATGCTTTCTTCTAGGAGCTTTATGATTTCAGACTTTGCATTCATGTCTTTAATCCATTTTGAATTTATTGTTGTGTGTGGTGTAAAGTACTAGCCAAGTTTCATTCTTTTGTATCTGGATGTCCAGCACTGTGTTTTAAAGAGATTGTATGAGTATACAATGAATGAATGACTATCCCCATTGTATGTCCATGGTTCCTTTGCCACCATATATTAATTGATCTTATATGGGTGGGTTTATGTCTGGGATCCTTTGTTTTTACTTTTTTTAATCCACACGGCTTCTCCCTTTCTCCTGAAACACTAACTTTTCAGAACTAGACAGAGTCTCTCTGCCATTATGGATCCACTCCTGATGTTTTCATAGGCTCCACTGCAGGCACACTGGGAGCCCTTCTAGCACACCAGCCTTCATAGATCTATTCCTCCTTTAAAATTAGCAACTCCATCCAGTTGGGGTCCTTAGTCAACTGAGGACTCTCGCACACCTATTTGCCCACAGGAACTGGACTGGGAAATGTGCTTAGGGTAAGTCTCTGCAGAAATGAAGGGGGCAGGCTTGGCCAGGAGGAGAAGCTCCATTGAGTCCAGAGGCAGGAAGACCTTCTCCCATCCCACAGGGGACTCTCTAGCCTCAGGCAAGACCCAGAGATGCTCTGCTGATTCTGCTGGCAACTGGGGAGGGTCTGAAAGGGAACTGGGTGGATGAGAATTATCCAGAATTCTACCAGGGCAACCAGAATTGCAGCTGAGCCACAGTGAGAGGGAACATAGCAATCTGGAAACAAAGGCAGACCAGAGCAGAACAGTCTCTGTTCATTTCCATGATTTCTTTCTGCCTTTGCCCTTGAAAATCCTTGCCAGTGACTTGACCCGAATCCCTTGTATTTCAGTCTCCAAACCTGTCTCCACACCTTCCTTGACCAGGTGCACTCATTAAGTGTAAAGAGAAGCATCGTCTATTCCCCCTTCAGGGTGTGACTGGCACTGTAATATACAGTGATGTTTTCTAGTCTGTCTTCCCATTAAACTCTCAGGTCTCTTTTGAATGAAGGAGAATGAGACTATATTGCTTATCTAGGTATTAAAAAAGAAATGTTAGTTGGTCAGTCATGTCTGACTCTTTGGGGCCCTGTGAACTGCAGCCCACCAGGCTCCATGGAATTATCCAGGCAAGAGCACTGGAGTGGGTAGCCATTGCCTTTTCCAGGAGGTCAAGCCTGCATCTCCGCATTGGCAGCAAATTCTTTACCACTGAGCCACCAGGATATACCTAGCACCAAATCCAGTGCTGGTTGTAGAGCAGAATATCTACCAACCACCTCCCTGCATAGCAGAAGGTTCTGAAGAGAGCACAGAGTAGGTGTGTTCTCACGTGGAAGTTAAGGGAGGTCTGACAGGCAAAGAATGTGGGGACCTGCCCAGTCTCTATGTTCTTTCTGAGGTCTGAAGCTAGGTTGTGATGGTAACAAAGGATAACTAGGGAGAGATTGGCTTTCCAGTGTCAAAGGTTGGTAAGAGCCACATTAGGGAATGGAAAACAAAGCCAATTAGGGGCTAGAGAAATAATACTGAAAACTAAACTCAAGAAAAATTTTTTAAAAAGCAACAACATAAATGTGTAGGGAAATGACCCAGGAGATTTATATAACTTTCTCTAGAGCTTGGCTAGAAGTAATTGGAAGAAAATATTTGGTGATATCTGAGATTGGGCCAGGCAGAACAGGTACAGCGGGAGTTCAAAAGAGAACACAATTTAAGGGTCCCAGTGAAAATGGAGTGGAAATAATTCATCCAGTTGAAGTCCCAGTATTTTAAAATATTTCAATCGAAGGGTAACTTTGAATGGAAACTTAATTTTCTAGTTGGGGGAAAATTAAAAACCTTCAAAGATTTACTTAAAAGATAGCCTTTTAATGACACCAGAATGAGGTTTGAAGAGCCTCTCTTTAATTAACCTTCAACTGAACCCCCATAAAATATTTTTGTTTCTATGAATGCTGACTTCGAAAAAAGTGGATAAATCAGAGTAGTATACAGTAAGTTAAAGTTTTTAAACATTTTGTGTCTTGTTGAAGACCCGTTTTTGAAAGAATTACTAAAGCAGATATGTAAACATAATTTGAATTATGGACACAAAATATAAAGGAGACCATGTCTGCTTTTGCTTTAGGAAGCTGAGTCCCAAGGGAAGCAGAAATAACCACTCCTGAAACCACAGGCAGTAAGTTCAGTGCAGGACTTTAAAGTCTCTGAGACCTTACAAAGTCTGGGAATTTCTAGAACACCATCTGAATGTGATGGGGAAAGTGTGATTCCAGCAGTAACCTCAGCCCTGTAGGGAGGATGTGTAAGTTTGTCCTAGGAATCTGGTGTGTATACTTGTGCTTACTCATTCAGTCGTGTCCGACTCTCTGCGGCCCATGGACTGTAGCCCACCAGGCCCCTCTGCCCATGGAATTCTCCAGGCCAGAATAATGGAGAGGGTTGCCATTTGCATCTCCAGGTGATCTTTCCAACCCAGGGATCTAACGTGCGTCTCCTGCATCACAGGCGGATTCTTTACTGCTGAGCCACGTGGAGGCCCAGCAATCTGGAATCTGGAGTAATGGGAGAGCTCCAGAAGCCACTCGAAACAGTGGACAAAATGCAGAGTAGGTTCAGTAGAAGGTCCCTGAAAGGCTGGCAGAATGTCATTTTCTGCCAACAGATGTGAGATCCAAGAACTGCGTTGCCCCCAGTCCTGAGATCTATGTAGCTCCTGCTCTGTGCTTTGTACCTTGGTGCCCATAGTATGTAGTACATGCATTAATAGCCTGATACGGTTGTCACAGAAAACTTTTGTCTTCAACTTTTTAGAACTTTTTTAGGTCTTCCTTTGTTCTAATATTAATATATGGCCCTTTTTGGATTTTTCATATGTATTTGAGAAGATCTGTTATCTGAGAACAAAGTGAGATCTATATTGAGATCTATACAAAATTTACTGAACTGTTTAGATAATTCATGCTTCCTCTATTCTTACTTACTTTTAGTTCTTTTGCTCTGTCTTGGACTGAGACTGATGTGTTAGCCTTCTTTGTGTCTTTCCATCTATTTTTTGTGTCTCTTTTAGCTTCTAATTAATGGTAGTGGCATCTGTAATATTTTGAGCATAGATATTTTTCAGTATTGCATCTTTATTGGGAATTGGGATCCTTTAAATACATTATTTATGATTTTCTAAGAGCCAGCTATCATAGCTTAATTCTTTATAAAGCAGAAACTGAAAATTGTAAGTAGTAGTAGTGAAAGTCACTCACTTATGTCCCACTCAAGTGATCCCATGGACAGAGGAGCCTGGTGGGCTACAGTCCATGGGATTCTCCAGGCAAGAATACTGGAGTGGGCTGCCATTTCCTTCTTCGGAAAACTGTAAAAGTAGAAATAAATGCACAATAATTGTAAAAGACATTGTTTTACTTCTTTCATAAGATCAAGAAATGGAAGACCTTAGTAGTACAAATAGATCAAATTGAATTCATAGTGCTAAACGTGGGTACAGCTTGGTCTTAAATGTCTGAAACTTATAAAAACTGCTTACAAAAATCCTTAATATTTCTGGACGGTAGCTAAACTCCCTTATTAAAACAGGGGAGGAAAGTCTTTTCATTCCATGTATTTTGGAGCTATCTGTTACTTATGTGTTGAGTTCATCTGCAAGGTCATCAGACACTGTGTGGGAAGTTTGGTTTAATTAATGATACAATTTTGGCAGTGGCTATAATATTATTCAAACATCTTCTTTCTTCTTGAGTCAGCACTCCTGTGATTTTAATTTTTCTGACATTCAGTAGGGAGGAATCACCCTTGTATTATTCAATTGTGCAGGAATCCACACTGGCATTTACTTAGCAGAACCAGAGATTTGGCTGCAGTAGAGCAAAAATGAACTCTTGAAGTACATTCATAAATAAAAAAATATCAAGAAATTCTTCTTACATAAAGATTCTAAATTAAATTCTCCTAAAAAGTTAGGGTTTTACTTTCACAGTATTTCAGTGTGTAGCCAGAGTTACTGTTAATTTCCTGTTAAAATTTTGTTCTAAGAAAATCTGTTCTTTTGTTTTTGAGCCATATTTTATCTTCTGTATTTTAAACATACTGTGTCTTCCATAATTGACAAAGCTGTCTTCTTTGATAGGCAGTTTAGTAGAAAGAATAAGGAGCAAATTTTACGAAAACAGTAAGTGGTGAGATATTGGACGTAGTCCTACACAGAACTAGCTTGAGACGTCGCCATGAACAGACAGACGCGTAAAGATGTCTCAGCAATGCAGTTTGGCCTGTGGTAAGAACAGATGAGTCATTCAAATAACAGATGCTGTGTTGAGAAGAAGGGAGCGTAAGTCACTTCTGGAGCAGTTGCGGAAGACTTCAGAGCAAAAGTGAGATATAGGTAGAATCAAGTGAAAGACCCCATTGTGTATTCTGTCTTAGGTTTCCAGGAGTCCTTTGTGTTTACAAAAAAAATGTTGAGAAATGGGCTCCAGTTTCCTTTCGTGGTAAAGGGTTTCCCTGAGATAAACATGAGAGATTTCGTTGAAACAACTGCTGAAAATGTGACTCTGAGGAAGCCAGAGAGAGAGCATAATGGGGGGGAGGGGGGTGGGCATTGGTCCCGAGCATGTGGAGTACGCGGGGACACCACCCAGAAGTCCAGGGGAGACGGCTCCTGGTCTGTGTCCACCAGCCGCAGAGAAACAGAGAAACATTGAAACATTTTCACCCTGGGGCCTGGACGCTTGCCTTCCTTTCTCCCCGACCTGGGTCTGTGAAACAAGTAGCTAAATCATCAAAGGGGAGAGTCTCAGAATCAGGTTGGTAGAAAACAGGCCACTGCTGGGTTTTAGAACTTCCACTAAGGATCTGGTAGGGAGATCTATGAGAGTGAGAGGTAGACATTTTAAGGAAGTAAAAACCACCAAAATGAAAGAAAAGAAGAGAGGGGTTCTACCTAGACAGAAAGTCAAAACCACCTATGAAGAATCAGGCCATTGAGCTGCCTCTCCTCTAGGTTTTTAGTAATATTTCTGTATCAGAGTATTCTTCAAGCATGGAATTTTTTTTATTTTGTCTCTATAGAGATAACCTATTTCTTGAGACTAATATTGTTTTCTTTCTTTTTAATAACATTAAACACTTGTGATATTTATATTAACTGGTTTTTTTATTTAACATATTTTCTTATGAAATCTTGTTTACTTTCCTTTCTCAGATACTATCCAAAACCTTTTCTAATTTAAAAACTAGGAAGATAGCTGAATGCTAATAAGATGAATAAATATTTCTGCCTTAACCCTCTCTTAAAATGCTACAATGTGGTAGAAAACAGAAAATGCTCTCACTCACTGTCCATTAAAACTAATAGAGAATAAGGAACCAAGAGTGAATTTTCTTGATTTCTTAAGGGACTTTAAAAGGAAGAAATGTTCTTCAAGCATAAAAATAGATAAGTACATACAGTACTCTGAAATAAAAAAGGTTGATTTTTAAAAAACTTTATGTGACTAACAAGTCATATGAAGATACTTTATAACAATTGATTTCTATTGATGTGGGAGGTATGGAAAGTATCAAGAGAGAAGATAAGAGCTATCTAGCAGGGCTTCAAAATTCCAGGGGCACTAAATACTGAATGTAAGAACTGAGTTAACCTATGATTCAAGGGAGTAGAGTCTGATGGGAGTGCTTCCCAGAAAGTCCCATAAAAATCATTCTTAGTCTTCATCTTATCAGTTCAGTTCAGTTCAGTTGCTCAGTCGTGTCCGACTCTTTGTGACCCCATGAATCGCAGCACGCCAGGCCTCCCTGTCCATCACCAACACCAGGAGTCTACTCAAACCCATATCATTCGAGTTGGTGATGCCATCCAGCCATCTCATGCTCTGTATTCCCCTTCTCCTCCTGCCCCCAATCCTTCCCAGCATCAGGGTCTTTTCCAGTGAGTCAACTCTTTGAATGAGGTGGCCAAAGTATTGGAGTTTCTGCTCCAACATCAGTCCTTCCAATGAACCCAGGACTGATCTCCTTTAGGATGGACTGGTTGAATCTCCTTGCAGTCCAAGGGACTCTCAAGAGTCTTCTCCAACACCACAGTTCAAGAGCACCAATTCTTCAGTGCTCAGCTTTCTTTACCATCCAACTCTCACATCCTTACATGACTACTGGAAAAACCATACCCTTGACTAGATGGACCTTTGTTGGCAAAGTAACGTCTCTGCTTTTTAATATTCTGATTAGGTTGGTCATAACTTTTCTTCCAAGGAGTAAGTGTCTTTTAATTTCATGGCTGCAGTCACCATCTGGAGTGATTTGGGAGCCCAAGAAAATAAAGTCTGACACTGTTCGCACTGTTTCCCCATCTATTTGCCATGAAGTGATGGGACCAGATGCCATGATCTTAGTTTTCTGAATGTTGAGCTATAAGCCAACTCTCTCACTCTCCTCTTTCACTTTCCTCAAGAGGCTCTTTCGTTCCTCTTCACTTTCTGCCATAAGGGTGGTGTCATCTGCATATCTGAGGTTATTGATATTTCTCCCTGCAATCTTGATTCCAGCTTGTGCTTCTTCCAGCCCAGCGTTTCTCATAATGTACTCTGCATACAAGTTAAATAAGCAGGGTGACAATATATACCCATGGCGTACTCCTTTCCCAATTTGGAACCAGTCTGTTGTTCCATGTCCAGTTCTAACTGTTGCTTCCTGACCTGTATACAGGTTTCTCAAGAGACAGGTTAGATGGTCTAGTATTCCCATCTCTTTAAGAATTTCCCAGTTTATTGTGATGCACACAATCAGAGGCTTTGGTATAGTCAATAAAGCAGAAATAGATGTTTTTCTGGAACTCTCTTGCTTTTTTGATGATCCAGCGGTTGTTGGCAATTTGATTTCTGCTTCCTCTGCCTTTTCTAAAACCAGCTTGAACATCTGGAAGCTCACGGTTCACGTATTGCTGAAGTCTGGCTTGGAGAATTTTGAGCATTACTCTACTAGCGTGTGAGATGAGTGCAATTGTGCGGTAGTTTGAACATTCTTTGGCATTTCCTTTCTTTGGGATTGGAATGAAAACTGACCTTTTCCAGTCCTGTGGCCACTGATGAGTTTTCCGAATTTGCTGGCATATTGAGTGTAGCACTTTCACAGCATCATCTTTTAGGATTTGAATTAGCTCAACTGGAATTCTGTCACCTCCACTAGCTTTGTTCATAGTGATGTTTTCTAAGGCCCACTTGACTTCACATTCCAGGATGTCTGGCTCTAGGTGAGTGATCACATCATCGTGATTATCTGGGTTGTGAAGATCTTTTCTGTACCCTTCTTCTGTGTATTCTTTCCATCTCTTCTTAATATCTTCTGCTTCTGTTAGGTCCATACCATTCCTGTCCTTTATTGTCCCCATCTTTGCATGAAATGTTCCCTTGGTATCTCTATGTTTCTTGAAGAGATCTCTAGTCTTTCCCATTCTGTTGTTTTCCTCTATTTCTTTGCATTGATCACTGAGGAAGGCTTTCTTTTCTCTCCTTGCTATTCTTTGGAACTCTGCATTCAGGTGGGAATATCTTTCTTTTTCTCCTTTGCTTTTCACTTTTCTTCTTTTCTCGGTTATTTGTAAGGCCTCCTCAGACAGCCATTTTGCTTTTTTGCATTTCTTTTCCATGGGGGTGGTCTTAATCCCTGTCTCCTGTACAGTGTCATGAACCTCCATCCATAGTTCATCAAGGGAAATCTAAAAAAAGGTGTCTTGGTCTATAAAAAGTTTGGCGTTGCATTTTCCAGCATAATTTATAGTCTACTCCTTTAAAAAGTATTTTATATTTTTCAGAGCAGTTTTAGGTTCACAGCAAAATTGAGGGAAAGTTTCAGAAATTTCTCAGTTTTCCCTGCCCGACCCATGCACAACCTCCCCTGTGATTTCAACATCCCCCACCAGATGTTACGTTTGTTACAATTAATGACTGAAGGTAACTGAATGCTTTTGCACAGTGCTAGTGGACAGAGAACCTCAGCTTGATCAAAGGACTTGTGTTGTTGATGGTGGAGCATGAGACAAGGTCTGGGACCCATGGAGGCCAGGTGGGGAGGGCTCAGCTGAAATCAAGCACGAGAATGAGCTGCTTAGAATTCTTCTGCTAGTACCGCCGCTCCTGCTACTGTGAACAATCCTCCTGAACATCCAGGCAGACTGGTCTAATCAGCCTCCTGCCTCGAGTCAGGTACTTGATGTTCTTGGGTGGAATATTCAGTCAGCTGAACCTGGCTCTGGATTCCAAGAAGCTTGGTGCCAGGCCCTGCACCCCACAGATTCCTTAGAGAAGCTCTGACATTTGTCTCTTGAAGTGCTGCGTGTTGGGAAGTTTCTCCCAAACAGAAGGAAAGTGTAGATAATAGGCTCTCAGAAGAATAGCAGATGTCTCATTTAGAAACCACTGAAAAATACTGTGCAGGATGTAACTTGATATGATTTGCATCTGGACAAACCTCTGTACTTTTAGATCATGAGCTGAAGTGAGAGTTTTCTATAGGCAAAGAGCTGAGTTACAGATCTAATGCTTTTGCTTCTGAGAAACGCTGTGGCCCTACATTAACGGTGCTGGTTAAAGCAAGAGATATTGAAGAGGGGGTGACTTAGGCAGGACTAATGGTTATGAAAGATTGAAACCTACTTAGATAAAAGAATGTATGGACTCACAATCTAGGAAAGAGAAAGATACAGAGCAACTCAACCATAGGAAAATGAAAAGATACAGGTGTGCAGATGGGCTAGGTAGAGCTGGAATCAGGGGCTTGAATGTCACCGTCACCCTCTCCTTTGTCATCCCTCCCCCACTTTGCATATAAGCATCATTCTTTCCACACAGCAAATCAGCTTCCTACCCACAGTGTAGCCCCCTAGATGTTTCCAAAAGCTCTTTCCATAGTTCTCACTTCTAGAAGACCACTGACCATCTTCCTCAGTTTTAATGATGGGGAACTTGTCTGAGGGGCTTTCGGTGGGTCAGGGTACTCACTGCTCTGCGTCAGTCTATTGGGACCAAGACCCTGAGATCCTGTTTGACCCCTGATCCTGCCTGGGTGGAAGGAGATACAGGTTCTACAGGAAGGTGCCTCCCTATGGATACACCACTGCTAGGCTAGCTAGAGGTGAATATCCAGCATGTGGCAGGTAGAGGTGTCAACGGAAATATGAAAAAAACACTTAATGTCACAGCCCACAGAGGTGGTTCATCAGTGCCTGCATCTGTGCTGAGTTGCTTCAGTTGTGTCCAATTCTTTGTGACCCTATGGACTGTAGCCCACCAGGCTCCTGTGTCTATGGGATTCTCTAGTAATGTTAAGACTCATAGTTAATTGAGAGTCGATTGTGGCTCACTAAATTTTTATTAAATTGTTAAGTGTTCTGTGACAGACTTGGGATAAAATTGATATGGCTTCCCTATTAATAAAAGAGGCCATATGTGCAATGTATGAAATAGTGGACAAATGTAATCCTGAGTGCTCAATATGCCAGTAAATGTGGAGAACTCAGCGGTGGCCACAGGACTGGAAAAGGTCAGTCTTCATTCCAATCTCATAGAAAGGCAGTGCCAAACAATGTTCATACTATCACCTGATTGCACTCATCTCCTACGCTAGCAAAGTAATGCTCAAAATTCCCCAAGCCAGGCTTCAACAGCATGTGAACCGTGAACTTCAGATGTTCAAGCTGGATTTAGAAAAGGCAGAGGAACCAGGGACCAAATTGCCAATGTCCATTGGAACATCAAAAGAGCAAGAAAGTTCCAAAAAAACATCTACTTCTGCTTTGTTGACTATGCCAAAGCCTTTGATTGTATGGATCACAACAAACTGTGGAAAATTCTTAAAGAGCTGGGAATACAAGATCACCTGACCTGCCTCCTGAGAAATGTGGATAAAGGTCAAGAAGCAGAAGTTAGAGCTGGACATGGAACAACAGAGTGGTTCCAAATTGGGAAAGAAGTATGTCAAGACTATATATTGTCTCCCTTATTATTTAACTTATATGCAGAATACATCATGTGAAATGCTAGGCTGGGTGAAGCACAAGCTGGAATCAAGATTGCCGGGAGAAATATCAATAACCTCAGATATGCAGATAACACCACCCTTATGGCAGAAAGGAAATAAGAATTATAGAGCCTCTTGATGAAAGTAAAAGAGGAGAGTGAAAATGTTGGCTTAAAACTCAAACATTCAAAAAACTAAGATCATGGCAACTGGTCCCATCACTTCACGGCCAGTGGATGGGGAAACAATGGAAACAGTGACAGACTTTATTTTTTTTTGGCTCCAAAATCACTGCAGATGGTGACTGCAACCATGAAATTAAAAGATTTTTATGACCGACCTAGGCAGCATATTAAAAAGCAGAGACATTACTTTGCCAACAAAGCTCCATCTAGTCAAGGCTATGATTTTTCAGCAGTCACGCATGGGTGTGAGTGTTGGACTCTGAAGAAAACTGAGCACCAAAGAACTGATGTTTTGAACTGTGGTGTTGAAGGAGACTCTTGAGAGTCCCTTGGACTGCAAGGAGATCCAACCAGTCCATCTAAAGGAAATCAGTCCTGAGTGTTCATTGGAAGGACTGATGCTGAAGCTCCAATACTTTGGCCACCTGATACGAAGAACCAACTCACTGGAAAAGACCCTGATGCTGGGAACGATTCAAGGCAGGAGAAGGGGACTACAGAGGATGAGATGTTTGGATGGCATCACTGACTGGATGGACAGGAGTTTGAGTAAAACTCCGGGAGTTGGTGATGGACAGGGAGGCCTGGCGTGCTGCAGTCCACATGGGCACAGAGAGTTGTACACGACTGAGTGACTGAACTGATAATCCTGAGATTCAGGACCTTTTGCACCTCCTGAGCACCTCTCTGTCATGATTAACCCCCAGTTGCCCCCACTCTCCTGAGCTTTGCACTAGAATATTTGCCAGAATTTAAGCCCAATATCTTGATGCCCCTGCCAGTTCTAGAGGTCACGAAGTGTCCCTGGAGGAGTCTTGTGCTGTGTTCTAGTTACAGCTGCCACTGGGCTTTCATGTCTTTTCTTTCTTTCATTCTTGCTCTGCTCCATTGATGGATTGTTTCTTTTCCCTGCCTTCTGTGGGTCTCTGCTACATTAGGATGCAATGTCTGTGTGTGTTTGCATGGGGGCATATGGTCATGGGATGCTGGGTATCATTTGCCTCTCCCTCTCTCATTGGCATCATAGGATAGACTATCAGCCTTAATTTTAATTCTTCATCTACAGCAGAAGATTTTGTGGCTTCCCATACAAAACAGGATTCTTGGGACCTCTTTGATATTATGAAATTCCTAGGGTGAGCCTGCCTGCACTATGATCATTGCTGTGTAGGAGCAAATAAAACTGTAGTCAGTCATAAGCTATGCAAAATATGGGTTATATAGTTTGAATTATTCATCTGGAATAGATCTTCAGTGCAGTGAGTGATGATGTACTTGACAATAAGTGATAAATAATGGTGATTTTGATAAATTCTTTTCGATGGATGGCTTATGGAAATGCATAAACAGCAGGAAAGCATTACATTTTAAATTGGGATCGCTAGCGTAATACAAAATAAACAGATGCTATGACTTGGCAGTTGCTGTTAACAACGAGAACCTAATATCTAAGGCAAAGAACAATGATTGAAATTCAAGAGCAGTGGTTCCCCCTGATGCTCTGGACTTAGTTTCAATTAGGAATAGAGTACATCCATGATGTTTTAGAGTTTGTGACCTTAGTCTCTTCTTTCCAGTGGGAGACATGATTTCATAATTGCCATGAACAAGTTTATTGGTGATGAGTGTGGGAAAGGCAAAATGCTGATTCCAGAGGTGATATAAGAGTGATTAAGGCATTCAAGCCTATAAAAAAAATTACATTCTTGTGAAACATTCTTGGACCCCTAAAATAAAACTAGTAGAAAATGCTTTAATATGTTACTGAGTTTGCTAAGATTAATACCAAATGATCATCCAAAGACTTCTTTGTTCTTGTTTTTTTTTCTGTCTTTTTTCCCCCCTGTCTGAAAAATAGGCAGATCATAATGCAGAATCTTTAGAAATATATTAAGAAAAACAGTTAATTTGTGACAATCAGTGTGAAAAGTTTATATACTCAAATCATCAAGTTTCATAGGCAGCTAACTGGGATAATTTATTTTTTAAGATTTTTTTTTAATGTAGCCTATTTTCAAAGTCTTTAATGAACGTGTTACAATATTGCTTCTGTTTCTTGTTTTAGTTTTTTGACCATGAGGCATGTGGAGGGTTAACTCCCTGGCCAGAATACTGCATTTCCCTCTCCAGGAGATCTTCCAGACCCAGAGATCACACCCGCATCTCTTACATTTCCTGCATTGGCTGGTGGATTCTTTAACATTAGTATCAACCGGGAAGTCCATATATTTGATTAGGATTGTCCCTAAATCCAGAGACTGGTGTCCCTATGAAAAGGCAGAAATTTGGACACAGAAGACAGAGAAAGCACCCAAGGATGAAGGCTACATGCCAAAAGGGACAGAGGCTGGAAAGGTGCAGCTGCAATCTAAGGAGTACCAAGGATTGCCAGCAACCACCAGAAGCAAGGAAAGAGACGTGGAAAGAGTCTTCCCTAGAGGCTACAGATGGGAGTGGGAGCTTACCAACATCTTGATTTCGGGCTTCCAGCCTCTGGAAGTAAGAGGGAATGAATCTCAGTTGTTTTAGACTACCCAGTTGTTGGAACTTTATAATGGCAGCTGTGGGAAACTAATCCAGAGTGATAATAGATTAAAGCCATATTAGTAGTATATTGTGCTAATTCTCACTATTTATACATAAAAATATGTAGATAATTATACTGTATTTGTAGATAGTACCACTGGGGAGATGATAGAATGCTTCTTCAGAAAATACAACAGAAGTTGATAGACCTCCTTCCCAAATCTACTTTGCAGACTGTCTTCACTTCCGTGGTAATATAATTATTTGTACAAGGCCAATTGGAATATGTCATACTATACAACAGAATATGAACGGGAAAACTGAACTTGTAACATTCTGTAGGTGACTTGACTCAGTTTTAAAGAATCTGCCTGACAATGCAAGAGACACAGGAGATGTGGGTTTGATCCCTGGGTTAGGAAGGGAAATGGCAGCACACTCGGTTTTTTGCCTGGAGAATCCCATGGGCAGAGGAGCCTGGCGGGCTACCGTCTATGGGGCAAAGAATCAGACACGACTGAGCACATGTGTGCCAGAAAAGTTGTACTTAAACTCTCTTCATGGGTGATGATTCCACCATTGATGAACAAGAGCTGTATTTCCTGTTTAGGAATAATGATTAGCTTTGGGGTCTTTTTACCAACTCAGCAGGACATGATTAGATTTGTTGACTACAAAGTAAGGAGGTCTTTATCTGTTAATTTGCATTCCCTTCTGTACTTTTGAAAATCTGGGACTTTTAGAGCAAAATACTCACACTAGGAGAAACTTATCCAGGGACCTCCCTTTCCAGCCAGGATAGGTTAACTGGGATGAGGGTCAGTCTCCCAGCAAAATGACTATGACACTAGACATACAGCAACTTTCAGACACTGAGCAGCAAGATGTACAGGACTTGGTCCTGGACAGAAGAGAAGGCCAGGGGGTGAGCCTCGTGACTGCCAAGTGTCCTGCTCTGTGTGGACTTACTGTGATCAGTAGTGCAGGGCATTAAATAATGAGCAGCAAAGGATTCTCAGTAAAAAGATACAGACATGAGGTCCAGGCTTCTGTGCTGGCTAGACTTTGTGGGGAAGGGAATTCATGGCTGGTCTTTGGTTGAGGACCAGAGTGCTTTCTATGTGCAGAGTGAGGCTCTGTGATACTTAGTAAAAATCCTCTGCTGTAGCTCTAGACTTGAAGGGAGATGCCCAAGGCAGTGGAGTGCTTAGGGACTTCCAGCACACAGACTGGAGCACCTCTTTCGTCACGGCAGAGAGAGGTTCTGCCCATACTCTCTTTCCTGGGCAGTCCCGGAAAGGCCATGCCTACCACCTAGATAGCAGTGCAGCTCTGGGACCAAGATCAAAACCCAAATGGGTCCACCATAACGAAGAATAAAATCAAACATGATCCGAACAGAGGGCTCACCCGTGATTCAGCTGGCTCTCAGGAAAATGCTGCAGGGAAGCCAGTCTCTCCGCAGCACATTGTCAGTATGACCAGCATACAATTAAAAATGACTAGGCCTATAAATACACAGGAAAAGGTTATCAACATGAAAAAATGTTATAAATTTAATTAAAATCTTATCAATTAAAAAAAAGAAATGAAAATAGATCCAAAGATAAAACAGATGATCGAAATAGCAACAAGAATTTTTCTTTTTAATCATCTGTTGTTAAGTATGTCTTATGTGTGAGCTCAGCCATATCCGATTCTTTGAGACCCCATGGACTGTGGCTTGCCAGGCTTCTCTGTCCATGGAATTTTCCTGGCAAGAATAACTGGAGTTGGTTGCCATTTCCTATTCCAAGAATTCTTTTAGACTCAGAGATCGAACCTGGGTCTCCTTCATTGTAAGCTGATTCTTATATTTTATTTTTTTAATTAATATATTTTTAAAGAGAATTGCTTTACAGAATTTTGTTGTTTTCTGTCAAACCTCAGTATGAATCAGCCATAGGTTTACATATGGCCCCTCCCTTTTGAACCTCCCTCCCATCTCCCTCCCCATCCCACCACTCTAGGTTGACGCAGAGCCCCTGTTTGAGTTTTCTGAGCCATACAGCAAATTGCCTTTGGCCATCTATTTTACACATGGTAATGTAAGTTTTCGTGTTACTCTTTCCACACATCTCACCCTCTCCTCCCCTCTCTCCATGTCCATAAGTCTATTCTCCATGTCTGATTCTCCACTGCTGTCCTGCAAATACATTCTTCAGTACCATTTTTCTAGATTGTGTATGCATGCATTAGAATATGATATCTATCTTTCTCTTTCTGACTTATTTCACTCTGTATAATAGATTCTGGGTTCATCCACCTCGTTAGAAGTGACTCAAATGTGATCCTTTTTATGGCTGAGTTATATTCCATTGTATATATGTACCACACTTTTTTATCCAGTCATCTGTCAATGAACATCTAGGTTGCTTCCCTGTTCTAGTTGTTGTAAATCATGCTACAGTGAACAATGGGATACAGGTGTCTCTTTCAGTTTTGGTTTTCTCAGGGTATATGCCTAGAAGTGGGATTGCTGGGTCATGTGGTGGTTCTATTCCTAGCTTTTAAAGGAATGTCCGTACTGTCTTCCATAGTGGCTGTATCAGTTTATATTCCTAGCAACAGTGCAAGAGTGTTCCCTTTTCTCTACACCCTCTCCAGCATTTATGGTTTGTGGATTTTTTGATGAGGGCCATTCTGACCGGTGCACTTGAGGATAAGGTATATTCCTCTGCATTTGGATGGAATGTCCTGAAGATATCAATGAGGTCTATCTCATCTAATGTATCATTTAAGACTTGTATTTCCTTATTAATTTTCTGTTTTGATAATCTGTCCACTGGTGTGAGTGGGGTGTTAAAATTTCCTACTATTATTGTGTTACTGTCAATTTCTCCTTTTCTGTCTGTTATGTCTGTTTTGTCTTATGTATTGAGATGCTCCTATGTTGGGTGCATATTTACAATTGTTATGTTTTCCTCTTGGATTGATCCCTTGGTCGTTATGTAGTGTCCTTTCTTATCTTTTGTAATCTTTATTTTAAGGTCTATTTTATCTGATATGAGGACTGCTACTCCAGCATTCTTTTGCTTCCCATTTGCATGGAATCTATTTTTCCATCTCTCACCTTCAGTCTATATGTGTCTTTAGGTCTGAAGTGGGTTCCTTGTAGACAGCATATACATAGGTCTTATTTTTGTATCCATTCAGCCAGTCTGTGTCTTTTGGTTGGAGCATTTAATCCATTTAAATTTAAAGTAATTATTGATATATATATATATGTTCCTATTGCCATTTTCTTAATTGTTTGGGGTTGATTTTGTAGATCTTTTTTCTTCTCTTGTATTTCTTGACTATATAAGTCCCTTTAACATTTGTTGTAAAGCTGGTTTGGTGGTACTGAATTCTCTTAACTTTTGCTTGTCTAAAAAGCTTTTTATTTCTTCATTAATTTTGAATGAGATTCTTGCCAGGTACAGTAATCTTGGTTGTAGATTTTTCCCTTTCAATACTTTAAATATATCTTGTTATTCCCTTCTGGTCTGCAGCATTTGTGCTGAAAGATCAGCTGTTAAGCGTTGGGGTTTTGCTTGTATGTTACTTGTTTCTTCTCTCTTGCTGCTTTTAATATTCTTTGTGTTTAGTCTTTGTTAGTTTGATCAGTATGTGTCTTGGTGTGTTTCTCCCTGGGTTTATCCTGTATGGGACTCTTTGGACTTGATTAACTATTTCCTTTCCAATGTTTGGGAAATTTTCAACTATAGTCTCTTCAAAAATTCTCATACCCTTTCTTTTTCTCTTCTTATTCTGGGAACCCTATAATTCGAATGTTGGTGCATTTGATATTGTCTCAGAGGTTTCTGAGACTATCCTCAATTCTTTTCATTCTTTTTACTTTATTCTGCTCTTCAGAAGTTATTTCCACCATTTTATCTTTCAGCTAACTGATTTGTTCTGCTTCAGATATTCTGCTATTGATCACATCTAGAGTATTTTTAATTTCAGTAACTGTGTTGTTTGTCTCTGTATGTTTACTCTTTAATTCTTCTATGTCTTTATTAATTGATTCTTGCATTTTGTCCATTTTGTCTTCAAGGTTTTTTATCATCTTTACTATCATTATTCTGAATTCTTTTTCAGGTAGTCTGCCTATTTCCTCCTCATTTATTTGGACTTCTGTTTTTCTGTTTTTTTCCTTCATTGTGTAGTATTTCTCTGCCTTTTCATTTTTTTTTTTTTTAACTTACTGTGTTGAAGTCACCCAGGCTTCAAGGTTGAATTCCTTCTTTCTTTTGGTTTCTGTCCTCCTAAGGCTGGTCCAGTGGTTATAGGGTGGGATTTGTGCTGAGTTTTTATTTGTTTTTCCTCTGGCAAGGCTGAGTGAGGTGGTAATCCTGTCTGCTGATGATTGGGTTTGTATTTTCGTTTTGTTTGTTGTTTAGATGATGCGACCTGCAGAGGGTGCTACTGGTGGTTGGGTGATACCAGGTCTTGTATTCAGGTGGTTTCCTTTGTGTGAGTTCTCACTATTTAATACCTCCTAGGGTTAGTTCTCTGGTAATCTAGAGTCTTGGAGTCAGTGCTCCCACTCCAAAGGCTCAGGGCTTGATCTCTGGTCAGGAGTGAAGATTCCACAAGTGGTCTGTTACAGCATTAAGTGAGATTAAAACGAATATCCAAAAATGAGAAATCAAAGATGAATCCCAGACAAATGGCAGTTACAAAATCAGGCAAATAATAATTAAATAATGGAATATACATATATACATATACACCCATGAACAAAGTCAAAAGAGTCCAACAAAAATAAAGTACAGTAGATTGACCTGGTGAACAAAGGGAATCAAAAATTATATTTACCAGTTAAGAACACAACTAACTAAAGCACAAATAGGAAAACAAAACTAAAGCAAGGTGCCAAGTGGGGAATAAAGCAATGAAAACCCAACTAACAAATATGTTGAAAGGAAAGAAAAGAATGAAAGAATAAATGTGCAAAGTTAAACAGAGGTAGATGAAGAAGATGTATATACATTAAAGATTAACTGCAAGGGGAAAAGAACAGCAGAAAAGGCAAATAAAAAAATGTAAAAAAAAATAATAGGTTTAAAAGATTAAAATTATAAAAAAGAGAGAAAAAATAAATACAGAAGAAAGAAAAAAGGGAAAACTCCACAGAACTGCAAAAGCCCAATGTAGAGGCGGATGTTTATAACAGAAATAAAAACTGTTACTTAAAATTATAAAAAAGAGAGAAAAAAAAAAAAACAGAAGAAAGAAAAAAGGGAAAACTCCACAGAACTGCAAAAGCCCAATGTAGAGGCGGATGTTTATAACAGAAATAAAAACTGTTACTGAATATACACATATACATATACACCTATAAGCGAAATCAAAACAATCCAACAAAAATAAAGTACAATAGACTGACCCAGTGAACAAAGGAAACCAAAAATTCTATCTGCCAGTTAAGAGCAGAACTAACTAAAATACAAACTGGAAAACAAAACTAAAGCAGGGTGACAACTGGGGAATAAAGCAATGAAAATAAAACTAACAAATATGTTGAGAGAAAAGGATAAAAAGAAAAGAAAGAATAGATGTGCAAAGTTAAACAAAGGTAGATAAAGAAGATTTATATACACTAAAGGTTAACTGCAAGGGGAAAAGAACAGTAGGAAAAGCAAACAAAGAAATAAATGTAGAAAAATCATAATGGGTTAAAAATTAAAATTAAAAAGGAGAAAAGGAAAAAAGAAAACTCCACAGAACTGTGAAAGCCCGATGTCGAGACAGAAATTTATAACAACCATAAAAAATGTGACTGAGAGAAAAAGAAAAGCTCAAAAGCTTAATTAGATTTAGTAGTGCCAATAAAATAGACAACCGAGGGGGAAAAAAAGAATCTACAGAACAAGTCAAAACATAAGAATAATTAATAAACCTTTTTCTTGAGTCACTGCTGTCAGAGATTTTTCCCTAGCTGGGAGTCACAGTCCACGTTATCTCCCTGGGATGCCCTCCAGCATTGTGCTGATCTCTGGACCTGCCCTGGGGGCAGCTCAGATTCTAATCTGGTCCTACTCCTGTGTGTTCTTGCCTCCAATGTCCACAGCTGTCAGAACTGATGTTTTCTTTTGTGGGAGCTCTCAGTGACCTTTTATACATTCCATACACACAGAGTCTGCCTGGTTGATAGTATAGATTTAATCTGCAGCCTTTACAGCTGGTGGGAAGGTTTTGGGTCTTCTTCCTTAGCCACACTGCACCTGGGTTTCATTTCCACCTCTGCATCTGGGTCCTCCAGTGGGGTTTGCTCCTGAGGCTGCCCTGGAGGACCCGGGTTGGCCCCTGTGAGGTGTAGAGGTGGTGCATCTGCTTGGGTCGCAGGGATTCTGGCAGCACCAGGTACTGGGGGGGGGGGGGGGTTGGCGGCCAGAGCAGCAGGAAATGTAGTATTCTAGAAGGGAACGGCAACCAGCATTGGCCAGTACACCCCAGTGTTCCTGCCTGGAGAACCCCTCTGACAGAGAAGGCTGCAGGCCAGTCTACAGGGTCATAAAGAGTTGGACACAACTGAAGCAACCCTGAGCACATAGATGCAAGACTCTTTTGCCTGTGGCAGCTCTGCCCCAGTGAGGGCTGAGCATGAAGGTGGTGCAGCTGCTTGGCTTGCGGGGACCCTGGTGGCACCAAGTGGGCAGGGACACGGACTGCCTCCACCACAGGAGTTATGACCCTCTCAGAGTCTTTTCTTGAACCTCTTGTAGCTGGAGATCAGAGGGCCTCTTTGGCCAGCCTTTCTTTGTAGCTCCGCCCATTCAGGCACTTAGAGGGCTCCCTTGCCTGGGGTCCTACTCTGAAGTTCGGCTTATCAGGCATATAATGGGGCCCCCTGACTGGGTTCCTACTCTGTAGATTGGCGGGTCAGTCACTAAAGGGGCCCCTGGGTGGGGTCCTACTCTGTAGATTGGTGGGTCAGTCACTAAAGGGGCCCCCTGGGTAGGGTCCTGCTCTGTAGTTCAGCGCATCAGGCACATAGAGGGGCCCCATGGCTGGGGTCCTCTCTATAGGTCTGCATGCCAGTCACTAAAGGGGCCCCCTGGGTGGGGTCCTGCTCTGTGGTTCAGTGCATCAGGCGTTTGACGGGCCAGCCTCACTATTGTTCAGCTGCTGTTGCTGGTGGGTGGGGAGAGAGGCTATGGTGATGGCTCCATCCCCTACACATGACTCAGCAGTATCGCCTTGCTGCCGTGGCTGCCTGGCTTTCCTCCAGAGGCATTTCCCACCACAGTCTCTTCCCTCACCCCCTCGTCTCTCCACAGTCAACATCAGCTCTTGCCTTGGGATTGCTCCACAATCCCTAAACGCCAGCTCCCAGCCCCCGCCCCTTCCGGGGGGACCTGCATCCCTGTCCAGGGTATGTATGGCTGCGGCAAGGACTGTCTGAGTCTCAACCATTTAAGCTTCCCCAGATCAGCTGTTTCACTCTTAGACTTAAATGTTTCTCCTCTGACTCAGGCAATTGCCCCAATATGGGGATCGGACCCCTGCTTCAGTTCCCCCACCAGCGGAGGGCAGGTCCAGTCCTACTAACACTTCTGTTTTTCCCTAGTTCCTTCATCATACCGAGTTTTGCATGGTTCCATATATTCTTTTCCACTGGTCAGATACTCCTGTCCAATCTCAGCTGGTGTTCTGCCTGCACTTCTGTGTCTGAGGGTGTGTTCCTGCTGTATCTGTGGAGAGAGGTGTACTCCACGTCCACCTACTGCTCCACCATCTTGTTCTCACTACTTGCAAGCGGATTATTTACCACTAAGCCACTAGGGATGCCTAGTATGTCTCATAAGTATGCTCAAAGACTTAAAGGGAAAAATAATTTAGAAACTATTAGAATAATATAATTAGAAAATAGATTGAGGACCATAGAAGATAAATGAGAATATCAAAAAACCATAGTAAAATTCAATAGTTTCACATACAATATTTTAAATAGAAATTTTAATGGGTGAACCTGACATCATATTGGATACTGCTGAACAATTTACTATTGAACATGTACCCAGATAAAAATTATTCATACAATAAGAAAAACAGAAGAAAAATAATGGGGGCTGATCCAGGGCTACAATAACCAATGATTTAGCATACGTGTAATTGTAGATCCATAGGAAAGGAAAGAAAACTCAATGGACGTGAGCTTGAGCAAGCTCTGGGAGATCGTGAAATACAGAGAAACCTGACGTTGTACTCCATGGGGTTGTAAAGTTGGACACGGAGCAACAGAACAACAACAAAAAGGAAAGGAAAAGAAATGTGAGTCAGAAAAAATATTTTGAATTATAATAGGCCTATTATACTAAATTAAATTTCAAAAGTCAGTTTGCAAAGCTAAGAAGCTTGACTGCAATAAATACAAAATGTAAATATGTCCAAACCAATAGAAATATGAAATACAAAACTAAGAAACCTTGGCATCTTACAGTCACTTTGCTGGATATAAAAACTAAATAGAGATAATCTTGAAAGCAGCAAAAGACAATTGACACATTTCATTGCGAAGAAAAATGATATAAATGATGGATGACTTTTCATCAAGAACAGGGATGCCAAAAGACATCTGAAGTGCTGAGAGGGGAAAAAAAAATTCTTCTAATTCCCTTTCTTCAAAAGTGAGAGGAAATATATACCTATTTAGTTAAAAAGTTAAAAAAAAAAAACCTTGAGAGAATTTATTGCAAGCAATAAACAGACTGAAATAAATGCTAAAGAAAATTCCCAAGGACTAAAGGAAATTATAACATATGGAAATTAAGATCCAGATAAATGGAGGACACTGAAAATGATGAGTGGATGAACATAAAAGATGACTTTTTTTCTTTGAAAGACAAATGGCGTATAATGCAAATATAACATTTTGTTGGGAGTTTATTACATATTTATAGGTAATGACACAAACTATTGGGAAAGTAGAATTTAATAGTATAAATCCTATAACATTTTACATAAGTAATGCCATGCCTAACTTAAAATAGACTCCATAAGGTAGAAGAGAACTAGGTATAATATCTAAACATTTTTGTTTGTTTGTAAAGATGGGTAGCTCAAAAATCTATAAAGAAATTAGGGCCAATATTAACTTAGCTCACTTAATCTAAAAGAATGTGGGGAAGGAGGAACAAAGGAGCAAAGAGAGACAACAAAGCTGGAAAACAAATAGCAAGACTGTAGACATAACGCAAAACCTACCAATGATTACTTTGAATACAAATGAAACTAAAATTTTCATTAAAAGGTAGAAAATTTCAGAAAAGGTACAAAAATCAAGCCCCAAATACACTCTGGACACAGAGATGCTTTAAACAGAAACAGAGAACTGTGAACTGAAATCATTTGAAAATACTTTATGCAAATGTTACTGCTATGCCTCCATTAATATCAAACTAGTTTGGTTTAAAAACAAGTATTACCATCATAAAGAGGAAAATAAATGACAAAATTTAAGTAAGAAATAAGAGAAATCCACATTGGAAGTTATAATCTTGTCTCTTAATATTTGATCTAAAGAATTATAAATATACAGAAAGTCTGTATACAGTGTTAACCAGTATGCATGAAATATGCATATGTATAGAACTGAGGACTTACACACCTTTTTTAAGGGCACGTGAACTAGAAGCTGTGATAAGACCTCATGTAGAGCCATGAGATGCATCCAAAAAATATCAAATACCTAGATATTGTGTTTCTTTTTGCATATTAAGCTAGCTTTTCAAAAGGCAAATAAAAGCCCTAATTTGAAGTGTTTGTGGATTCCCATGCAAGTCCAATTTTAAGCTTGCTAAAATCCTGGAGTAGAAAATTGCAACCCACTCCAGTATTCTTGCCTGGAAAATTCCATGAACAGAGGAGCCTGGTGGGCTCTAGTCCATGGGGTCACAGAGTGGGACTCAACTTAGCGACTGAGTGTGCACGCACAAGATTCTAAGTATGTAATAACCATCCCAAACCATTGCAATCCAGTTCCTGCACATGCCACTGATAGTGTGCACATAAAGCTACGTGGCACACACTATATGCCGTTACATATGTTATATAGCAGAACTAGTGGTGTGTATACTAAAGCTATGTAGTGCATGCTATATGCTGTTACATATGTTATATAACAGAACTAATGGTATGTATACTAAAGCTATATGGTACATACTGGAAATATCAATAACCTCAGATATGCAGATGACACCACTCTTATGGTAGAAAGTGAAGAGGAACTAAAGATCCTCTTGATGAAAGCAAAAGAGGAGAGTGAAAAAGTTGGCTTAAAGCTCAACATTCAGAAAACTAAGGTCATGGCATGTGGTCCAATCACTTCATGGCAAATAGATGGGGAAACAATGGAAAAAGTGTCACACTTTATTTTTTTGGGCTCGAAAATCACTGCAGATGGTGATTGCAGCCATGAAATTAAAAGACACTTACTCCTTGGAAGGAAAGTTATGACCAACCTAGACAGCATATTAAAAAGCAGAGACATTACTTTGCCAACAAAGGTCCATCTAGTTCAGGCTATGGTTTTACCAGTGGTCATCTATGGAAGTGGAAGTTGAACAGTGAAAAGGGCTGAGCGCTGAAGAATTGATGCTTTTGAACTATGATGTTGGAGAAGACCCTTGAGAGTCCCTTGGACTGCAAGGAGATCCAACCAGTCCATCCTAAAGGCAATCAGTCCTGGGTGTTCATTGGAAGGACTGATGTTGAAGCTGAAACTCCAATACTTTGGCCACATCATGCGAAGAGTTGACTCATTGGAAAAGACCCTGATGCTGGGAAGGATTGGGGGCAGGAGGAGAAGGGGACGACAGAGGATGAGATGCCTGGATGGCATCACTGGCTCGATGAATATGGGTTTGGGTGGACTCTGGGAGTTGGTGATGGACAGGGAGGCCAAGCATGCTGTGATTCATGGGGTTGCAAAGAGTCGGACATGACTGATTTACTGAACTGAACTGAACTGATATGTTGTTATATATGTTATATAACAGAACTAATAGTAAGTATACTAAAGCTATATAGTATATACTATATGCTGTTACATATATTATATAACAGAACTAAATCATAAATCAACAAAATATTAACAGAACTAAATTAAAAAACAATAAAAGACAAGATATGTAAAAAGGACACAAATAACTGGAAACTTAAAAGATACATTTATAAATCAGCTCTAGATCAAAATGAAAGGAAAGAGACTCATAAGTATTTTGAGCTAAAACATGAAAATTGTAACAAATATGGACAGTAGCTAAATGTTGAGAAAACTGTATAGTTTGAAAAA
>ML661352.1:2074263-2203440 GCA_007570785.1 Antilocapra americana | reverse complement strand
AAAAAAAAATTCATTTGAAGCAATTCTACTCAGATGGACGAAACTGGAGCCCATTATCCAGAGTGAAGTAAGCCAGAAGCAAAAACAACAATACAGTATATTAACACATATATATGGAATTTAGAAAGACAGTAATGAGAACCCAACATGGGAGACAACAAAAGGAACGCAGATGTATAGAATAGACTTGTGGACTTTGTGGATGAGGGTAAGGGTGGGATGAGATGGGAGAAGGGCATTGAAGCATGTTAATTGTCATGTGTCTAATCAATCGCCAGCCCAGGATTGATGCTCGGGACTGGTGCAGCGAGATTTCCCGGGGGGGGAGGGAGGAGGGAGGGGGGACCCGGAGGGGAAGCATATGTAAACCCATGGTGATATCATGACAATGTATGGCAAAAACAATAATAAAAAAAAAAAAATAAAAAATAAATGGGGAGATACACCATGGCCATAAATTGGGAAAACCCAGATTTTAAAAATCACTCTCCCAAATTGATCTATAGATATAGTAAAATTCCTATCAAAATTCCAGAGACATTAAGAAACCTGTCAAAAAATTACATGGAGTGCCTAATATTTAACTTTTTCACTTCACTTTCAGTGAACAGAGTAAAGGCTGAAAATTCTTTGAGTTTCCTGTCTGAAACCACCTTGTGTGAATTTAAGCAAAGTGTTTAATTTCTCTGAGTTTCAGTTTTCCTTTTTTAGTTTGAATAATATAAAATAGATGTATTGACACTTAAATTAGATAATGCATATAAAGTGCCACTATTATATCTAAAAGGATCCAATAAATTATGACACTAGGTTTATAATATGTGTGTGTGTGTATATATATATATATATATATATATATATATATATATATATATATATTTGGTGTTTTTTTTTTGCCTGAAAGTCTTTGGTTGAACTTAAATCCCCACTGGTGAGTTAAAAAAAAAAAAACAAGAAAAAGGATCTTGGTGTAAATGCTTACTTATTGCTTTGGGGCATCACTTTGCTGCTCTATAAAACATGGTGGTTGTATGGTCTCCAGGGTACGCGCTAGCTTTCATATCTTAAAGAGTTTAAATGCGTTTAAAACTGTCTTCTGAAGACTTGGTGAGTGAGTTATAGATTATTTCTCCAGGGTCCTATGGCAAGACTGTTTCAGAGTCAGCATTTGAACTCGGTGGCCCTCTTTCAGGTCGGAGTCTTCATGTTAAGACCTCATCCTTTCTCCGACTTTTACAGCATCCACAGGAAATGGCTGCAGAGTTGCTTAATCAATCTCCTAATGAACCAAACACAAATGCTCAATATATGAATATTCAGTTTCCTCCTGTGGCCCCCAGACTTTCTTTCTCTTATAAATGGGCAAAGTCTCACTCACTGTTTTGGTCTGAATTAGTCTGTTTTGTCATGGTTCTAAAAGTATTATAAACACATCATTTCTGTCTTCCTCACATTTTTTATAGTTGAGTTGAAAATGTTAATTTCAAAGTTGACATGTATGCCTTTAAAAAAAACAAAGCTGATTGAGTGATTTTCCCCTTGAGTGCTTAAGTTCCTGTGCCTCATGCCAAGAGTGTTCACAGCTCTGAAATTGTGGGAAGAGTTTGCCGCAGTCTTACACATTTAATAGGCTTTGTGTCCATAGGGCTGAACCATTCCCTCATTAGGTGTAAACAGCTTTAAATTGGTGTTCTAAATATCTCACAGTTCCCCATGAGACGGTTTGGTTGCTTTATGCGTGTGTGAAAATAATTAGTATCTTAAGTATCACAACTTCAGACTCCTCTTAGAGATGACATAATCACATCTCCCTATTCCTGCAGTGTAATCGGAGGTGTTGTTTAGGAAGATGCTTTTGTCTGGTTGCTAGGGGATGATCCTAACAGGTTCGTCTGGGTATGATGCTTCACAATGTAGATATTTTCATATATTTTGCTATTCCATCACATATGGACTATCTATTTGTTAAAGTTTGAATGTAATTCTTACTCAGTTTTTCAGCTCTCTGACTCAGAGTCACTTCAAAGAAGCTTTACTCAACAGCCCACACCACCTGAATCTAAGCCTGAGGCCCTTTGGTTGTTATGGTCTGTGTGTGTGTGGTGGTGGGGAAAATGCATTAATGATTCCGTTTTCTTCCTGTTTTGAGGAATATTTGGTGTGTCTCTTCTTTAGTGAGTTTTGTTTGTCCTGTTTATCTAACATTTCGAACTTCTTGAAATAAAATGGCTTATAATATCTTACTATCTTTTGAATTGCTGCAGAATTCCTAGAGATGTCCTATTTTTTAACAATTTCTGGTTTTGCCTTCCCTACTTTTTTGTGTCTCATCAGAGTTTTGTCAGTTTAAAAAAAAAAATTCTCCATTTTGTTGTTGTTGTTGTTGTTGTTCCCAGTTATTCTAACACACAGAGTCTTGTTTACTTGTGCTTGGATATCTTTGGCTATGTATTGATTTGGAAAATAATTTTCAGAGATAATTTGAGGCTGAAGATGCAGATTTTAATTTTATTCTGCCCTCTGGTGTTGGGCAGGGGTGCGGGATGCTGAGAGTCTAGGCAGTCTGCAGTTGCTAAATGGTAAATTCTCTGGACCAGTCAGTGGACATAATTTGGTTGTATACTTCCACTCAAGCACACATTTACTTCTGGTTCTCTTTCACTGTATCAATTAGGAGTAAGGAAAACAAATGCTACCCTGATGATTTAAGAGAAATCCATTCTCATAAAGCCATCGTTGTGAGAAGGACTGGGGCAGCCATATGGAAAGCAGGACCTGCGTGGCATGTGGAAATCAGGAAGTGTCAGGACTCCCTGGACACTGTTAGGAATGACCTAAGTCACCTGCAGCAAAGATGTAGGTACTCTCTGGGAAAAGCCTTGCAGCTCTTGGGACTCTGGCAGCCTCTGGAAGATAGACATTCTTTCTGCTGATTTGACAGAATTTAAAATGGACCCCTGCTGGATAAGAGATTCTTGGAAAGGAAATCCCCAGGTTTCCTGACTCTAAAATATAGAAAAGAATGCAGAAAGGAATGAAGATGAATACTACACACCAAAAAAGAGTCAGAACTCAACATCTAGCACACTTACAGTTGAGGGTGATCCTCCCAGGCACCCAGTTAACTGCCGTCACATGGTGATTCTTTCTAACTAGTTGCTTTCAATTTCTCTTACCCTGTTAAGTCATCAGATTCTTTCTAGTTTCACTGATGTTTCTTCAGGAAAGGCAGTTGCCTTCAATGCAAAAGAGAGGTGGGATTTACTCTCAGTTATGCCTTGGTTTTTCTGAGATTTAATTTCGTAAATTTATCTATTCCTATAGTTCTTTGACACCTTTACCTTTTTAAAAGTTCTTCTCAATGGGAATGTTAATAGGAGTCATGCATTTGCTTTACAAATAGTGAGAGCCCTGCACTCTCTTTTTAAAGAGAGAAATACTATTCATTGACAGAAGGAGGAAGTCTGACCATATCTTCTCATCCTCTCAAATAGGTTAAAATAAACAGAATATGAAAGTGATGCTGCTAAATACATTTTTGAGTTCAGACATCTCAATTGAAAATTGAGTCCAGTATAGGAAAACTGAAGAAAGAGTTTTGTTTTAATGAGCTCAGAATCTGTCGTTGTTTTTTGTTTGTTTGTTTTTGAGATGGAAATAATCCAGATGCCTTCATACAGTTTATTTTCTTCTTTAAAAGATGTTTCCCCAAAACTTAAAAATAAAAGCAAATGATGAGGAAAGAGATGGAAATAATAAAAGATGGTTGAGATTGGACTTTGCCAGAAAAAAATAATCCAACTACACAATAGAACAAAATTACTTTAAAAAGTAAAAATAAGATGATCTTACCCTTGGGCAGTCTGAAGAATCAGGCTGTCATTACACAAACCTCTTTGAGGAACGGCACACAAATATATGATGCTTTGTGCCTAGAGCAGTTCCCAAAAACATTTTAGAGCTTCTAGAAGAGTCATGAGAAAAGAATCCTTGCACATTGAACCACATAGTTTCAATGCCAAATAGTTCCCAAAGCTGCATCATTTCCAGCCAAAAAGAAACTTTAAATCTTCACAGAATCTGGTTCATTACCAGGAAAACAATCCTGATGCCTAAAATAGTTTTGATTTTTAAAAATTCAGCCTACACAGAAAATGTCGATGATGAGTGTAAGACTCTGCAATATTGCATGCTATAGATATTTGGTTCAGGAATGCTACAGCACATTGAAAACAGCTTTTCCTTTTTTAGTCTAGCTGTGTGTTTTTTTGTAAAGTGAAGTGCTAAAATTCACTGCCCTAGAATCTTATATCTCTTTTCAAGACATACATGACTCTGCTAAGAAATATCCAATGTATAATATTAAAAAGTAAGAGGGATGAAAGAGCCGGCTCTAGAGAACAGAGTTTCCTTCAAAATTAAAGCTGTGACGTTAGTGGAAATGTGTTCAGTGTATCATTTAACAGATCAGATGAACACAGCTGAATGTGTTGATGCCATGGTTGACACTGTGCTAAAGAAATGGACTTGACACCCAGAAAGGAAATAGTGCAGTCTCTATAGCTACTTGCTTCTGTGCTTACATATTTGGGGAAATTGCAAAGTGTAATGGAATGTATACGTGTGGAACCTGACCCAAACTTGAGGAATAAAGAAGTTTTGCTTGAAGAAATGACGCATGTTCTGAAACCTGAATGATGAGAGGCCCATTCTGGTCAAAGAGTGCAGGGGTGGGAAGAGTGAGCTGAAAGCACAGCACTTGCAGTGGCACACTCAAACTACATTCATTTGGCTAAAATAATGTTTTATTTTCTCTTATTTAAAATTTTACAATGATAGTGGTGGTGATGGTTTAGTCCCTAAGTCATGTCCAACTCTTGTGACCCATGGACTGTAGCCCACCAGGCTTTTCTGTCCATGAGATTTTGCAAACAAGATTGTGGGAATGGGTTGCTATTTCCTTCTCCAATTTTACAACTTTATTAAGGCATAACTGGCAGATGAAAAATCGCATATTTAGTATATACATTCTGATGCATTTGGACATATAGATATATCAGTGATAGCATCACCACTGTCAAGGTATAAAGCATGTCCAGCATCTCTTAAAGTTTCCTGTGTCCCTTTGCTGTGTGTGTGTATGCGTGTGTGAAGAACATGCAACATGAAATCTATTCTCTTTGTAAATTTTTAAATGCATGCTATGGTCTGAAAGTTTATTGTTGTTGTTATTGTTCAGCTGCCACGTAGTGTCTGACTCTGTGACTCCATGAACTGCAGCACATCAGGCTTTCCTGTGCTTCTATAACTCCCAGAGTTTGCTCAAACTCATGTCCATTGAGTCAGTAATGTCATCCAACCATCTCATCCCCTGCTGCCCCCTTCTCCTGTTGCCCTCAGTCTTTCAAATATTTTCTCCTGTTCTGTACATTGCCTTTTCACTTCATTGTTGTTTTCCCTTGCTGTGCAGAAACTTCTTAGTTTGATGTCATCTTTCTTGATAGTTTTGCTTTTTGTTGCCTGGACTTTTGATGTCGTATTCAAAACAAATCATTGCCCAGACCAATGTCAAGAAGCTTTTTCTCTATGTTTGCTTCTAGGAGTTTTATAGTTTCAATTAAATCTGATAAAGAAAAATTGAGAAAGTTTGAGGAGGTGAATTGTGGCCAGACCATGAAAAAAACTTATAAATATGTGGTTCGTTTTATGCTATATCCTGAGAGCTTTTGAAAACCATAAAGGATTTTCAAGGAGGGGAGAACATATTCAGATCCACCTGAGAAATACCCATTGTATACGGCAAATTAATAGATAGACACAGAGCCAGAACTCAGAACCCCAGCCAGAAGGCACTTCACCAATGTAGCAAAAAGTTACTGTGTTTGAACTAGAGTGGAGACAATTGGAATGAAAAAAAGATGAAATCTGGTAACCTTTAGGAGATGCACCTTTAGGGATGATGGTCACTGGGTCCGCTGGACTCCAGAATAGCTGTTTCTGAGCTGATCACTGTGTGGAGATTGTGGATATGAGGCAAAAGATGAGGAGCCAGGCTTGGGGGAAGAAAGTGGAGACTTTGATTTTTAGATTAGGACTTTGAGTTTTCTATGAAGAGGCAAGGTAAGAATAAAGGCAGCAGCTACACACACGAGTGTGAATTCCAGGCGGGAAGTCAGCAGTGAAACCACAAGTTTGGAAGCAAGTGGACGGTGAATCATAGAACTGACTACAGAGATAGGTGTGGGCACTCAGAAAGTGTAGAAAGAAGCTTTAGGACAGACCCCCTAGCAACACTCTTCTGTGAGAAATGGTCCTGGAAGAGTAACTGGAAAGGAGGCCCGGTGAGAAAGGTGGTTTTCCCATCTTACAGCAGATGGGTGAAAAATTTGCATCTAAAACCAGGGTCTCTCCAGTATTCCTTACACTTCTTCAAGCTAGCCCCAGTGAACGCGCTCTTGAACATGAAATTTAAACAAACAGGAAGACTAGACATATCTGATAAAAGAGCATGACCCAACCAACAGATTAACCAAGCTACCATTTGAAATCAGTCAGCAGTTGAGAGAATGACTCTTGGTACTCAATGGACATGAACTTGAGCAAACTTCCAGAGATAGTGGAGGACAGAGGAGTCTGGCATGTTGCAGTCCATGGGGTTACAAAGAGTCAGACATGACTTAGTGACTAAAGAACAATAACAAAAGTCTCGTTGAGTTGAGTCTTCTTGCTTGTCAAAAAAGCATTCATTATATCTACCTGAATGGGTCACCTTGAAGTTTAAACAAAATAATCACATGAAAGTACCCAGTACATGGTTACAATATAGATGCAACCTGTGTTAAAAATGTATCTACAGTAAAAAGAAGGACATTTGGAATTGATCTTTCTATAACCATTCCTGCCCCCCACCCCCCACCCCCGTCCCCGGCTCAGAAGGTAATGAATTTGCCTGCAATGCAAGAAACCCAGGTTCGATCCCTGGGTCAGAAAGATCCCCTGGAGAAGGGAATGGCTACCAACTCTGGTATTCTTGCCTGGGCAATCCCATGGACAGTAGAGCCTGGTGGGCTACAGTCCATGGGGTCCCAGTGAGTCGGACATGACTGAGCGACTAACACTTTGACTTTTCTGTCATCACACAGTAGTGTTCAAATGCATTGACAGATGTTGTTGAAATAAAGATTTTCTATTGGAATGGGAAATTACTCTCCTGAGTGAGCCCAGAGAACAAAGAAATAAACAGCGAGGAGGAACTACCATGGCCAGGGTCAGAGAAGGGGAGAGTGGATGAAGTCAATCCAAGCTGCTCAGAATTCAAGGGCTGCTGTGCCTATCCAGCCACCATCACTGAAAGCAACAGGAGCTGTGGGATGGCAAAGGCAGCCCTCTGAAGGGCAGAGAATAGACCAACTGCCATTGGACACAGAACTGAAGGCCTCACCTGGGTCCCCTGGGCAAAGGGTGCTCTGAGCAGCCACACCCTAACCCAGCAGGTTCATCAGTTTCCTCACCCTGTTTGTGTTACAGAATCATTGCAACCATTGTTATTAGTACCATTATTTCCCACTTAATTTGAGATGAGTAGGTACACCTAGAAATGGTTCTTTTAGTGGTTTTATGAATTTCCTGTTCCTTTCATAGGACAGGCACAGCATCTTTGGGTGAGGTCACCAAGGTGCAGTCTGTGCTCCCAAAGAAATGAGGACTAGCTATCTCATCACCAGTTGACTGCAGTGAACAAGTCTCTAAGTCCTAGTTTCAAGAAAATAGAATTTACAATTTCTTAACTGAACTTGTTATTGGTTCTTACCATAAATTGAAGATAGATTATTAAAATGAACACATGAAATTTAGAAAGTTGTTAAAGAAAAAAGCCATCCATTGAGTCCACATTTCTCTTCCTTGACGTGGTAAACAGAACTCTTGGGCAGAGAACCAGGGATCTCTGGGTTTTAAGAATTTTAATACAGGCAGATGGTGAATTTGGGACTGGTGAAATAACTGTCCATGGAGATCTGATGAATCATCATGTCTCGATGGAAGATGTTCTCTAGGAAACTCCTCAGAACTCTGTCCTTTTCATTATATTACTTAATTAAAAATACAATGTAGGTTATTCAGCAAATAATTTTAGAACTGATTTTTATACACTTCAGTTTGCTGAGCACTGGCTATTTGAAAGTGAATAAGGAATAGTTCTTAATCTCAGATACCTCATAGTTTATTGGTTTTATTAAAAGTGGACTGCGCAAATGCATAGATGTTAAATATTTGGAATAACACGTGTTGAATATATTACTAGCAGTAATCAAAGAAATGCAAATGAGAACAAGATTTTTTTTTGGTCGAACAACTTTTCCTAGTCTGCATCTTTTATCTTAACAGCATTATAGCAAAAAATAGTATTATATAACATCATGTGGAGCATCTCATTAAAAACTGGTCTGTGAACATTGAAATGGAGTATCATACTATTATTGTCATTTAGATAAAGGATTTCAATGATTTGCTTAAAAAGCTAACAAGGATCAAAGCAAAATGATACCCTTTTTGAAAGACCAGCTCATGGCAGTAAACTTGATGCAAAATTTTAGGCTGTTTTGAGTGTGATCTTAATGTCCCTGGTCCTCCATCAGAAATTGGGAAAGGGAGGGGGAGAAGGAGAGGGAGAGAGAGACTGATAAAAAGGGAGGAGGGGGAGGGGGAGGGGGAGAAGAGAAGCCACACGTGGCCCTTCCGGTCTCTGGTGCTCCAGCTCTTGCATCACTCAGTGAGAAGCCATGTTTAGCTGTTTACTACTATCATTATTTTCACCTGATGGCATTAAGACACAGGCACACTCGCTAGGCCCTGAGCCCCAGCGCCGCGAGGCGTCCGTGCCACGCCGCCCTTGGTTCCTTTCTCCACTGTGCTTTTCCAGCACTCCTGATGATGGGGAGAATGCATGAGGCTGGGTCCATGTACAAACCTCTGATTTTACGAATGAGACAAGACGTCAGTGAGTGACTCGGCTCTCTCTGACTAGACTCGGTGTTTCCCAGGCTTTCTCGTCTGATTCGTTAGTAATCGGTTTCACCAACTCGGGTGCATTGCTTTCTGTGTCCCAAGACAAAGGTCTGTTAGAAAGGGCTTGATTTGCCAAAGATGGTCCTGAAGTGCTTAAAAAGAAAGTCGGGGGAAGCTGAGTTTTAGAATTTGGATTCCCCTGGAGTTTTCACTGAAATATGAGCACGCTTCCCCCTGGCCAGGGGCACTTGGCTCAGGCCCGCCTGCCGCCGCCGCGCACGCCCGGCCCGCAGGTCCCGCCCCAGCGGCGGTCTCCAGACCTCAGCGGCTGCGTTGGTACCCGGTGTGGAGATGCATCACTTCCTCGCTTACTGTCCTTCTGAGAACAGTCTTTATTTCCTTGACTCTAAACGTCAGAAACATTTTTCCTACATCTAAGGGGAAAAAGTATCCCCCTGGTTGTCCAAAAAAAAAAAAAACAAACCCAAACAAAGAAAACCTCCTTTTCTTTTATACTGGGGAATCTCAAAGGGAAAACTTTGCACTGCTTCCCTGTGATGTTGTTGGCAAAGGGGCCAGGTGAGCCCTTCCTCCAGGGCAGGGACAAAGGTACTCCTCACAGGAGGCTGGGCTCTGTCTCCTGACAGTGAGAGGTGCTGCCAATCATTTCTCCACTTGCGTGGGTCCAGGCCTTCTCTGCCCGTTAAGTAGGCCCTGGGCACTTTGAAATGTGGGTTATTCAAATATTGAGTCTACTGACAATACTACCATCACTTTTTTCTGTAGCGGAAATTGGAGTTAAGAGTTTAGATATATTCCCACGGTCAGAGTTTGCCAGTTGAAAAACTGGGACAGGAGCCTAGGGTTTTTCTGACTCCAGAGCTTGGGTGCTGTGTGTCCCTCGGATGAGCTGACAGCAGCATCTCCTGCCATGCTCTGAGGGCTGGCACTTGCCCTGCCTGCATGGTTCTTGCAAGAATCCTTACCAGTATTAAACAGCAGTGACACAGTTTTCTCCCATTCTTTTACTCTATAAATGTTGAATTCTATTTTGTTATTTTGTTTTGTGGTGCCCTTTTTAAAAAGCATGAATGTTAGGGAATGGTTAAGGAGATATTGCAGTGAGTAACTGCCCCTTCTGAATGATGTCTTTACACACACACACATATACACACATACACACATGACATAAAGGGCTCATCCATGGTTTCTGGTGATGCAATTGTTATAGCTGAATGTGAAATTAACAAATGTTACTAGATTTAGGGCTTTTCCATGTGTGTGTTTTACTTTGGATATATACAACTAGCAAAACAAAATCTTATTAATATAGCATCCATAAGAAAGCTGAGCACAGGAGAATTGATGCTTTTGAACTATGGTGTTGGAGAAAACTCTTGAGAGTCGCTTGGACTGCAAGGAGATCCAACCTGTCCATCCTGAAGGAGATCAGTCCTGAATATTCATTGGGAGGACTGATGCTGAAGCTGAAACTCCAATACTTTGGCCACCTGATGTGAAGAGCTGACTCATTTGAAAAGACCCTGATGCTGGGAAGGATTGAGGGTCGATGGAGAAGGGGACGACAGAGGATGAGATGGTTGGATGGCATCACCAACTCAATGGACATGGGTCTGGGTGGACTCTGGGGGTTGGTGATGAACAGGGAGGCCTGGCGTGCTGCAGTTCATGGGGTCGCAAAGAGTCAGACACAACTGAGTGACTGAACTGAAATATTATTAAAATCCTCAAATATTATGCTGTCAACATTTGGATTGAAAACTGTTCCACACGGCAGGATGAAGGGAATTTTAATGGTATTTTGCAAAGAGCCATAGTCATCGCCAAATTCTGCCTGGGGCTCTTTGCCCTGAGCTTTCTTGTGGAGCTAAAAGCACACATCACATGGCAGGGATGTGTTTGGTGTTTGACAAAACCAACACAAATTCCCCTAATTAGTACCGGCCATTTTGTATCTTTGACTTAAATACAGGAAGCTAAAAATACTTTTTTTAAAGATATAAAAGTGGAAATATGTGCCCCTCAGAAAGCATTATGTAATGCTTAACACATGGCAAAAATAACATTTTAACAGAAATTTGATGTGATTAATGTAAACCAAGTAGAAAAAGAGACTATATATCATCCTAGCAGGTAAGTCAGTAAAAAAAAAAAAGTCATGTACACCTGAAAACAAGAAACTTGTCCTCGCAACACACAAAATACAGATATCCCCTCAGTACGCACACACACATGCCCACTGCAGTGTAATCAATTCATTGTACAAGACCTGGGTCTGCTCAGAACATTTCTGTGGTATGAGACATGTTTGGCTTTGGTCAGCCTTTTAATACTCAAACTTTCCTCTGTGTGGATGGTGAATCAGGTAACTCTGCTACACTTTTTTTAAGTGAAATACTTACAGTGATGGTTAAACTGTGGTGTTTTTATTTGATAATAATATTTGTGACTTGAGAGGAAAGCTCTAAAGGCAAAAACAAACAAACAAACCCACTAATGTTCCTTTATCTGCTTCAGACAGTGCGATGGCCTTGTCCACTTGAATTCACTTGGAATTATCCACTTGAGTTCACTTTCTTGTTTTTCCAATAGGTCAGTGGTGGGGTCCCTAGACCAGTAGAATTAGCCACACAGCCGTGGAGCGTTCCAACAGTATCCTCATTTTGAGCATACTTTCCTTGAAGGTTTTGATTCCACATTCTGGTTGCAAATGAGAGAGAGAGCCATTATGAGCCCTTTTGTGCTAGTCCTGGGGAATATACCCATCAGCCAGTCTAAGAGAGGGGTTCATTTGATGAGTTTTTGTGTAAAGAGACATAGGCCTTTAAATGGCCTTAGTCTCTCTCTGGTCAGTCTGGATTCATGACATGTTATTTTCCATAATTACTAGTAAGAAAAAAAGACCAATAACATAAGGCATTGACTTGGATCACAGAGAAGGAAAGTCTAGGTTTAAATTATGGACACTGCAACAGTGGTTGTTGTTAAACTTGGTATTAGAAGTAAGAGGAGCTGGGAAATTAAACATCATTAGGAGAATCCCGGTCTGCAGTGATGATAGATCACTGTTTCTCTTGGCTGAGAGCAAAGTCATCAGCAGAAGTCTCTGGACTGTGGCTGAGGCTGTTTCTCTAATGACAAAGACTCTTCTGCACAAGGATCAAATGTGCTTCTGAAGAGAAAAAGACCAGCCTTTCTCGCTCCCCCACGTGCTTCCAGTATTGTGACACATTTGCGATACGTGTGTTTGTTTACGGGATTTAAACACACGCCATGGACTTGGAGTGCAGTCTCGACATCATTAGCTCTGTGGTGTGATGTCCTTTGCTCTTTTAAAAACCTCTCTCATAAGGAGTTTTACATCCCCCCAAAACAATATACCAACAATGAAACCATCGCGTGGCAGAACAGTAGTTTTGACCTGGTGAACATGTTAAAATAGGTGCCTGTGTTGTAGTTTTCTCCTGCTGCCACAAAATTATCACAGTGATAGCAGATTAAAGGAAGCCAAATGCATGATCCCAAATCCCTGAGCCTGAGGTGTAATTATCGGAGAGAAGGTGGGGATCTGGCAGGGCCCAGGGATTGACAAGGACAGCTTATTACACCTGAAAGAGCTAAGATACCTCGGAAAAACTAGTACAGGTGAGTGATTGGATGGATGGGTAGTGGAAGGACAGGAAGGTGATGGGATGGGTGGGTGGATCGATTGTGGATAGATGGGTGGGTGGATGGACAGGAGGACGACTGGATGGCTGACTGGGGCTGAGCCCTTGATCTATGGCATCCAGTGCTGTCTCTGTGTAGACAGGGTCAGGGCTGAGTTCACTGTAGGGCCCTCAGCCCATGTCTGAGATTTACTTGGTGCCACGTGGGAAATACCTCCAAACTTCCCACTTCACACGCTCTTAGCTTGGAAATGGAGTCTCAGGACCATCACGTCCTCCTGCGTGAAAGTCACCGGATGAGTAGCTTTACTTGCATCCGCCAAGTCCTTTTACCACTGTAACCTGTTCCCAGGGGCCCAAGTGTGCCTCCCCACAATGTGTGATGGAATGATTTCTGTTGAACTGATAAAACCCAGTCAGGACTGACTTCCGGATTGAGGACAAATATGGGGTAAATACAGAATTCTCATGGATCTGGCAAGCCCAATGTTACAGAAGTTTCACTGGTTGCAGGTAACCCCAGGGGCACTGCTGTCAGGACACCATCTGTCTGTCCCTCTCCCTGGCTTCCTTTGCCCTCTGGCAGGGATACCACCTGTCTGTCCCCCTGGCTTCCTTCACTCTTTGGCAGGCTCTGCAGGGTGGCCCCTGTCACCTCAGGCCTCAGTTCTACCCTCTGAGCAGCTGCACCGTTCACACCTCATCCCTTATCAGCATCTCTCGTCCGAGTACCAGAGCACAGTCTCCTTGGAGATTCTTGTGTACACATCTGGTCTCACCCTCTTTAAGAGGATAGGCTGATGCAGTCCTTGAAAACAGAGCATGGATCCCTCCGCCCAAACACAACCCACTGGCTAAGAATGAGGGAGAGAGATTTCCTGAAGAAAAACAGAAGTCACAGTGGTCAGAAGATACCAGAGTAGATGCCTGCCAGGCCAAGCTGGGTGTTTTGGGATTTGGGGTTTGCCATCGATTCCGAGGTCATTGCTGAGGACTTCTTTGGGAGTGATTATACAGATCAGTTTGGCACCTGAAGTATTAAAAAGTATCTATGTCCAGCATCTTGATCTCCATTCCACCCATGAACTCTCAATCCTGGCAGGCTTTACATTAAAGTAAACACATGTTTCTGCAAATCCCAGTGTCTCTCTAGAGGTGAAGAAAGTGTATCAGGCTAGTTGATTTTGCCACAAGAACATGTAACTAACTCTTTCCGCTGCAGTTCTTTGTTCTGCTCAATTCTCTGTTCCATGGGCTTGGCCGGTGTCCCCCTGGGGCCCTCTGCTCTCTGAACTGCCTACATTCTCTGTGATCAGATGTATTCCATGGCATCTAGAAAATTAAATGTAGCCAGCCACAGATTTCCCCAAGTGGCACGGGCCTCTTCCCCTTTTAAAATTTTCGCAAAATGTGATTCTCATCCTTGGAATACCGAGGGGCGGAGCTGACAACAGACAGAAGATGCAAAATAAATGATCCTTGCCTTTGGTCTTTGATAGGAGTCCCTGGGCGCAGAGGACAGGAGTGTGGCAACAGCTCCTCTGAAGGGGATTCTGGCGGGGGGAGCACGTTGATGCCTCGCCCAAAGTTCTCACAAGAGCAGGAGCCACTCACACGGATCGGCTGGCAGGTGAGTCTTTGTTCCAAAGCATGACAGCCCTGGCGGGCCGCTGCGACTGTCCGGGCTCCCAGCATGGGGTGGCTGTCCTGCCGTCAGCGCTGATGAGGGGCTGCTGCTCTGGTGGGTGTGGTGTGCAGGCTGAAGGCGATCACCCGCTGAGTGATGGCCCTTTTCTGCTGGGTGCATGCGGAGTCTTCTGCGATGGGGAGGTGGGAGCTCGCTTCTGCGCCTGCTGTGCCAACCTGAGATGGTGAGGCCTGTGTGCTCGGAAGGAGGGACATGCGTGGATGTGTATACATAGGTGTATCTGTTCATGGCATGCACAGTTATAAGGCTTCCCTGGTGGCTCAGATGGTAAAGAATCCGCCTGCAGTGCAGGAAATGCCGGTTAGATCCCTGGGTCTGGAAAATTATATATACATATGAGTGTGTCTAGTTTGTACGCTGTCCTGTTACTCTAGATTTTTCTTCCTTCTGTTTCAGTGTATCTTTTAAAGACCCTTGCTGCTCTACTTCTGGTGTAGACAGTTCCCCCGCCCCATGCCAGGCTGTGTAACCCACTATTTATTTTTGTTGCCACATGTACCCCATTTTGTCGTCATGTACCCCATTGTATTGCGAGTCCCATTTTTATTTTAAAATCATGTCATGTGTTGAGCTGGGTCTTGAGAACAGAGGAGGCCCTCAGACTACTTGTTGAGTGAATTGCGTGTCAAGCGTGAATGAAAGAAAACCAGGCCCCCATTCATAGAGTTCTACCAGCTTGAGAAGTCAAGCTCACTTCCTTCCTTTCCACCCTCAGACGTTGTCCATAAGTCGGCACAATTTTGTGGCTGCATTAAGTACAAAGATAACCGCTTTAAAAAAAAATTTTACATTAAATACACTTTTAGTGCTAGCCTTTCCATGGACCATTAGCAAAAGTAAAGAGAGTGCTCCCGTGGGTCTGCCTTCTTTAGTGCTTCCCCTGCCTGTCAGGCCGGTGGCACCGCTGCCCGCGCGGTCCTGCTTTGTCAGGGGGTGGGCGGAGCTGGCTCCCAGGGTGTCTCACGGCGGTTCTCACATGGCTTGGGGCTGAGACGGTATCCTGGAGCTTTTCTCCTATGTGTTCTGGTTGGGGTCTGACAGTTTCAGGTCTTGTGTTTAAGTGTTTAATCTGTTTTGAATCGGATGCTATGTAAAGTGTAAGTAGGGATCTAATCCTGCTTTTCTGTGTGGACGCGTCTCATTTTCCCAGCACTGTTGGTTGAAGAGACTGTCCTTCCCCCATCGTGTGTTCTTGGTGTCCTTGTTAGAGATCACTTGACCTTGGTGATCAAGGTCAAGTATATGCGCGAGGTTATTTTGGGGCTCTATTCTCTTCCACTGGTCTATAAGTTGGTCTTACGCTATTACCGTATTGTTGTAATCACCATGGGTCCTCATGTGTTTTAAAATCAGGAAGTGTGTGACGGACCTCCAGCTTTGATTTTCTTTCTTAATATTATGTTGGCAAGTCAAGGTCTTTTCCTGGCTCCGCATGTGTTTGGGACTGTTTTTTCTATTTCTGTAAAAAATGTCATTGGAATTTTGATATGGTTTGCATTTATCTCCAGATCACTTTGGGCAGAGAAGACATTTTAACAATATTAATTCTTCTAATCTGTGAACACAAGATGTCTCTCCATTTATTCATGTCATCTTTAATTTCTTTCATCAGTGGTCTTACCCGTGATTTACTGGATATGACACCAGAAGCACAAGTAACACAACAAAATACGCAGGTGGGATGACACCAAACTAAAAACCATCCACACAGCCAGATCAGCAGAGTGGAAACGCAGCCAAGAAGACAACAAACAGAGTAAAAATGTAACCTGCTGAGCAGCAGAATATATATATATATATATATGCCGGAACCAGCCGGCAAAATCGCACGGTCGAGAACGCAACAACCAAGCACCTGAGAAAAATGAAGACACTTAAAAGATGGGGTTGAGAGGAGCAGAGGGAAACTCCAAAGAGCTTCTCACTACTGCCACTTTATTATAGCTGATTAACAGTATATATACATTTTTCTAGTTACTAGCAAGCTTGAGGGAGCAGTTAACGATAAACTTTAAGAATGCCTTTGATATGGTCAGCACATTATTAAGCAGGGGAAAAACAGACCCGCATGCGTCAGGTGTCCAAGGAAACAGAGTAAATGGGAAAAAGGTCATCAGGCTGTTTTTCCCATCACGGCGCTTGATCTTAGTCAATGAAAAGGCATCAGGGTGGCAGGACAGAGAGAGGTTTTCAGGTCCTCTCTTAGGGCCGATTGGGGGATGGAAAACATCCCGGCTCCCCGCATATATACACACACACACACACACACTTATACACATATATATCTGATGCATATATCTTATATAGCTTGTAAGTGGTTAGTATCTAAAATATGTAAGGAGAACACAACTTAAGAGCAAAAATACGAATAGCCCTTAAAAAATGACAGGAGGAAGGAACTGAATAGACATTTCTCCAAAGAACACATAAAAATGGCCAACAAGCCCACAAAAAGATGCCCAAAGTCACTAATCATCAGGAAATGCAAATCAAATGAAATATCACCGTGTGCTCATTAAAATGGTTTTTATCAGAAAGAGGAGAGGTTACAAGCATTGACTAGGACATGGAGAAAAGGAAATGCTTGTGTACTGTTGGTGGGGGTGTGAAAACTATATATAGAAAACTATATCCAGGTTCCTCAAAAAATTAAAAATAATCACCACGTGATCCAGCAGTCCCATTTTTGGATATATAACCAAAAGAAGTGAAAACAGGATCTCAAAGAGATCTCTGGACTTCTGAGTTTGTTACAGCTTTGTTCACAACAGCCCAGGTATGGAAAAACCCAATTATTCATCAATGGATGAACGGATAAACAAAATTATGTGTATGTATGTTGTATATATACATACAATGGACTGTTACTCAGCGTTAAAGTAGAAGGAAACCCTGGCCTATGAGACCGCATGGTGAATCTGGAGGATGTTATGCTAAGTGAAAGAAGCTGGACACAGAAGGACAAATGCTCCATACATGTTCCCAGTAATATGAAGCATCTTAAGTAGTCAAACTCTGGAGACAGAGAGGAGAATGCTGGTTCCCAGGGACAGAGAAGGTAGGGGATTCGATAAGATTGCCGTTCAGTGGATAGAAAGTTTCAACACTGCAAGGTGAATGCAATCCTAGACCCAGAATTCACAAGGGTAAGAGGGTGAATCTCAGAAGAAGTGTGATCTGCTGCTGCTGCTGCTAAGTCGCTTCAGTCGTGTCCTACTCTGTGTGACCCCATAGACGGCAGCCCACCAGGCCCCGCCGTCCCTGAGATTCTCCAGGCAAGAACACTGGAGTGGGTTGCCATTTCCTTCTCCAGTGCAGGAAAGTGAAAAGTGAAAGTGAAGACCCTCAGTTGTGTTGGACTCTTAGCAACCCCATGGACTGCAGCCTACCAGGCTCCTCCATCCATGGGATTTTCCAAACAGTACTGGAGTGGGGTGCCATTGCTTTCTCTGATAAGTGTGATAATCACAATTCAAAATAATTAAAGTGAAATCAAATGGCTCTGGAAGCATCCTTACTGTGTACCACCTCCAGGCCTCTGAGCCCCTCTCACCAGCAGTGTTTAAACAAAAGGCAACCCCCATCACTTGGCAGGTGATCAAAAGTGATCATCCCACTGCCTCCAGGGCTGCTGGCCCTGAAGGTATTTGGACTGGTGACTGTTTACAAGGCTTTCCCTTCTCACAGTGACTCAGGGATGGTAGGTGTATTAACTGATGAATGTAAACAGAGTGGGTGACTCTGTTTCATTGTTTGAAAATAACAGTGGCAGGGACAGTGATGACCACTCTATCCAATCAAATCATTTCACTGCACACATATTCTGTTTGCCCACTTGAAGGGGAGGTAGGCAGAGCTCTCTTCCTCCAGCAATTAGGAAACTCAGGCTCAGAGGCATCACGTTCGTTAGGATCACAAAGGGTGCGGCAGGTTTTATTTCTGGCTCCAAAGCCTGTGCCGCTTCTCCAGTGCTGATGGCCTTTCTTACCAGGAACAGCACTGCACATGGCCGTCACCTCTACAGAGATCTCCTCTAAATAGAGGAGAATGTGGTGATCGTTCCTCTTACCCAGCATTTCTGTAGGCAGAAATGCATGCCCTCTCTGAATTATGGCTTCAGGTTACTGCTCTGCCCTCTGGAATTGTTTCTCATTTTGCTTTTCTGCCTTAGTCCCAGAGCAGATCTGACTGTGTAGAGGGGTAGGTTAGGGGAGGAAAGCCAGACTGGTTGGATGAGGGGGTGGTTCTTCCAAGTCAATGTGAGAAGAGGGGAGAGCGAATCATCGGCAGGGGGATCAGAAAGTGACTAATATTCAGATTGTGCTTGAATGGGCCCTGATGGCCTATGTGAGGCTCCTCATCCCCACTGCTGGCAAGCCTTGCTCCTTATGACCAACCTAGACAACATACTAAAAAGCAGAGACATTACTTTTCCAACAAAGGTCCATTTAGTCAAGGCTATGGTTTTTCCAGTAGTCATGTACGGATGTAAGAGTTGGACCATAAAGAAAGCTGAGCGCCGAAGAATTGATGCTTTGAACTGTGGTGTTGGAGAAGACTCTTGAAAGTCCCTTGGCCAGCAAGGAGATCCAACCAGTCCACCCTAAAGGAAATCAGTCCTGAATATTCTTTGGAAGGACTGATGCTGAAGCTGAAACTCCAAAACTTTGGCCACCTGATGCGAAGAATTCACTATTTAAGAAGACTGTGATGCTGGGAAAGGTTGAAGGCAGGAGGAGAAGGGGACGACAGAGGATGAGATGGTTGGATGGCATCACCGACTAGATGGACAGAGTTTGAGCAAGCTCTGGGCGTTGGCGATAGACAGGGAGGCCTGGTGTGCTGCAGTGCATGGGGTTCCATAGAGTCGGACATGACTGAGCCACTGAACTGACTGAAATCCGACTTGCTCTATGAGGAAACTGAGGTTTGGAGAGTCTGAATATCTCTCCCAGGGTCACACGGATATTGAGTGACAGGAGTCAACAGGGGGACTTGTGGCTTTCAGTCCAGATCCCAGATTTCCTTCTATTCTCTGTCCACTCTCAGGAAAGCTAAAGAATGCCACCAGAAGAATGTTCCCATCAGAAAGGTGCTGTGTAGCACATCTAAGGCATTAGGAGCTGAGCAAAACGGTCCCAGCACCACAGCCCCCATTTTGCATGAATTTTTCCTCTAGGATTCTTCCTCAGACTTACAAAGTATGAGAAGTGGCCCTCAATGCATTAAACAAGGGCAAATGACTTGTCATATAGCAACTGATTGGTAAAATGTGATGCCATAGAGGTGCTAAGCTAACAGCCTAGTTATTGTATGGCAGTAAACAAATCTACCAGACCAACAGGTGGCACAGCTTAAACCCACACAGAGCTATGTGTTAGTGACCTCTCAGTAGGAGAAGGGGTCTGTGCATGAGGGGAGGCATTCAACAGAATGTGCGCGCGTTCACCCCCTGCTCCTCAGTGGCTGGTCCACCCTAAAGAATTCTTCCCCGAATCCCGCAAGGTGCACGTGTCACTCCACTACTCTAAGTGGCCCTGCCCCCCGCCTCCCGCCACCATATTGACCTGGACAAATATAACTGCATCAATGAATTGGAAGTATATAAGCAAAAATTTCAGAAGGGTTTTTCCTGCCGTACTGCCATACCTTACCGTACCATACCTTTCTTTCAAATAGGCGACATCATACAGATGCTTGCATGACTTTAAAAGTCTACACTTCTACAGTGTGGAGGGGAAATGAGGCTACTCATTAATTTGTCATTTAGAGATGCTCTGAGCTAAATGCGTATTGGGAGAATCTTAAATATGAATGTTAGGCTACTCAAGTAAAACCAAGTGAAGTCATCTGGAGCTGTCATTTTGGAGGCAGAGTTTGGGTGTGTCATCTATTATTTGTACCATCAAATACTTCCACAGGCTATTGGGGAATTACAGAACAAATGGCAAAGGCTGTGTTCAGACTCAAAAAGCATTTACTGTGACGGAAACATCTCCCTCTTTTGAGACTCTTTTTTTTTTTTATCTTGAATAGCTTTTTATTTTCTTATAATGTCAGAAAATTGAGAAATACTTAAAATATACCATGTGAACAATTTGGAAGTAAATGTACACGTAGTAACTGTGTATCCATCTATCAATCAATACCTATCCTTAATCATGGCTGCTTTTTAGTACTGCATATAGTTTTTTGTTTAAGGCCAATTTAAAAGTGGAGAAAGGCAGCTTTTGTTATTAATTCTGTGGTAAAACTTCTAAGAAAAGATATGTAATCATAGTTTTGGAGGAAGAAATTCTGACTCAATCATTGATAGTTATCTATACTGTTTCTTTCAACCTGAAGTTTACTGACCTTTGGCAAAGCTGTTTTTCCTCCTGCTATGTCAGATTTTTTTTTTTTTTCTCAAATACCCACTGTCTCCTGACCTTCTCAGTATCCCATGTCTATCCTTTTAAGTTGGACATCTGAAAAATCCACACTTCCTGTAGGGCTGTTATCCCCTCCTGTGGTTTATTGAATTTTACCTATTAATCTAATTTGAATACACAGTCCCGGAAGCCTTCCAATAATGATGGATTTTTTAAAACAGAGAGAAGGGATTAAAATAAAAGTGTGTTTGATTTTTGTTCATATTGCTTTCAGGCAAATTTTTTCCTGGGAACCCAGGTCCTTGTCAAAGAAACCTTTCTTTCAAATAGGCGACATCATACAGATGCTTGCATGACTTTAAAAGTCTACGCTTCTACAGTGTGGAGGGGAAATGAGGCTACTCATTAATTTGTCATTTAGAGATGCTCTGAGCTAAATGCGTGTTGGGAGAATCTTAAATATGAATGTTAGGCTACTCAAGTAAAACCAAATGGAGTCATCTGGAGCTGTCGTAAGGAGCATGTCCTGATGAGGTTTTGAGGATGAGGTGTGGCTTTGGTCCCCGGGGATCAGGGAGTCTTTAAGCCGCCTGAAAGACTCCTTTCATTTTGCTGATGGACAAGGAGTGAGATGGGCTTCCCCGGTGGCTCAGTGGTTGAAAAATTTAAAACCTGCTCACCAATGCAGGAGACCCGGGTTTGGTCCCTGGGTCAGGAAGATCCCCTGGAAAAGGAAGTGGCAACCTCCTCCAGTATTCCTGTCTGGAGAATCCCGCTGACAGAGGAGCCTGGCGGGCTCCACTCCACAGGGTGGTAAAGAGTCGACACGACATAGCGACTTAACAGCAGCTGCAACAGTGAGGTGAACCATAGCTTGTAACATACAAGTCGTGCACCACGTGGAGTGCTGCAGGACCCTGATCTGAGCTCCCAGGGGTGGTGGGATACAGGGGTACGGTGACGTGGAGAACTCAGAGACGGGCGGTACACAGGGTCTGGGGCGCAAGGAAAGGAGGGTGGGGCCTGGGTGAATGGAGCAGAACAGCTGATAACTTCCCTGATAAATTTCCTCCTATTTCTCCTCCCAATCCATCTCTGAATACTGCTGCCTGCAGCAGAATGAAAAGCTTCTTGTCTGTCAGAAACAGATCCAAGGATGCACTGAGATCACTGCCTTTGTGAAATGAACAGAAGAGTACAGTTGAGGAGAAGTCTTTCCTACTATAAATACTTGTCTGAGGTCATATACACGCTCAAGGGTATGGTTATAACATCCCCAACAGTAATTCCCCAAGCTTCACTCAAACTCCTGGGGTGACAAAGCAGCAGCTAAGTGAGTCCTTTGGGAGGCAATTTGAAAGGTGGATATTTATATTTATCCCTCAAAGGGCTTTCGGCCACCCCTTTGATTTCTGGGTTGTTTCTAATTCTGATCCTGAAGCTGCTGGGTGAGTCTCGGTGTGTGAGGCAACCAGTGGGTCAGGCTGTGTCTTTATTCTTCAGAATAGTCATCGCATGTCTTCATCCATCTCTGAAAAACACACACAGCTGTCACAGTGGTTCCTCTCTGTGGCATCGTCTTCTGGAACATCTGGTCCTGATGTAGATCCTATGGCTGTGGGATGGCACCACGCGTGTGATTTTTATGTTTTGAGAATGACAGAGAAGGTGCTGTCCCTCCAGACAACTGGTCTGAATGTGTGGGAATGAGAGAGTCCAGAAACTGAACAGGCACTTTTGTTTCTGCGGGAAGACCACAGACACAGCTACATCTTTGTCTCCTGTTTGGTGGAATATGTTTAAGGGCATGAGAGAGATTGCAGGCCGCCCATCCACGTGAAAGCAACAAGACTGAAATGATCCCAGTGCTGCCGGACGTGAGGGAAGCCCGGTGATTGCATCTGGCTTCTCAGAGTTCCCAGGATGGGCTGGTCCTTCCTCCGAGGCCTCTATAAGTGCTAGCATATGCTGGTTTATCATGAGCAATCAAGAAATCAGAAAGACTGGCTGGAGACAGGTGGATAGTAGTAGATTCTGCACAGGGAAAAGCAAATGTCCTGGAATATGAGAGGGAGATAGAGCTTGAGTCTGTCAGCAGAGAGCTGCGTGGGGCTGGGATGGTCCTGCCACAGACACCTTTCTGGAATCAACGAGGGGGTGCAGTTTCCATCTGCTTCTTCCAGTTTGTGCCTTCGTTTGTGCTCAGTCCATTCAGCCGTGTCTGACTCTTCACGACCCCATGGACTCTGTCCATGGGATTCTCCAGGCAAGAATATTGGAGTGGGTTGCCATTTCCTCCTCCAGGGGATCTTCCAGACCCATGGATGGAACCCCAGTCTCTTATGTCTTCTGCAGTGGCAAGTAGGTTGTTTATCACTAGCACCACCTGGGGTTTGCAAGGATGTAAAAGGGTGGTGTTCTCTGATGAGGTCTGAAAGCCACACAGAAATAGCCAAAAAGTCTGTTTTCCTTTTTGCCATGAAAACCCCCACACAGGGGTCTCTCAGGCACCAGTAGGAAGTACAAGACGCCAGTCACTATCATGTAAGTATTGTGTGGGTTTTCAACTTAATACATTCAAACCTGTCTGTAGGAAGTCAGGAGTGATAGACTACTGCACTTGATCACATACTTGGGATGGCTCTTAAATCCTCTTTTTAACATAATAGAACAAGGCCCAGGACAGATGCATTCAGAGAGAGAGAGAGAAAATGTGAATTTATAAATAGATAATAGGTTAATACATATACGCAACCGGTATTCTGAGAAGAAAGCATGTTGGAAGGCACTGGGTTTGAAGGGAAACCAAGAACCACTCCTCTTCTGAGGCCAGAACCTCTAATTTCCCAGTCCTGAATCCTACTTAGGAGAACTTCTGGGACTGATCAATGAAACTGAGAAACCAATATTAGGATGTCAAGGGATATTGGAAGGCACTCTTTGTTGGGGGACAGAGACATCAGATAACCCCTCACCCTCTGGGATTGCACCATCAGCCCCAGGGTCCTTAAAAAATTGATTCATGAGATAAATCATTAAAGCATTATGAAGTGCAAGTGAAAGTCTTAGTTGCTCCATCATGTCCGACTCTGCGACCCCATGGACTGTAGCCCGGCAGGCTCCTCTGTCTGTAGAATACTCTAGACAAGAATACTGAAATGGGTTGCCAATTCCTTCTCCAGGGGATCTTCTCAACCCAGGGATCAAACCGGAGTCTCCCACATTGCAGGCAGATTCTTTACCATCTGACTCACCAGGGGAGCCCTAAAGCATTGTAAGTAATACTGTAAGTTGCATCTTTATTTACACAAGATCTCAATGCCAGGAAGGATGAGGAGAACACGGGGTTACAGCGGACACTTTTGGCTCCAGGCATCATGACAGTTCTTATGATGGGTCAGAATCTCAGTTCCGCCAACTGAACCTTTGCAATCATGTAGCAAAGTTGATAACCCACTCCAGTACTCTTACCTGGAAAATCCCATGGATGGAGGAGCCTGGTGGGCTGCAGTCCACAGGATCGCTAAGAGTCAGACATGACTGAGTGATTTCACTTTCACTTTCCTGCATCGGAGAAGGAAATGGCAACCCACTCCAGTGTTCTTGCCTGGAGAATCCCAGGGACGGGGGAGCCTGGGGGCTGCTGTCTATGGGGTCACACAGAGTCGGCCACGACTGAAGCAGCTTAGCAGCAGCAGCAGCAGCAAAGTTGATGTCTCTGGCACATAACATAACATTTATTCTGAAGCTAAAAGAAAGCAGAGTGTTGACTGCTAAATGTTGCTACTATTAAACTAACATCCTATCTGTCCTGCAGCTTGGGGGCTCACCGAGGGCCTATGGTACCTGAACTCTTCACAGTTCTGGACCTCTAAGGGCAGGGTCTCCAGACAACACATTTCTGAGTGTTTTTCAGCTGTGTCTTCTGAGCTCAGCACTGCTCATTGGTCAACAGGGGGCGGATTCTAGAAGTGACAAATCTTTACTCCCCATTCTTGAAGGGGATAGCTTGTTTGTCCTAGTGGATGGAGAAGGGTTTTATGGTACAAAACCAGGCCCTTATATAACTTTCTTGTTGGCTCACAAACTGATTTTATCAGGACAGGTCAAATCTGGCCTTGTCATAAATTAGCTTGATATTCCAGGCAGGAAGAGGTCTAGTGGGGACGTCTTGATGTAATTCATTCTCCTATAGGTCATTTTTCCAGGAAAACAATTCTGTCTTTTGGTGAGTCCAGTGAGAAGACTTTCAACTATTTTGACCTCTAATGCCTTGGAGGGTAAGGTTTTGTGATGAGATGATGGGTATTTTGAAGAACAGTTTAGGGGGGGCTCTGCCCTCCTGCAGAGAGAGGAAGCAGCTAATCAAAGGACACAGTTTCTCTGCCAAGGGGCAGGATCTGCGACCACTTACGTCAGAGGCTTCCCACTCTTAGCTGGCATTCCTAGACCAGTTCCAGGAAGGTTTCAGAGGCTCATGGCAAGGTAAGTGGCTGGATTGGACTGCTACCCATTCTACCAGGCAGAGTATAAAGTCAGTCATCAGCCACACAAATCCTCCATCTACCCTCGAAACAGAGAGGGAGGGATATGTAAATTTAGAGAACATATCTTTGTAGATTGAAGCGACAACCCTAATTTCCACTCAGAGAGCCCTACATTGTTAAGGTGGTCTAGATTCACTGTGGGATTCCCAGACAGCTCAGCTGGTAAAGAATCCTCATGCAATGCAGAAAACCCTGGTTCAATTCCTGGGTTGGGAAGATCCGCTGGAGAAGGAATAGGCTACCCACTCCAGTATTCTTGGAAAGACTTCAAAACAGTTAATCATTATTTACAAGGATGCCCCAGATTTTAGGTATATGAAGGGGAGGGGCATGAGTGGAGAGTCACAGATGCTGGTCTTGATCAAATTTGCTTCCTGTAAACTTTTTTAAGGGCCTCCCTGGTGGCTCAGCAGTAGAGAATCTGCCTGCCAATGCTGGAGACACAGGTTCAATCCCTGAGCCAGGAAGATCTCCTGGAGAAGGAAATGACTACCCGCTCCGGTATTTTTGCCTGGGAAACCCCATGGAGAGAGGAGCCTGGTGGGCTACAGTCCATGGAGTCCCCCAAAAGTTGGACACAACTAATAAGAAAGTAACCACTTTTAAAATTAATTAAGTAATTAATTAGGTTGCACTGGGTCTTCCTTGCTGCCTCCGGGCCTTCCCTAGAGAGGGTGAGGAGCCGCTTGGAAGCTGTTACTTGGTGAGCTCACTGTGGTGGTGTCTCCTGTTGCAGAGCAGAGGTTCTAGGTGTGTGGGCTCAGCTGCTCCTCAGGGTGGGGGATTCTCCTGGCCCAGGGATGGAACCCATGTCCCCTGCATTGACAGGCAGATTCTCAATCACTGGACCACCAGGGAGGCCCCCCCACCTCCCATAAATGTTGTATGCCCCTAATATATCCCCTTTTCTGAAAAGGATGACCTGTACTTCTCAGCTACATTGAATTCAGGAATGCCACCAACTTTGTGGAATAAACGTCAGGTTTTCTTGAAGGCCTCCACAAATGATCAAACCGTTAACATACAACCATTGAAACTTGATTTAAGAATTATTATGATTGAAACTTGATTTAAGAATTATTATGATTGGATTCCGGGAACATGTGACCCAAAATGTATCTGATTTAACTGATGTCCTGGGAGAATCAGTGGCAGGTTATTTATTTTTTATTTCTATTTTTGTTTTTCCTCCAACCCAACGACTTTCACCACTACCTAGAAGCGCTCGTTGTACAGTCTTCATTGAATGCTTAGCACTCCTTAGCATTCCAGGCACAGTTCTAGACACTGGAGCTGAAGCAGTTGACAAGCTTAAGAAAAAATCCTTACCATGGTGTCTTACATTCTAGAGTGAAGAGAAAAAAAAAAACTGACAAATAGGCCAGTTGGTGACATATTACAGAGAAAAAATCAGGGGAAGGGGTGAGAGGGTATTGTAAAGGGTCTGTGATTTGCAGTGATGGGTCAGGGAAGGGCATAAAGAAAAGAGGGTATTTGAGGAACGCTCTAGAGAAGGTGGGACAAGGTCTCTACTGGAGGATGGAGGATATATTCCAGGCAGAAGATACATAAAATCCAAAGACTCTGAAGCTAATGTGCCATCATAGTCCAGGAAAAATGTGAAGATGTGGACTGAGTGGAGTTAGTGAGAGAAAGAGAGAGAGAGAAAGAGAGAGAAGTAGGGGATAAGGATGCAGGGGAGCTGGGAGGCTGGTGGTGGTCGGATTGTACTGGGTTTTGTGATCATAAATGCTTCTTCTCAGCTGGAGGACTCTGAGTAAAGGAATTATGTAAGGTTCATTCTTTTTAAAAACATTTATTTTTATGGATAGATTGTAAAGTGACAAGGAAGGAAGGGGAGTAGAAGGAAGACCAGCTCAGAGGGATTTATGGTAAATGAGGTTTGGGTTGGTGATGCCTTCAACCAGCACGATAGTCATTGTGGTTTCAGAAATGGTTGCACTTGGCATAAATTATTCTTCACCTCTTTATTTTGAAAAAAAAAATTAACCCCCTAGAAAAGCTAAAATAATGTTACAATGATACTCATAAATACCCTTTCCGTACATTCAGTAAATCGTGCCACTTTGCCACACGTCTTGACTTTCTCTTTGAACACACACATGCATGCACATGGGTGTACACATATACACATGAAAACATGTATATAGCTAGTTGAAAGTAGCTTGCAGGCATCATGGTGTTTCAGCATCTATCTCTTGAGAAAATGAGCATATAATTTCCTTGCCCACACTGTATACCACACCCATATAATATTAAATTCATGTTCAAATTTTTCCAATTCTATTCAAACTCATTTTTATAACTTTTATTATTTTTGTTTGGTTTTGACACATGACATTTTAAAATTGCATAGAAAGCAGCAGCAAATGCTTCCAGGATTTTAAATATTTACTCAGATTAGCAGTGTTTCTTATGATCAAGATGGTGCTACCCCTGCAAAGATGAAAAAGCTGCCCTCGACCCTTCATTTTAGAGAAGATCTGGACTTGGACGGTGAGATTTGCTGAAGAATTAAATACGAAGCATGAGAGAAAGACAGGGGTCAGGAGAGGTCAAAGTTTTTGGCCTTTGCCAAACTGGATGAACAGACTCACTGTTTGCTGAGGTTTCTGTTAGATTCTGGAGTTCAAGGTGAAGTCTTAGTTGGAGATGCAAATTTGGGAGTCATTAGCAAATAATGGGTCTTTAAGGACAAGCAATTTGATGAGCTCACCAAAGGAGTGTGTTTATATAGAGAAAATATTCAGGGACCATGACCATATTCAAAATTAAGAATCCAGATAAGTGAGTCAGCAAAAGGCAATCCAGAAGCATTGCCAGACTGACACAGGATGGAAACTGAGTGACTATGTCCTGATTTCTATGGGTAACATCGGAATAGCAGTTCAAGGAGGAGTCTTCAACTGTTCAGACCCTGGCACAGTGAAATGAGGCCTGGAATTTACCAGTGGGAGGTGTTGGTATCACGCTGGGGACAAAAACCCAACTTACATGGGAGAAAGTATAGGAGTGGAGGAATTAAAAATCATCAAGGGATTTAATTATAAATGAGAATCGAGAAACCAGACAGTAAACAGATGGGATTGTATGGGTAAAAAGTTATTTTTTAATGGAAAAATTAGTGCAGGACATAGGAAGTATATTGTTGGATCAATATTCTTCAGTAGTATTATGATGATTAATTTTATTTGTCAACTTGGCTAGACTGTAGTGCCCTGATATCTGGTCAGTTGTTGTTTAGCTGCTCAGTCATATCCAACTCTTCACAATCCATAGACTGTAGACCACAAGACTCCTCTATCCATGGGATTCTCCCAGAGTTTGCTCAAATTCATCTCCATTGAGTTGGTTATGCCATCCAACCATCTCATCCTCTGGCTCTCAATCTTTCCCAGCATCAGAGTCTTTTCCAATGAGTTTGCTCTTCAAATCAGGTGGCCAAAGTATTGGAGCTTCAGCTTCAGCATCCATCCTTCCAATGAATATTCAGAGTTGATTTCCTTTAGAATTGACTGGTTTGATCTCCTTGCAGTCCAAGGGACTCTCAGGAGTCTTCTCCAGCACCAGAGTTCCAAAGCAGCAATTCTTTGGCACTCAGCTTTTATTTATGGTCCAACTCTCACATCCTTACATGACCACTGGAAAAGCGATGGCTATGACTATGCAGACCTTTGTTGGCAAAGTGATGTCTCTGCTTTTTAAAACTCTGTCTAGTTTTGTCATAGCTTTTAATCCATTTCCAAATGGATCATCTCCAGTCTTCATGAAACATTGTAGTTTGTGGCTGTTGTTCCATCTTACACATGAGATCACTGAAGCTTAGCAGTATTAAGCAAACCTCCCAAAGGAGTGGAGGATGGTGAGTGGTTATAAGAGTTAGGGTTTTTCGTCTTCTATCACTTCCACCTTTAAAGTAGATCGAATGCTTGAATCATTCAAACCAGTTCTTACTGTGCAAAAACTTTGAGCTTGAGGAGAGGAGTAAGAAGGAGAAACCCGATTTATCCCAAGGGTGTTTTGGGGCGGGGGAAGAAACACAGGAGGAGCTTCCTTGGTGGCTCAGATGGTAAAGAATCTGCCTGCAGTGCAGGAGACCACGGTTCCATCCCTGGGTCAGGAAGATCCCCTGGAAAAGGGAATGGCAACCCATTCCAGTATTCTTACCTGGAAAATCCCATGGACAGAGGAGCCTGGCAGGCTACAGTTCATGGGTCACAAGGAGTCAGACACGACTGGATGGCTAACACTTTCACACTTTTCATCTTCACGGAGTACGGTTTTCAGTAGTTAATTCAGTTCCTTGGAACAAAGAAAATCTCTGGTGCTGCTTTGGGGGAAATACTCTGTAGGTGGAATCTGTAGATATAAATTGGTACAGTCAATGGTGAAATAGGAAGCACGTAAATCATCTTTATCTAGAGCAAGAAAGCACGAGCTCCCAGAAATGCCACAAACATGACAGAAAGCCCGGGGTGGCATGGCCCTAGGAAGCCAGGTAATAATGTAGGTGGCCTATTCAATAAGCACTTAGCCTGAAGTGTTTCCTGAATGCAAAGGGAAACAGGTGTGTTCATCACTTTTCTTTTGCCTTCTGCGGCAAGGCAACCTGATTTTCTTGCAACAACCCTGCACTTGTCCTATAAAAGTTCTCTAATTTATTTTTCCAGAAGGCCTTCGTGGCAGTGCCCTTTGAAAAGATTAGAAAATGTAGGCTTAAAAGAAACATATCTGATAGGGATAAATGTGGTTAATGAGATGTCTTATAATTAAACTGTAGAATTCGCTGCCATAAGTTATTAAGACTCTGGAATCTTCAAACAAGAATTAAAACAAGGCGAGCCTAGGCAATCCCATTAACTGAGATAAAATTAGACAGGAGATCAATCATCGTACTCTAGGGCAGCCTCTGAGGACCAGATAAGGTTGGGAAGACTTTTTTCTCATGTTCTAGGATATCACTTAAGCATTATAATTTCACCCATGAAACCCTTCAATATTCTTAAGCATGGACAATTTTCCTCCAATTACTCCCTTTTGATATGTATTGCATCTTTACCATGAATTTACTGCTAAAGCTTCTCTTTTCAATCCTAAATGCACCCCCTTTCCCGTCTTTAAAATGTTACATTTTGGCTGCTTTTAGACTCATGGTAAGTTGAAGTCAAAATAGTGCAGTAGAATTATTTTTGAACAGGAAGCAAAAATGCCAAGTTTTACAATTTTTTTTCCACTAGGGAATGATTTACAAAATCTTATGTATTGAAAATAAAGATTAATCTTTGAATTTTTTTTGTTTTAATTGCTTCTTTTTAACTTGCTTAATTCCACTTGTTTCAGGATTTACATTTGAGGCTTTTTAGAAGGAAATCTGGAGAAAATATTTATACCTCATTTTTGGCTCAACTTTAAGCCAGTTGAGAGAGAGAGCAAGGCTACAGAGTTCACCATTTTCCATCTTTCTCCAAGACGTCCTAATGCATTATACTTTTCCTTGAAACTATTCTCATGCTACCCTAATTGGAAATAAAGACCCACAGGGTGATATCATTAACCTCTAAATATTTGCATGTAATTAGCACATAACTAGATTGAATACTTTGCAACTAAAAGACTCATGACTTGGTTTGTAATCTTGGGACACAGACTTGGTTACAAATGGTCAAAAATATTGGGGAAAATTTTAATACATTATTGAAGCAACACTTTTAAGGTTTCAAATAGAAATGATGGAAGTCTGAAAACCAAATTTTAACAAGACAGCTGAAATTTTAGGGTTATTCTTTTCCCTCTGGTTTTTGATAGAGATTCTACTCAAATTTAGAATCTAGAATATAAAGGAGGATGGTCATAGATGTGATTATAAAACACCAGTTAAAGATAAGGTGTCCATAGATGCGTGGATTTATCTCTGGGCTTTCTATTCTGTTCCATTGATCTATATTTCTGTCTTTGTGCCAGTACCATACTGTCTTGATGACTGTGGCTTTGTAGTATAGCCTAAAGTCAGGTAGGTTGATTCCTCCAGTTCCATTCTTCTTTCTCAAGATTGCTTTGGTTATTCGAGGTTTTTTGAATTTCCATTCAAATCGTGAAATTATTTGTTCTAGTTCTCTGAAAAAGACCTCTGGTAGCTTGATAGGAATTGCATTGAATCTAAAGGTTGCTCTGGGTAGTATACTCATTTTCACTATATTGATTCTTCCAATCCATGAACACGATATATTTCTCCATCTATTTTTGTCCTCTTTTATTTCTTTCATTAGTGTTTTATAGTTTTCTATATATAGGCCTTTTGTTTCTTTAGGCAGATATACTCCTGAGTATTTTATTCTTTTTGTTTCGATGGTGAATGGTATTGTTTGCTTAATTTCTCTTTCTGTTTTCTCATTGTTAGTGTATAGGAATGCCAGGGATTTCTGTGTGTTGATTTTATATCCTGCAACTTTACTATATTCACTGATTAGCTCTAGAAAGATGGTAACGATAATCTTGTATGCAAGATAGCAAAAGAGATGCAGATGTATAGAACAGTCTTTTGGACTCTATGGGAACAGGCAAGGGTGGGATGATATGGGAGAATGGCATTGAATCATGTAAATTATCATATGTGAAATGAATCGCCAGCCCAGGTTGGATGCTTGATTCAGGGTGCTCAGGGCTGGTGCACCGGGATGACCCAGAGAGATGGAATTGGATGGGAGGTGGGAGGGGTGTTCTGGAAGGGGAACACATGTATACCCATGGTGGATTCATGCCAATGTATGGCAAAACCAACATGATAATGTAAAGAAAATAAATAACAAAAAATAATAAAACACCATTTAGAGTCATAGAGCATTCTTAGGTCTAGAAGCAACCTTAGGTTTAATAGATTGTTTGTATATGCAAGACTGTCTTACACAGAGAGAATGCCTGGTATCTGATAGGAATCCAATAAATGCCAGCAGCACCACAGCATCCCCTAGAGGAGAAGAGGACAGGGGGGGATAGAGGGTGAGATGGTGGGATGGCATCACCAACTTGATGGGCATGAGTTTGAGCAAGCTCTGGGAGATAGTGAAGGGCAGGGGAGCCTGGAGTGCTGCAGTCCATGCAGGCTGGGGTCACAAAGAGTTGGACACGACTGAGCGACTGAATAACAACAACGTCAAATCCCCTAGTGACAGGTCGACCTAATCAACCTGCGGCTGCTCAGGTGAGAATACTGAGGGGAAAAATGAGTATCTGCTCCCCTAACCCCCACATGCCCACCCCAAAGTTGCCAAGACATCAGGGAGAGGCCTGGAGCTCTTCCGCCCGCTTCAGGGGCACCACGCTGCCTGCAGGGAGAGTGAGCAGCTAACGGCAGCAAGTCCATGCCTACCTGCCACCGTAGCAGACAAAGGAGAGTCTTCCAGGTCATTTCCACACATACTTTTTCCTCTGGCATCTTAAGTGCTCTTATCACAGCAAAGAATATAACATTAGTAGCTTACACAACTCTTTTCCTCTATGAATAAGCATGTGTATTTACATTATGTACCCATGGCGCTACATAATCCCAAATAAAGAGCTGTCAGCAGAAAGGGGGTATTACCTTACCAAGGAGCTAAAGCCCCATGCATTTTGCTGCAGAAACGATGGTTTGAAGGATGGTTGGAAAATTACTGCAATCTCAAGGCAACTGTAATGTGTGTGCCCTAAAGCTGGTCTTATTTTGCTATTCAGTTTCCATGGCAAAGCTGACTTTCAGGAAGTAAGACAGAAACTTGAAAGAATGTTTGGGGTGACCTGTATTTTCATTTTCTTAATATGCCAATTCTCTGTTGTGCTCAATTGATGGGAATATATATATATATTCCCATTTTAGCATCTCTGAAGTATTACAAAGTCATTTTAATGTTTATAATTTTAAGGCCTATTCTTTACGTAAGAATTCTTCTGTAGTCCAAATACATTAAACTTGTAATCACAGAACTTAAAGAGGGAAAATGTATACACATACACACTTTTTGTTTGTATTTGAGGATAATGGGCAGAGAGGTAGTTGAGAAGCAGATATTTGGTAACAAAATACAGACTGAATTAATTTGATAGCCTAAAGGTGAATAACCATCTCTTTAGGTCTTAGAATGTTTATCTTCTTTTCTACCCTCTCTCCCTTCTGTTCTTCCTTCCTTCACAGTATTAAATAGATTCATCTTCCAGTACCCCAGGAAATTAGGACTTTAACTTGGAATTTTAACTCAAATTAGCAAAGACTGGTAAATAACATTTTCAGTACCTTGAGAGATATTTTAAGGTATATCCCCTTGGTTTTCTCTTTCTAGTCCTTTTAAAAATGATTATCATGAGAGAGAGTAATATATTGGAAATTCTAAGAGAGTTCAGGGAATTCCATGGCCTGTTCCTTTGGACTGTGATATCTCTGTTTCTTATGGAAAAGAAAGTAAATGCTCTAGTCTGTAGAGCCCATTTAGTGTGTTCAAAATAACATTCTGTTGTTAGGCAAATTAGCTAGCTAGGATGCAGTGTGGTTATTTCATCTGTGATACAATATAAAATAGCATATGTGTGAAGGACTGTATAGGCTCCAGACCGAGTTCTAAAGTGAGCTCAGGGTGGTGACACTGTCAGCTTCTCTGGATACGCTGCAGACCTGGAAATCAGGTCAATGTTGTTGACAGGTGTTACCTGCAGATGCTGTGTCCCCCTTTCCTGTAACACAGGAACCATTTTGCTAAGGATGATTAGAACAAGGCCAGTTGCCAAGTCTTCTAATATCTGTACTTTCCTCTGACTACAAATCTGGGAGAGGATTTAAAAGGGCTCCATTTTTTAACAGTGTTTAAATAATTACCCAAAATAACACACACACGTGTGCATCAGGAAAGAGAACTACGGTCATCGGTTTTCTCCCCAAAGTGCACACAGCTGGTCAAGAAACATGTCACCAGGACACAATGACAGCGCTTGCCAGTTTGTGGGATGTGATGTGGGAGGCTGGTAAACAGAGCATCCGTTTAAAGATTTAAGTGACACTTCCTCACATTTGCTGTTAGCTGAAGTGTGACATGCATCACAGTTCAAATGCATTTTTGTTTTGTTCTGTATACTTTACTGTAACCATCTCGGGATCTTTCTGAAGTCACCTTCACAAGCTGACAGAAGCATGTGGGTCTTATAACCAACAAGTGTCCTAGGATATCAGCAACTTCCGAGTCGCTGAGAGAGAAGCAATGGGTACCATTTATATTTGGGCAGACTAACAATAATCTTCTACCAGGGACTGAAACACACTTAACCTTCTATTTTTAAACTCTGTGAAAACAATAGAATTTAAAGTACCCATTACAACTTGGGAAAATGATTTTGGTGAAAAATAAGTGCCTTGTAAAACCATTTAGAAGCCTCAAGTGCAAGATTTTTGGAATGAAAGCCAAGTACCACTGAGAACGAAATGAGATTTATTAACTAGGAGTTTGGTACTCTCCACATCCATGAAGTGCACCTAAATATCTGTCACCCAAGAATGCATTCTTATGTAAAAATTAAGACATTATATATGTATTTCTTTAAAAAGAAAATATCTTAATTAATAACATGATGTCTGCTAGTCATGAGACCATTTGTATCAAATTACTTTTGATCTAAGTATCAAAAGTATCTGGCTACTTTTGAAATAAGATGTTTTAGGACTAGCTCATGTCTTAAATAAGAATTTCTGTTTCTCTTAACAAGTAGGGCATCATGTTATAATTAGAACTGCACCTATAGTAAGAGGGATGAGGTAGACCTTTTGATACTCTCTGCAGTGAAACCAGGTAATCTTAGACATTCAGTTCAGTTCAGTCACTCAGTCGTGTCTGACTCTTTGCGACCACATAGACTGCAGTACGCCAGGCCTCCCTGTCCATCACCAACTCCCAGAGTCTACCGAAACTCCTGTCCATTGAGTTGGTGATGCCATCCAACCATCTCATCCTCTGCTGTCCCCTTCTCCTCCCGCCTTCAATCTTTTCCAGCATCAGGGTCTTTTCAAATGAGACAGTTCTTCACATCAGGTGGCCAAAGTATTGGAGTTTCAGCTTCAGCATCAGTCCTTCCAATGAACACCCAGGACTGATCTCCTTTAGGATGGACTGGCTGGATCTCACAGTCCAAGGGACTCTTAGGAGTCTTCTCCAACACCACTGTTCAAAAGCATCAATTCTTCTGCACTCAGCTTTCTTAATAGTCCAACTCTCACATCCATACATGACCACTGGAAAAACCATAGCCTTGACTAGATGGACATTTGTTGGCAAAGTAATGTCTCTGCTTTTTAATATGCTGTCTCAGTTGGTCATAGCTTTTCTTCCAAGGAGCAAGCCTCTTTTAATTTCATGGCTACAGTCACAATCTGCAGTGATTTTAGAGCCCCCCAAAATAAAGTCTGCCACTGTTTCCACTGTTTCCCCGTCTATTTGCCATGAAGTGATGGGACTGGATGCCATGATCTTAGTTTTCTGAATGTTGATCTTTAAACCAACTTTTTCACTCTCCTCTTTGACTTTCATCAAGAGGCTCTTTAGTTCTTCACTTTCTGCCATAAGGATGGTGTCATCTACATATCTGAGGTTATTGATATTTTTCCCAGCAATCTTAGCTTCTTTTTCCTAGTATATACATCTTCCTTCTTTGTACTTTCTTCCTTTGAGTAATATTTATTGGATTCTAAGCACATGTAAGATACTGTTTTAGCCTTGGGGTTACAGAATTGAATCAGATACAATGCCTTCCCTCAAATGACCTTTAGTCTAGGAGGTGTTTGGGGGTCTTACTTCTTCCTTCAATGAAGAGGCCTTGGCTCCAGGGTCCAGAGAGATCAGAAAAGAGATGTTGTTTGTTGGCTCTGAAAGTCAAGATTCAGAGTTTCAGCCTCCAGGATAACAGTGTTCTCTAGATTCTTCACCATTTCACACAGGAAAGAAGAGATTGCTTTTCCTGGCAGTCAAGGTGAAGCATAAGGCAAGGACCTCTGTTCCTGCTTCCATCACTCTTCGCTGCCCCTTCAAGGGGCTCCCATTGTCCTGCTCATCCCTTCAAGGGAAGGGAGTCTAGGCTCACACTCATAGTCAGATGACTTTGAGAAACAGTGGTAATGCTGAAATGCAGCCTAAGTAATTGCACTTGATATATTTGGGAGGCGGGGACTTGACTTTTAATCAATTTATTACTCTGTAAAAGCAACTCTATGCTAACCAGCATCTAGTCTGATACTAAGTCAAGTCTGTCCCAGAAAACACTGCAAATCTAAGTCTCTGTCAGGGCAGAGAATGGGGTCAGGCTGGTGGTAACTCCTGCGTGGCTTTTATACAATGAAGATGGATTCATCTTCCCACCCTTCTTTTAGGCTTTTTGAGCAGAGTTTGTAAATAAAGAAAACTTTGGGCACAGAAATGTTATTATAATGTTAATATATGTTAAAAATAAACTAATAGTTTAGGATTTAACTCTTTCATTCAAATACAGTGGATATTTCTTGAATTACTGAGAAGCAGAAGGTTGTGTGATCTAGCCTTCAGACTCGCCTGTTAGTACTTTTCTCACTGGATGTGCTAGAAGGTAGAGGAACAGACCGGAGCACCATGCGCCTTTTCTCAAAGGTCATACTTGCTTCCCCCCGTCCTTCTCCTGCTCTGATGCCTGTGGCTTCCTTTCATCCTCTGCCTTGACCAGCTCCTCTCTGGCGCACCAGCCCCGCCAACAGGCAGGAATGGTCCTGCCTCAGGACCTTTGCACCTGCTGGTTCTCTGCTGGCTTGCTCTTTGTTCACATAAACCTACAGAGTACTCATTGGCTTTCTCCAAGTCTTTGCTAAGTGCTGCATATCTGAGAGGCTTTCCCTGAGCTGCTGTTAAATTGCAGGCTTTACCTTGTCTGTCTTCTTTATTATCATTATTTTGGCCATACCACACGGCATGCTGGACTTCCCCAACCAGGGATGAACCTGTGTCCTCTGCTTTGGGGAGAAGGCAATGGCAACCCACTCCAGTACTCTTGCCTGGAAAATCCCATGGATGGAGGAGCCTGGTGGGCTGCAGTCCATGTGGTCGCTAAGAGTCGGACATGACTGAGCGACTTCAATTTCACTTTTCACTTTCATGCATCAGAGAAGGAAATGGCAACCCACTCCAGTGTTCTTGCCCGGAGAATCCCAGGGATGGCAGAGCCTGGTGGGCTGCCGTCTATGGGGTCGCACAGAGTTGGACACGACTGATGCAACTTAGCAGCAGCAGCAGCAGCAGCAGCCTCTGCTTTGGAGGCACGGAGTCTTAACCACTGGGCAACCAAGGAACCCCCCTCTTTGTCTTCTTACCCTTCTCTCTCTTTTATCTTCTCTGTCTCCCCAAAGGGAAGGTGGACTCCCTGAGAGCAGGGACTTTGTCTTGTTCACTACTATATCCTCAGGACTTATAACAGTGCTTGGCATATCATAAGAGAACAGTAAATGCTTATGAAATAAACCTGTGAATAAGTTATTAACGCCTCGATGGGGAGATCCTGTGAGCACATATACAGGACCATGACCAGTGCTAAATTCAAATTTAGTAACAGGGAACCTACATGTCCTTTAATTTCTTTTATTCCAGTGCATCCCTACTGGGACTAAACAATTATGTGACTGCTTGAAGCTCTTAGTAAGGCTTTGCCTTCCGTTTTGGGTAGCCTAAGTACCTGAACAGAAATGCTCATCTTCTGCCAGTCTAACCACAACAGTACATTTATATATCAACCTATTTTAACTCAGTGTACAAGTGTATGCTGGTAAAAAAAACTGTCTTTGAGGCAAGTACCAGAATTTTATTATGTCAGTAAAGTAAAAAAAAAAAAAATGTCAACACTTTTACTGGTACAGGAAGAACAAAAGCTGACTTACTACTAGAATCCTATCGACAAGTTAGTAAACAAACATACTCTTAAAACATGTCATTATTGAATGAAAACCAGAAATGATGGTTTGATCCTGCCTTCTGATTGAGGTCAGAACAAATGGCAGAGGGTTAGGCTGGGTGAGCAAACCTCAGAAGTGACCCTCATGTTTCAGGAAGAAGCACAGATGTAAAATCAGAAACAAACAAACGAAAAAACCTAAAGGCAAAGCCCCAGAAGCCCTCTGTTTTGCTCTGTGAGTAATGTAAGTTTTGACATGAGAACCCAAATGTGTTAAAGGGCATGAAAAATGGGAATATTCTCCAGTGATGGACAGAGACAAATCCTTGTCATATTTTTCTGTAGTTCTGAGAGCTGGCCGTAGAAGAAGTAATAATTCCTCATCAGAGTATTATTTGGAAGTAAACTTGAAGAAGGAAAATGGAGCGGCCATGGAGTGTTCTGAGAGCCAGAACAGTCAAGTGGTTTTTGAAGCAGTGCTCAAGAGGCCCTGAGGTTGATCAAAGGTGGCAGGTGGTAACTTGGAGCCTTTGAACACAGAAACCCTGGAGATTTATGGGAGGAGGGAAGGAGGAGGCTGAAGAAAATAAAATCTTTCAGCTGCCCTTCTCCAAAAAGGGCATTTTTCATCACGATCTGAATTGCCCTCTCTTTCTCCCTCGTGAAGTCACTCATTTAATTGCACCTAGTGCTTCTTTGTAAGATGCGAAAGAGTCAAAAAGTATTTTCTATGCAGAAGAAAGTTCTATTGGAATATCTCCACACGTTATCATCTTATACTCCACCCCCACTGTGGCTCTTTTGGCACCTGCTTTTATTCAAGGAATATTCTTTGAGATGTGTGGTCCTTTTGCAACTCAAGCATGCAGTTCTTAGTGGTAAAGAAAGTTAGCCTGGGCTCTGCAGCCAAAGATGCTGGGGAGCCAGGAGTTGAAGCTGCAGAGCTGGAAGCGGTGCCTGAGGATGGAGGGGGGAAGCCAAGCCTGAGCAGGTAGGAGGTGGGCCACAGGTATAAAACTGGAGGCCCTGAAGAGGTAAAACAAGCTATATATGCCGTGTGTGTGTGTGTGTGTGTGTATAGAATCAACAGAGAGGTATCTACAGACATTCGCCTATTTTTGGATGGCGGTATGGACCAAGACTGAGATGGGTTATGAAAAAATCCAAAGAAGTGTTGGGACGTTTAATTGTCAAAGTTTGGTGGAAATGATAGATTTTGAAGACCAAATAGTGAAGGAAATGTGAAGCATCATTCAGATAAGTGGTCCTGGTCTTTACATAATATTAATAAATGCTACCTGGGATGATTCAGAGGAGTCAGAAGCCAAGGATGTCAAGGAGTGTGGAGAAAAGTTGTTGAAATAATAGTGATTAAGAATTGATCGCGTTTCTACTGATGTGAGGGATTACTATGTTTGTATTTTTTCCTGGCCTTCAATTATGTGGGAGTAGAAGTAAATTTGTCTCAAGTACTGAGAGCTGTGAATGTAATATGTGGTCAGTGTTTTCCATGTTTCAGTTCATATGTCAGAGAGGGAAAAGGTGCAGATGTTAGAAGGGCATCCGTGGGCTGCCCTGGTGGGCCAGTGGCTGGGACTTCAGCTTCCAGTGCAAGGCTGTGCATCCGCTCCCTGGTTGGGGAGCTAAGGTTCCACACGCCTCAAGGCAACACACACACACACACACACACAAAACACAAGCAGTACTGTAAAAAATTTTAAAAAGACTTAAAATAAGATGGATGTCTGCTAACACTCGGAAAATAAAGGTCAAAATAGGAAGTTGTAAAAAGATGAGTCAGACTTAGAAAGGAAGGTCCTCTGAAGTGGTGAGGATGGAGGTAATACCTCTTCAGAAAGGTCAGTATTGTGGTCATGGTGGCAGACTTAGAAATGATGGGTATGGGCTGCCCTGCTGATGCGTGAGTCCAGGAGAGACTCTGGCATCCATCTGGAAGAGCGAGTTCCAATTCTGGTGGAAAGGGAAAGTGAAAGTCCCTCAGTCGGGTCAGACTCTTTGTGACCCCATGGACTGTACAGTCCGTGGAATTCTCCAGGCCAGAATACTGGAGTGGGTAGCCTTTCCCTTCTCCATCCTTCCCAATCCAGGGATCGAATCCAGGTCTCCTGCACTGCAGGTGATTCTTTACCAGCTGAGCCACAGGGGAACCCAAGAATACTGGAGCTATGAGGGAAGCCCCCAGTTCTGGTGGAGTGAGTTCCAAATCTAGTTTGGTTTGGCCATCAGGGTAGTGAAAGGTGCTCAGGTCAGGGCTGAAATTCCTTTCAGTCTTAGTTCCTTAAGAGAGAATTGCTGAAACCATTGTTATTGTCATGGAGACCATTCTTTTTGCCTGATATAGATTTTTTGGTCTTATGTTTAACCTAGACAACAAAAAGAATTTAATATATCTGAACCCTCTGGTGGCTCAGACATTAAAGAATCTGCCTGCAATGCAGGAGACGTGGTTTCGATCCCTGGGTCAGAAAGACCCCCTGGAGAAAGGGAATGGCTACCCCCTCCATTATTCTTGCTTGGAGAATTCCATGGACAGAGGAGCCTGGTGGGCTATAGTCCATTGGGTCACAAAGAGTTGGACATGACTGAGCACACACACACACATAGCTAAACCACTGGCTATACACCTGAAAAACTACCACAACATTGTTAACCAACTATATTCTAATATAAAATAAAAAGTTTTTAAACTGTAAAAATTATTTACTGTGATTATAATACAGATCAGAGCAAAGCTCTTACTGGAACTGGTGTGGCTTGGTGTGTATTCACCAGTCAGACTACATATTGCATCTTGGAGGAGGTTTGTGCAGTTGAATTTCCTCTGGCTGGAGCTGTCTTTCCATGAGTTCCTTTCTTGACCATGTGAGTCTCCGCGTGATAACCATGAACAGATGAACACCACCATCTCATGTATCAAAAAGTAGGTTGGCTCCCGATTTCTCATAAGATGTTAAAAGCACCTAAAATTCAGTTTTGAAATGCAACCATTCGGTTCACAACCCTTGTCATTTACAAAGGTGGCATTTTGTCCTTCCAAGAGAGAGTTGGAGAGATTTTTAGGGTTGGGGGGTGGTGGTCAGTACTTGGGAATGGTGGCCACTAGCCAAGAATATACCTGTGCTGCCATCTTTAGCTTCCAGGTCAATAGCCAACAAGCAATTACTGAGAATAACAGTCATGATTTTCTTTAGCAGAGGTCGTTGCTCACCACCTGCACATAGGTGGACGGAAGTCACCACGGGCGGTTCAGGACGCTTCCCCGTGGTGGGCTGGGGGCTCTCTGTGTGCAGCCAAGCAGGACATGAGCCTCACTGACTCCATTTCTGACTCTTGCAACTCTACAAAAAGTGTCATCCATCTGAGTCTTTACGAGCTGAGTGGTAGCAACTCACAACTGTAGATGGAGGGACTGGTTGTTTCTGGATTGAATTGGTCTGATTTGCGTTCTCCAGGTGTCCTTGTGGTAGGTGTGGTAATTGTTTATAATATTGCCTCTTAGAGTTTCTGATGCTGAAGATAAACAGAGTATTTAATATGTACCTCCCCAGCCCCAGGCTGCATCTAAGACCTGCTGATCATGAACTTTCAGGGTAGGAACCAGGGGAGTTGTATATTTTATGGGCATCTGCTTGTCGTACTCAGAAAAATTTGAGAAACAATGATTTTGTGAAAATTGCAAATTGATAGATCTTGCTAGTCAGATACTGAAATATCAGTCAATCAGCCAGTTCAGTCACTCAGTCATGTCTGACTCTTTGCAACCCCATGAACCTCAGCATGCCAGGCCTCCCTGTCCATCACCAACTCCTGGAGTCCACCCAAACCTATATCCATAGAGTCATTGATGCCATCCAGCCATTTCATCCTCTGTTGTCCCCTTCTCCTCCTGCCCCCACTCCTTCCCAGCATCAGGGTTTTTCCAATGAGTCAACTATTTGCATGAGGTGGCCAAAGTATTGGAGTTTCAGCTTCAACATCAATCCTTCCAATGAACACCCAGGACTGATCTCCTTTAGGATGGACTGGTTTGACCTCCTTGCAGTCCAGGGGATCTCAAGAGTCTTCTCCAACACCACAGTTCAAAAGCATCAATTCTTCAGTACTCAGCCTTTTTCACTGTCCAACTCTCACATCCATACATGACTTCTGGAAAAACCATAGCCTTGACTAAATGGACCTTTGTTGGCAAAGTAATGTCTCTGTTTTTCAATATGCTATTCAGGTTGGTCATAACTTCCTTTCAAGGAGTAAGCATCTTTTAATTTCATGGCTGCAATCACTATCTGCAGTGATTTTGGAGCTCAAAAAAATAAAGTCTGACACTTTTTCCATTGTTTCCCCATCTATTTGCCATGAAGTGATGGGACCAGATGCCATGATCTTAGTTTTCTTAATGTTGAGCCTTAAACAAACTTTTTCACTCTCCTCTTTCACTTTCAGCAAGAGGCTTGTTAGTTCCTCTTCCCTTTCTGCCATAAGGGTGGTGTCGTCTGCATATCTGAGGTTACTGATAATTCTCCCGGCAGTCTTGATTCCAGCTTGTGCTTCTTCCAGCCCAGCATTTCTCATAATGTACTCTGCATATAAGTTTAATAAGCAGGGTGACAATATACAGCCTTGACGTACTCCTTTCCTATTTGGAACCAGTCTGTTGTTCCATGTCCAGTTCTAACTGTTGCTTCCTGACCTGCATACAGGTTTCTCAAGAGACAGGTCAGATGGTTTGGTGTTCCCATCTCTTTAAGAATTTTCCACAGTTTATTGTGATCCACACAGTCAAAGGCTTTGGCATAGTCAATAAAGCAGAAATAGATGTACTGAAATATATTTGCCCCTAAAATCCAGGAATCAAATCTTGTAGCCCTAAGTTTAAGAAGACCAAGCCTATTTGTGCTTTTTATATCATCCTCTAAACATACAGCCTCTAGACAGCTGAAGAATTGATGCTTTTGAACTGTGGTGTTGAAGAAAACTCTTGAGAGTACCTTGGACTGCAAGAAGATCCAACAGTTCCATTCTAAAGGAGATCAGTCCTGAATATTTATTGGAAGGACTGATGCTGCAGCTGAAACTCCAATACTTTGGCCACCTGATGCAAAGAGCCGATTCATTGGAAAAGACCCTGATGCTGTGAAAGATTGAAGGGAGGAGGAGAAGGGGACGACAGAGGATGAGATGGTTGGATGGCATCACCAACTCAACAGACATGAGTTTGGGTGGACTCCGGGAGTTGGTGATGGACAGGGAGGCCTGGCATGCTGAGGTTCATGGGGTTGCAAAGAGTCAGACATGACTGAGCGACCGAACTGAACTGTAACAGACACACCCACCTCTAACTTTTCTGGCAGTAGGATGGGAATATCTTGGATAATTGAAATCCAGATGGAGCCAAGAAAACAAACAGGAAAGTGCACCTCTGCTTAAAACTCCCTGCAGTATCAGAGACATGCAGAGGCCCCTTGAGCCCAGAGAGCTCTGCAGTCTGTGTCCTTGCTCTTACAACCTCTTCTAAAGACTAGTGTGTGTGTATGCCTGTATGTGTGCACATGCTCAGACTTGTCTGACTCTTTGGGACCCCTTGGATTGTAGCCTGCTGGGCTCCTCTGTCCATGGGATTTCCCAGAATCCCAGAATACTGGAGTAGGTTGCCATTTCCTCCTCCAGGGGATCTTCCCCACCCAGGGATCGAACCCACATCTCCTACATCTCTTGCATTGCCAGGTGGGTTCTTTACCACTGAGCCAGCTAGGAAGCCCAAAGAACTCATACACAGCCAGAACAGTGCAGAGAAGGAGTGAGAGGCAGAGAGAGGCAGAGTTGGAGGTTGGGAAGCACCATGCAGGTGAAGACCTGGACTCAGACCCCCAGTGGCCATTAACCAGTCATGTCCCCTGAGCGAGTCTCCCACCTGCCTTATTAGTAGTGAGCATCATATCTACTTGCCAGATTCCAGGTGGGGATGGGAGAAAATAATGCAAGTGAATGCTGAATTCTAATAGAAAAGGTTGTCTTTCATTTCCACCTCACAGTTCCACTTAAAAAGCACAATGAAAACCTAATAGAAATTGGCTCTGACCACCACTATTTGAGGGTAATAGTCCTGTGCGGTGGAGCTGTTCTTGGTTCCCACCAACCTCTGGGGGTTCTGGCAGAGAGGGATGGGTTAGAGACAGTGAGAGACCTATGATAGAAGGAATGGGGACAGTGAAATACTAGTCAGCACTCGAAAGAAATAACCTGCAAAGCCACGGAAGACATGGAGGAACCTCAAATGCATATTATGAAGTGAAAGAAGCCAATCTGAAAAAACCTATACACCGTATGATTCCAATTTTATGACATTCTGGAGCAAAGCAGTACTATGGAGACATTGGTAAAGATCAGTGGTGGCCAAGGGCTTGGGGAGGGAGGGATGACTAGGTGGAGCACAGAGGATGTTAGGCAGGGAAACTACTCTGTACAGTCCCGTCATGGTGGATACACGTCACAGTCCATTTGCCCAAACCCATAGGATGTACATTAACATAAAAGGACTCTCACCCACATTGGAAATAGCACGGGAGTTGGGAGGCCAGATGCATACTTGGGAATGGTGGCCGCTAGCCAGGAACTCACCTGTGCTGCCATCGTTAGCTTCCAGATCAGTAGCCAACAAGCAATTGCTGAGAATTAGAGTCAATGATTTTCCTAACAGAGGCTGTTGCTTGCCACCTGCACCTGGGCAGATGGGAATCATCACAGGTAGTGCAGGAGGCTTCCCCATGGCAGGCTTGGGGCTCTCTGTGTGCAACCAAGCAGGAGAGGAGCCACTGCTTTGCTAAAGAGACATTACTTTGCCGACAAAGGTCCAAATAGTCAAGGCTATGATTTTTCCAGTAGTCACGTATGGATGTGAGAGTTGGCCCATAAAGAAAGCTAAGTGCTGAAGATTTGATGATTTGAAACTATGGTGTTGGAGAAGACTCTTGAGAGTCCCTTGGACTGAATGGAGATCCAACCAGTCCATCCTAGAGGAGATCGGTCCTGGGTGTTCATTGGAAGGACTGATGCTGAAGCTGAAACTCCAATACTTTGGCCACCCGATGTGAAGAACTGTCTCATTTGAAAAGACCCTGATGCTGGGAAAGATTGAGGGCAGGAGGAGAAGGGGACAACAGAGGATGAGATGGTTGGATAGCATCACGGACTCAATGGACATGAGTTTGAGCAAGCTCTGGGAAGTGGTGATCAACAGGGAGACCAGGTGTGCTGCAGTCTAGGGGGTCTCAAAGAGTCAGACACGACGAAGCACTGAACTGAACTGAACTAATAGAATGTACACCTCAAAGAGCCCTAATGTATGCTGTGGACTTGGTGGTGATGAGGTGCCCATGTAGGCTCATCAGCTGTGACACATGTACCTCCTGGTGCAGGTGCTGCTGATGGGGAAGGCTGTGCTTGTCTGAAGGCAGGGGGTATGCATGAGACCTCTCTGCACTCTCTCCTCAAGGTTTCTGTGGTTCAAAAACTGCTCTAAAGTATCAAATTTACTAATTAAAAAATAAGAGATAGAATGGGGTGTGGCCATTGATATTCTGATCTTTCAGACGGACCAGTAGGCACGGCACACAGAGATGGATGAGGGGTGGCAGCCAGCCTTGATGTCCTAAAAAAAAAAAACGGTCAATTTTTATGTTAACTATCTTTTGAATTAGGTTACTCCACTTCCCCCATATATACCAATAGTAAGGAACTAACATGGATTTCCTGTGGGATTTTTCTATAGAAGAGGAGTGAAAATCTCTTTTCAATCCAACTCCACTGTCAGGAGGGAAAAATCAATGTGGGTCATACACAGGGAAAAGCAACCTGAATTTAACAAGTAGATTTACTCAGGAAAGTACTTTGCTTTCATATTCTGGCAGTTAAGGTTAACTGTTGGAAAGTGAAGGGAAGCTGTCAAAAAAAAGAAAATGTTGAAATAGTTAAAACAGAGAAAGAAGGATAGGGAGAGATTAAAAGTCAAAGTTGTGGTGATTAAGAAAGAAATATATTAACAGTGGGAGAAGCAGTGGGATTGAGTAGAAGAATGATAATTGACTTAAGAAGTAAATTTCTTTTGCAGTCCCTCTGGACCACTTAGACTATGGCCTCAGATGAGTTATCACCTGTTGCCATTCTTTGTGAAATTCACGTGAGCTGCTTTGCAGTTTGGAACCACTGTTTCTACAGCAGGAGTCAGATTTCCCATGTTTACTTGCAACTTTTTGGGGTACTTTGAAAGAAAGGTGTGTTTTCTTCATGAAATTCTTAAGCCTTTGCAGATATTGAAGTAATGAGTTAACTTTAGACATCATTAAAGTCCAGCATTATCCATGTATTTACTGTTGAAGAATGGATTTTATTTAACTCAAAATACATATTTGCTTCTTGCTTTCTTTAGCTTTTAACCTGTTGTTCTGAATTAAATTTGAAATGAAATTCAGTTTTAAAACTCTGGACCATTGGAAATAACAGATTTCAAAGAACAGCAATGGCTCTTAGTGAGAGTGTCTTTAAAACATACGTATAAACTTGTCACCTTGCTGTAGAGCAGAAACTGATACATTGTAATTCAACTACACTTCAGTTTAAAAATGATAATGAATATGTTTACAGCTGTTGACCCACTTTCCCCTAATGTAGGGATGCTCAGGCCAAAGGTTGTGGGGAGGAACAGGGGAGCATCCATCTCAGATTTCCTTGAACAAATCAAGATGGGTGATGTTGATCAAGGCTGGGCCAGAGATAGACTATCTCAGTCACTTAGATGAATTTAGTCTTAATATAGAAGTGGGGATCCAGTAAAAGTCGTTTAGGAAGAAGTGCTGTTATGATGGCTCACTGCTGTAGAAGAAAGACCATAAAGAAGAGGGCTGGGAGTCAGGGGTGAGCCTGACACCTTATTCTGTCCCGCTGTGTGCACATTCGCTCAGTCGTGTCCAGCTCTGTGTGATCCCATGGACTGTAGCCCTCTGGGCTCCTCTGCCCATGGCCTTCTCCAGGCAAGAATACTGGAGTGGGTTGCCATCTCCCACTCCAGGGGATCTTCCTGACCCAGGGATCGAACCCACGACTCTTGTGTCTCTGGCATTGGCAGATGGGTTCTTTACCAGTAGTGCCACCCGAGAAGCCCCATTCAGCTTCAGAATCCCTGGTTTATAAATCTGTGGGTCTCTCTAACTTTCCAGCCACATGTTGGTGCTGTGTCGTTTGGATGCCATCTTTGATGATATGAGAAGCTGCTGTGCCTATTGAGCAGTTTGTAGTTTTTCTGAAATTAACTTTTGGATGCTCATCTATACCCAAATTTATTTTCATCCAAAATAAAAAAAAAATTCTTTTAAAACATAAATTACAGCCAATGTGCATCAAAACAGTATTTTCATTTACATTTAGCATTTTCCTCTGCTTCAGCCAAACCCCAGGACCAGTTCACTCCTCCCCTGGCCTGTGGTTTCCGGCCTCTCTGTGTTATCATTCCCACAGCAAAATTAAGTGTGTTTCTGTTTTTGCAGAGTGACCCCTCTCTGTTTCCTCCAGAATGTCTCAGTCCCTAAGAGACGCCCAGGAAATATTAATACATATTGAACAATTGAAGTATACTAGGCTGATGTTACAGAGAAATTATCCACTATGAGAAGAAGAGAGTAAAAGGACCTCAGGGAGGCGATGGTTGTGAGCTGGTTCTGTGCATGCATGAGATGAGAACTGCCTGCTGCCATTAATGAGGGGCTTACCATGGGTCAAGTGCATTTCATAAATATCTCATTTAATTGACTCCTTATGATAACCCTCTGCAGCAGGTTCTTAATCTCACTTTTAAAGACTTTTTAGAGCAGTTTTCGAGTCACAGCAGATTAAGGGGAAGGTACAACGATTTCCTGTATACCCCCGGTGCTCACATATGCATGGCTTCCTGCGTTGTCAGCAGCCCCACCAGGCGAGACTGGCCTTAAAACCCAAGAACCTCTCTGACGCCCCACACTGCTGCCAAAACTCAGCCTCTGGTCACTGATGCCAAACAGAATTGGAGATAGTTCTGCATGAAGTACAAAGAAGTAACTTGATTGCTTTGTCAGGCCAAGGGGGCCACATCGAGTTAATGCCCTCAAGACTGTGTCCCCTCTGGAGCAGGCAGTGAGGTGTCTTACAGTGTTCAAGGAGCTGTGTGTGGTAAGCTCGTGGACATTCTTCTGATTGGCTGGTGGTGAGGTAAACGAGACTCAGCATCATCAACCTTCTGGTTCCAACCAGTCTGGGGCCAGTCTGGGGTCTGCGTGCCTGTGGGCAGCATGCAGTTAACTTCGTCCTCCTGGTGGGGGCTTCAGTATCTGGAAAATAGCTCAAACGACATGACTCAGAATATTATGCACAGTCCTTGAGGAGGAGCTGAAGTTCTTCAAGTTTGTTTCTTGGCTAAAGTTTTATTATTTTGTCTTGCTTGACTGTTTCCCTTTCTTTTTGCATTTTCTCACTTTCCTAATTATTCTTTGAAGTTTTTCTACAGACAAAAGGCAGGTAGAGGACATGGGTGGGGTCATAGTTCACAGTGTATGTCAGGGTTCCCTCTTAGTTTTGTACATTCTGTGCCTGTAGACAATTGTATAATGACATGTATCCCTCCTTACAGTATCATATAGAGTAGTTTTTTGTCCTAAAATACTTCTGTACATGATCTATTGATCCCTCTCTCCCGCCTACCCTTGGCATCCACCAGTCTTTTTACTGTCTTAATAAGTTTGCCTTTTCCAGAATGTCCTTTGATTGGAATTGTACAGCATGTTTCCCTCTCATATTGACTTTTCACTTAAGATTATGCATGTAAAAGTTTCCTTCACATCTTTTCATACCCTGATAGCTCATTTCTTTTTAGGGCTTAATACTAGTCCATATGACCAACACTTGTTTATCCATTCACCACCTATGGAATGGTTGCTTCTGAAAATTAACAATTACGAATAAAACTGTAAACATGCATGGGCAGGCTTTTGTGTGAGCATTTTTTCAACTTGCTTGGGTAAATACCAAGGACTGTGATTTCTGGATCACATGAGAGTATGTTTCAGTTGCATAAGAAACTGCCAAACTGTCATCCAAAATAAGTATCCCATCCTGGGTTTTCCCACCAATGGATGAGATTTCCTGTTTCTCACCAGTACAGTGTCATCACTTTCTGAATTTTGGCCATTTTAATATGTGTGTAGTGGTTCAGTCTCATTTTTCAGGTCTTCGTTTTGCTTGGATAAGACAAATGAAGCATGGAGTACTTAGACAACTTACCTGAGGCCACATACTGGTAACTGAAAATCTGGAATCTAAATATACTTGTTGGAACTGCAACCACATAGCCAAGGCTTGCAACCTCTTCTAACCGCTGTATCCCACCCCTTTGCCTGGAGAGACAGGTTTCCTCAAATTTGAAAGTACAAGACTGCCCTGTTCCCCATATGCACTAGTTTATGTTGAAGGTAAAAGGAGCTAGTGTATCTGTAAGTCCTTTAAGAATTGCAAAGCATTATGAATGCACTAGTGCTTTTTTTAAAAATCACCACCAGCATCCCCTTTAATAAAAAATGCAAGGTCATGTGACAGGGAAGGTGGTAGAGGAGGAAAGTAAGTCGATTTACAACCACAAAACCCCTCTGTACATGTCTAGCGCCTGGCAGAGGGGAGGGCAGGTCTGTTTGTAGAGGGTGTCCTGCTGTCCAGGCTGGCAGAGAAGGCAGACCTTGGGCTGGAGCCCTCAGGGGTGGTGGTACCCCCCATGCCACGGTCCACATCCTCCCCTGGATGTCCATGTCCTCCACCCAGATGGAGACGCAGAGTGCCTGGGCCAGTGCCAGGATGAGGATGCGGTTCCCCCTTGCACTCGGGCTCCGCCTGCTGCTGGCAAACTTCCCTGATGGCTGCCCACCCTTGATGAAGTGCTCCAAGAACTCGCTGTGCCACTGCAGGTCGCCCAAGGGGAGCATCCGCATGAAGACCACCAGGTAGTCCAAGGTGCTCTGGTTGTTGAGGAGGCGAGCGGGTCGGCCACTGAGGTCTGCTTCTCCACCCACTCATTCGGGTCCATGAACATGTTGTGGAAATCCTCAATTCTGAGCTCAGTGAAGCCCTGGGACACCAGGTCCTCTTTGCTCTTGGCAGACGCAGGCTTGAACCACTGCAATCCCTTGCTGTCATCCAGCAATGCCTCCAAGTGGGAGAGTCCGAAAGTGCAATAGAAGCAGTTTCCATCAGTCCTGGTATTGTGGATGTAGGAGTACTTTCTGTGGAGGTCCTTGACCATCTGTTGATGGATGTTGTCATCCTCAGCGTACTGTCAGTATAGGACAGAGAGCTCCAGCCGCTACCAGACCAGCAGGGTCTGCAAAGTGATCTCATGCTGAATTAGGTCTGCTGAGCCATGATGGCTTCATCATGGGCAAGACAGTTGACACCTTCCCAGTCGCTGCCCCAGTGGTTCCTGCTTCTGATGCTGGGGTTCCTCTGCCACTATCATTAAACAGGTGGCACTAGTGGTAAAGAACACGCCTGCCAGTGTAGGAGACATAGAAATGTGGGTTCAATCCCTGGGTTGGGAAGATACTCTGGAGGAGGGCATGGCAACCCACTCCAGTATTCTTGCCTGGAGCATCCTATGGATAGGGAAGCCTGGTGGGCTACAGCCCAAAGGGATGCAAAGAGTTGGACATGACTGAAGTGACTTCAATTCAGTTCAGTTCAGTCGCTCAGTTGTGTCCAACTCTTTGCGACCCCATGAACCACAGCACGCCAAGCCTCCCTGTCCATCACCAACTCCTGGAGTCCACCCAAACCCATGTCCATCGAGTTGGTGATGCCATCCAGCCGTCTCATCCTCTGTCGTCCCCTTCTCCTCCTGCCCCCAATCCTTCCCAGCATCAGGGTCTTTTCCAATGAGTCAGCTCTTCGCATGAGATGGCCAAAGTATTGGAGTTTCAGCTTCAACATCAGTCCTTCCAATAAACGCCTAGGACTGATCTCCTTTAGGATGGACTTGTTGGATCTCCTTGCAGTCCAAGGGACTTTCAAGAGTCTTTTCCAACACCACAGTTGGAGAAGTGGCTTAGCATGCATGAATATAGACAGTAACATACATACATGCAGGTACATACTATAGGTACACAACATGTGATGTATTTGGAAAAGGTGAGATCATGTGAGTACCAGGTGTAACACCAAGTACTTACGTGACTTTCAGTCAATTTCCCCATGCCTTAGATTCCTGATCTAGAAAATAAGATATGGCTACATTTTAACCATTGCTGTGTGACAGGTGAACGTGTGCTATATGTGAACAAAATAAAAATTGCAGCATCTGAGGCTCTGTAGATGGCAGAGGGTAAAATTCTTGGTGAGTGGTAGCTGTCCATGCAAGAGGCGGGATACAATGGGTCAAATGCAAAGACATGAGGGAAAGGAATAAAAGTGGGCTGCTAAGTGAAGGTTAAGTTCAGCCTGTCCAAAGGAAGCCATTATGATGCTTATCATGACAAACTCTACCAGAGGAAAATGATGGCTGAAGCCAGTTAGAAAGACAGCCTCCTCCTACCTGCCAAATTAACTGTGCTCACCTGTAATCAGTGAGATTTCCCACCAAGTGTGCAGGGCCAGTTGGAGATGCTCAAGGTGTCTTCATTGTTTAGTAGAATGTCTTTTTTTCTTTTAGTTTCTTAGAACAAAATTATGTAACCCATTTTTATAACTATTAAAATATCACTAATCATGTTGACTATACATTGAGTAATTTTATACATTAGTTATCCTGGTAGATGCTGGCAACGATCCTTTTCTTTCCCCTTGACATTTATGGAGGTTCTGGATTTGCAGCTCTATGGGCTTCCCAGGTGGTGGTAAGGGTAAAGAACCTGCCTGCCAATGAAGATAGATGTAAGAGACATGGGTTTGATCCCTGAGTCAGAAAGATCCCCTGGAGGATGGCATGGGAACCTATTACAGTATTCTTGCCTGGAGAATCCCATGGACAGAGAAACCTGGCAGGCTACAATCTTAGGGTTGCACAGAGTCAGACATGACTGAAGCGACTTAGCATGTACACACACAGCTGTATATTGAATCACTGGAACTTTATAGCAATGAAATCACTCACTTTGAAACTGATGATATGCTATAGATGAGCATTTGTGTACATCTATGAATTGGATATTGGCTTATATTTCAACCGTCTCATTTTCATCATCCATAAAGGTAAAATCTACCATCAATTTTATGGGCAATTTTAAATATAACACTCTTCTTTTTTGTGTGCAGTAATTCTATTATGTGCATTAGAGAAATGTTTTCCCTCCTCCATTTTCAAAGAGCTTACTTTACAAAAAAAAAAGTTATTTTGATAGAACAGAATGCTGTGTCAATAGCTCCAAGTCTGGGTACCACCAAGATTTCAGAAACACTGTTATTACTAATGTCTTAGCCCATTGATTCTAGACAGAAAAGCTCAATAGGAGCAGACAAAGACATTGGCCTGTTTTGAGAACACACACAGAAGTACTTGGCTTGGGAGACTGGAAAAACAAAGCCGTGAGGTGGAGGGACTCAATGCACTCTTCTGAACAAAGGACATTTCCAATGGCTCTAATTGCACCAACAGCAGATGCTTCCGATGGAAGGTTAATTTGCAAAAACACAAAATAAAATAAACCTACTCATGGACATTTTCTCATCTAAGTCCCATTTAAAACTGAGCATCAGAGGACACTCAGTTGATGCTGTAAGGATCAGGGAATGATGTGTTTGTTTTCTGCAGAGTTGCTTTATTGAAGCATCATTTGATGGTTCACATTCCGATGGGCAGTCGGGCATCCATTAAGATCGCTTCCCTGAAGGGTACAATTGCACATTCAAATACTGATCAATAAGAAAGTAAGGCTTTGATTTCGCTCACAAACACTGTTAGGTCCGCCGTTTGCCGTGTGGTATCTAAGAGTCATTTGCAGCATATTGGTTATAATAATTGCTGGTATTATCAGGTGGAATATTGTAACAGACAGTCCACGAATATCATGCAGTGAGCTCCTGAGAGACAGAGAAGGTAGGTTTGGGAATCCACAGATGCTTTGCTGTTGGCTGCCAAATAGTGCTTTTGGCGGATCACTGTCACAGAACTCTGTCAGAAGTACTCTTTGGTGGACAGTAAAAAATGCAAATGGCCATTCACTCATGGAGTAATGATTGCTGTGGACAGATTCTGAAACGTAATGTGTCGTAAACATAAAATGATCAGCCTTATTTACGTGGCCCAGCTTCAGCACTCACTGACTGCTGAACTTGATTTTCAGTGGGTGGTGTAGATGTGTCTCTTGATTGTGTGTTGCCGTTTGGGTGCTTGACCCTCATCTTTCCTAGACACGGAGGATATCGGTTTGAACACTACCATACCCATTCAAGAAAGGGTGGTGCCTAGGCGACACGGTGGCTGCTGGCAGGACCCATTCCAGAGCATCAGGCGCCTAGGGCAGCTGGGCCAGCCCACAGGCACGAGGCTGCTACCAGACACACCCCGCTGCATCAGACTCAGGAATTTCTTGCTGTCTGAGACCCCAGACCTCTCCTCCCAGTCAACCTCTGCTAATTTCACCCACATGCGATCATGAACTCCAACTCTGTTGTCAGTCTGTTCAAAGGGGAGGTTCCCTCCACACCAGCATCCGACTTTGAACTTCCTTTCCCATCTCATAATCGCACCAGCTTGGAACTGATGACCGCCCCTCGTCATATGGACTTGGACCTCAGCCCGCCTGTGAGTTGCCCTCTGCATTCTGCTCCTCCCAACTGCTGGTCAAGAGCTTGCCCTGTCTTGTTGTCTGGACACGTAATTAACATGTAAGTGACACATCAAGCCATTGCACACACTTTGGTCATTAGAGCTGACCCAATCCAGGCACCTATAGGAAGGAAACTTCCAGTTGAACTCATATGGAACCTGTTTGCAAATTGTGGGGCAAAAATAAAGTTCTTAACTTATACAATGTTAGAAGGAAAAAAAAAAAAAAAGGCCTGACCCAGTCTGAGTTTTCTCAGTGAATAGTATTGTGCAGTGGTGAGGGAGCCATGGAAATTGTCTCCTGGAAGAAAACTGAAATGATTTTGAGGAGCCTTTAAAACATTGTTGATGCTGTTTAAGGTAACATCCAGGAGACCTATCTGGGAAAAAATATTGTCATTGTTTGTAAGTCAAAAGGATGAACAGTATTTTGTGTGTGTGTGTCTCTCTTAACTTTGCCCAGCAGTTTTCTCCTATGAACTTGGAGGTCTTCAAGAAGTCCCCTGGCTTTATTATTTCTTTTCTAAACACTCATCTTCCTCAACAGACCCATAAATGAGCCATTGATTAGGGTACAAACAGTTTGTATATAGGCCTATTCAATTCTAAATTCTGTCCAATAAAAAAGAAAAAAGGAAGAATATTCTCCTCCACATGAGACAGCTGAGTGCACTAAGCAATTCAGTGCTTTCTGTAGCCAGCAGTGATTTTTTTTTTTTTTTGGTCCTTTTTGAGTATGAAACTCACCAAGTGCCCTATTGTAATGATAAATGCCAAAAAAAAGCCTCCGTCACAAGGTGAAAGTGTCTGCAGGGGAGCATCCTTGTTTTTGAGACATTTGACATAGGGTTAAATCTTCACTGACGGTAAGTCATAATGCTTTTTCTCTTATGCTGTGAGGTAAGGCCCACCTGTTTGAATAAGTCATATAGGTGCTAAGCCTCTTGGTTGGCTCCAAGAAACTTTTTTTTTCTCTTCTCACAGTGAAAATCAGCTCAGAAATGGAGGTAAGGGAAAAACAAGGCTTATGGGAAAAAGAAAACATTTAGCAATAGGAAGGGAAAAAATCCTTTCTGCATTTTATGAGGTGCTTTCTTTAAAGAGAGAAGAATCTTTTGTGTATGTGTCTAAGAGTTAAACCGTATAGAGCTTTCATTCTGCATTGTAGAATTATCAGAAGGGAGCCCCTCTCTAATGAGAAATTGAAATCTAATTCTTTGTAAGGAATTTGCTTTTTTTTTTTTGTATGGACCACCAAGATGGATACTTCCAAACTGAGTTTCCCTGCTCCTGCAGAGGCTGGAATTGAAATTTCTTTTCACAATGATGGAGCTGCGGGAGAAGTATCAGCCCCTCAGTCTGCAGACTGAGGGGAGCAGCGTGGCGCTGACTCAGACTGACTTGCTATGGATTTCCTTTCAGCAAATTAAAATCTACCTCCCTGGACAAGTTGAAAAAGAGGATGCCCTCACATTTTGCTATATCTTACCAGGGTACCACTGGCTTCCACTTCTCTCAAAACAATCCTTTTCTGAAAGTTTTTTCTTTTTCTTTTTCAGATTTGAAAGATTGTTTTTAAGGTTTGTCTGTGTTTCAAACTTTCTTTCCTGAAAAATGAAAAATCAACTTGTGAGGGTCGATGAAGGGCAGTATTGAAAATGGCAGTTTGTTTTCTGCAGAGAAAAATCTTGGATTGTGATGGTAAAACTGGTTCACCATCTCAACGGAAGAAAAATTGGATGGGGGTGATTTAATTGATGCCTTCATTTTTTCTACTCTTTTAAGCTATCTGCTGTATGTGGCCAGATTCTGGGGCAAATATAGAAATGAATAAGAGGCGATCTAGTGATGATTAATTTTATGCATCAACTTGGCTAGTCCATGGGGTGCCCAGATAGTTGGCTAAACATTATTTCTGGATGTGTGTGAAATATTGACATTTGTCTCTTTATTTTCTTTTTTAATTTTAGATATTATGTTTATTTATTTTTTCTCAATCTTTGATGTCATTTGCTTCCAGCATTTAAAAAAATTATTGGAGCATAATTGATTAACAATTTTGTGTTAGTTTTAGGTGTACAGCAAAGTGATTCTGTTATATACATTCTTCTTCAGATTCTTTTCTAATATAGGTTATTACAGAATATTCAGGAAAGTTCCTTGTGCTGTATACATTAGGTCCTGTTCGATTATCTACCTTAGATATAGTAGTATGTATATGGTAATCCTAAACTCATGATTTATCCCTCTCCCACATTTCCCCTTTGGTAATCATTAGTTTATTTTCAATATCTATTAGTTTAAATAAGTTCATTTCTGTCATTTTTTAAATTAGATTTCACATATGAATGATCCCATATGATGTTTCTTTTTCTGTCTTACTTCACTTAGTATGATAATCTCTAGGTCAGTCTGCAGACGCCATTATTTCATTTTCATGGCTGAGTAATATTCATATATATATATATATATACATACCACATCTTCTTTATCCATTCCTGTCAATGAAAGGTTGTTGATGAAATCACAGCAAAGACGCTGGGAATCTTGGCCTCCGGAAGAGAATTCAGTCCGAGGCCAGAGATGAGGCTTGATTGCTTAGACCTTTTGTGTAATAAAGTTTTATTAAAGTATAAAGGAGATAGAGAAAGCTTCTGACATAGGCATCAGAAGGGGGTAGAAAGAGTACCCCCCTGCTAATTTTTGGCTGGATGTTATATAGTCACTAGCAGTTTGCTAATGAAAGAAAAGAATGTCTCAAAACTCAGAATGGCACCAGGGCCCTCATACGTAAGATGTACTTTGGGATAATCTTGGCACCAGACCAGTCATCCTGGGCCATAAAACCATTGACTTGAATCCTGTAGAAGGGCAGTTTACCTACAGATAGTTTCATTTACATAGATTAGGAGAACAATGTCTGAGTATAACATACTGGTTTGTCAAGTAGGTTCTAAGCCATTAGGTGGAACTGGATCAAAGATAGAGTTTGGGGTAAATGCATAGTACATTAACATAGCTTAAGACAAACATTTCCATACGAAGAATGCATTGGTTAACTCAAGGTTTGAGAATAGTTAATTTCAGGTGAGACCAGGTGTCCTTATGGCAACACAGTGTTTTAAGAGAAACCTTTTTTAAATCTGTATAGAGAAGGGAAAAATATCCCTGGTTTGTTTCCTCCTGCCGATTAAGAGAGAGATAAAAACGTCTGACACTTGCAGCCTATTTCCTCCCTTTGGAGACCCCTGGCCTTCCTGCCTGTTACCCTCTCATCAATGGATATTTAGGTTGCTTCCATGTCTTCACTGTTGTAAATAGTGCTGCAGTGAACACTGGGGTGCATGCATCTTTTCAAATTATTATTATTATTTTTTCAGATAGAAGCTCAGGAGTGGGATTGCTAGGTCATATGGTAGTTCTAATTTTAGTTTTTAAGGAACCTCCATACTGTTCTCCATAGTGGCTTTACCAATTTACATTCTCACCAACAATGTAGGAGGGTTCCCTTTTCTCCACGCCCTCTCCAGAATTTATTGTTTGTGGGCTTTTTTAATGTTGGAAATTCTGACTGGCATGAGGTGATATCTTTGTAGCTTTGATTTGCATTTCTCTGATAATTAGTGATTTTGATCCTCTTTTTTTATTTGCTTTTTGGCCATCTGTATGTCTTCTTTGGGGAAATATCTGTTTAAAACTTTTGTCCATTTTTGATGTGGTTGTTTGTTGTTATTGGTGGTAGTTTTTTGGATATGGAACTGCATGAGAGTAATCCCTTACTATTTTGAATATTAATCCCTTGTAGGTTGCTTCATTTGCAAACGTTTTCTCCCATTTTGTGGGGAGACTGGCTTCTGAGTGGCTAGACTCAGGAAAGCACAGGGCACTCCCCACAGCAGGTGGACTTCATGCAGTCCCTCGAGAGCATGGGCAGGACTGGGAATTGGAGGAGAGCTGAACTCACTCATGCCACCTGACCCTCGAGTGGGGACGCTGACTTTCTCCCACCTCGACCACCTGGCTCTCAGATCCTTAGAACCACACCACCCGCTTCCTCAAGTCCCCAGCCTGTGGCCAGCAGACCATGGGGTTTCTCAGCCTGCATGATTGGTTTCTTTGCTCTGGAGGTCCCATCTGGTACAGACCTGCTCCAGGGCTTCTCAAAGCCGGGTCAGGCACTGCTCGTGATGTGGACAGAAGTCATTCTGATATTTGCATGTAGGAAGCACTCTTTCTCTTGTTAGGAGGGAACTCTGCTTCACTAGATTCTGCTAATTGAAGTCTTTATCAAAACTAATTATCAGAATGAGAAGGGATATAGCATGAGTGTTCAAATACAAAAATAATGATGATCACTAATATTCTATGAAGTCTGTTTAGATGTACCATAGACACTAAGTGTTTTAGAAAGTTATTTATCAAGGAGGCTTGCCATCTGTATAGTACTTTCAATGCTAAGGAAGAGATGCTTGGTTTCGAAGACTAGGAATCACACCATTGACCAGGAAACAGAAATCAGCTGTAGATGCCCTTGGACTAGACGGTGGAGGCTGGAGACGAGGTGATTACTTGGCTAGGAACTGGGAACAAGTCCCTTTCATGAAGGTTGTTTCAGTTTCAGCTTTTTCAGAGATCACCTAGAAGACAAGTGATCTTGTCTTGGAAATGTCTTCAGTGGTGATGTGTAATACTGATTGTCAGATATTTTTTTAGTCTGAAGCCACCTCGATGCTTGGCTAAATGAATAATAGAAGAGAAGGAAAAGATGAAAAAAAAAATGCTAGAAAAGGCATCTCTGACTCCTGGAGCTCAAAAGCAAGGTCAAAGATTTTATATTTGGCAGAGTGTTTTGGAATTGGGTTGGGGAGCGTACAAAAGTTTAATTAACAGGGATTATTAAATTGCATGAGTGTAAGAGATAAAGAATCTTAAATTGCATTGGGGTGGGGAAATGGAGAAATAGGCAAAAAAAAGGTGCCAGGGAGAACAAAATATAATTTTCTTGGCTTTTTAATCAGTGAGCCTAAGAGATTATTTCAGGGACTTGGGATCTTCAAGGTAATTAGGACACAGCAAAAAGATAAAACACAGGACAGCTCTATGAATTTGTAAGGCTATCAGAACATTGCCAAAGAAGAAAGGAAGTGAAGCCACTCAGTCGTGTCTGACTGTTTGCAGCCCCAGGGACTGCAGCCCGCCAGGTTCCTCTGTCCATGGGATTTTCCAGGCAAGAATCCTGGAGTGGGTTGCCATTTCCTTCTGCAGGGGATCGTCTCAACCCAGGGACTCTTTACCATCTGAGCTACCAGGGAAGCTCCGAACGTTTTCAGCTTCTGGGAACCATGTATCCCTCATGTCTTCCTGAGAAGCAAGGATGGTGTGTTTTCTCCTTGACCTCCGAAACACCTTTTGCTTTCCACAGAAACCACTCCACTGTTTCTAAGTGAAAAAAGGGACTGGAAAGAGTTAATCAAAATCACAATACAAGTGATAAGCATGTGAAAGAAATATGTGGGTGCACATTTTAAAGTCTAAAAGTTCTTTGAAGTTAGAGGGAAAAAAAAGTTAATCATTCAGTCATGCCCTACTCTTTGTGACTCCGTGGGCTTGAGCCCACCAGGCTCCTCTGTCCATGGGGTTCTCCAGAACCCAATACTGGAGTGGGTTGCCATTCCCTTCTCCAGAAGCTAGAGCAACCCTTGGCTAAAGTGCTCTAATAGATAGCTAAAAAGCCATGAGATCAGAGTGTTACCACTGTAAACGATTCTACACTGCTCAACTATTCTCTGTATTGTTGTATTTTGACCCTGATCATTAACTGTACTGTAAAAGTATTCTTTGCTTGTATAATATTAGTTTGCTATGATTTGCATACTCTTCATTGATATGTTACCAACATTTTGATAGTAAAATGCCTATTTTAAATAATGAAAATGGAACAATAGGATTATAATACAGAGCAGAGTGTTTAAATCCATCAAGTGAAATACTGTATGTTTTAGCTGGGTGCCAAAGAGGAGACAGCTTCTTTAATAGGGAAGGATCAGAGAAGAGAAGATGGTTTTGCGGGAACAAAGATAATTTGTTAAACTGTGAGGATGGATGGAAGGGCCTTTCAAAATGAGAATGATCATTAAATAATAACTTGGAAAAATATACAGAGCATTTCAGGGAATTAACATGCAAGGCTGGGTGGTAGAAGATGATACTAGGAAGGAATATTAGAGTTAGGTTGAATATTGGTGTAGAAGTTGGGGCGATAACCTGTAGAAATGTGGAGACATTGAAAAGTGTTTTTATAGAACTATCGAACAGTATATGTACTTATCGGGCTTACCCTGTGACTTAGCCCTAAAGCATCTACCTGCAATGCGGGAGATACAGGAGACTTGGGTTTTATCCCTGGGTCTGGAAGATGGAGGAGGAAATGAGAATCCACTCCAGTATTCTTGCCTGGGAAGAAACCCCTTGGATAGAGGAGACAGGTGGGCTGCAGTCCTTGGGGTCCCAATGAGTCAGACACAACTGACCATGTATACATATGCATATATATATGTAGTTATACTGCTCAAAAAAAGCATACTATATATCTTTCCCATCTGCTCAGCTCATAGTCAAACTCCAACATCCACAGGTAACCAATTTTATTTGTTTTTCATGTGTATCCTTCCAAAGTCTCTTTATGCAAAGATAAATGTACATTATTATTTCCCACCCTTTTACACAAAAGGTAGCACGTGGGAAACTTTATACATGTTTCCTATTTTGCTTTTTTTTTTTAAATATACATTTTGAAAATTTTCTGTATTTTCTAAAAGCTAAAGGCTATGGGAGTACTGTAGTTTATGTTACTGGTTTCCTGTTGTTATTTTAGTGGCTTTAATCTTTTACAAACAATGTAAATCTATCACTTTGCATGTAGCAAGGAGACCTCAAGAATAAATTGCAAGAGCTAGGGTTGTTGAGTTCAAAGGATATTGAATTTCTAATTTTGATAGTTATCAAGGATTGTTGCTTGTAGAAATTATGTTCATTTATATTCTTCATGGTACTTCTTCAATAGTTTTACCAACAGTGAGAGATCCATCTTTCAAATTTTGACAATCTTATCTATGAAATAAAGGAAACTTGGAGGAGTTTAATAAACACTTTTCATTTTAGGAGTGGATTTGAGTATCTTGTTTTTATATTGAGATTCTTTCTTTTTGTTTTTCCCCCATAAACTCACTATTTAATCCTTTTGCCTATATTTGATTGAGTCAGTGTTGTTGTTTTTTTTACTTATAAGGTTAAAGGTACTAATTATAAATTAGTTTTTGAAATCTTTAAAAGTTATGTGAGTTGCAAATGATTTTTTAATAGACTATTTGCCTTTTGACTTTTCTCATGGTAATTTGTTTTGTTTTCATACACTAGTGTTTGGAAGGATCTGAAATTTTCCAGTGTTACATATACATTCCACCATTCTAAGCCTTCTGTTTAATACTGGCTTTTAATCTTTGTTCCATTTTTTTAGTTTATCTTGATGCAAAATGTGAGATAATATTACTGGTCATACTTTTATGTCTAGTCCATTGCCTCCAAATATGCTCTTTCTTAATAATCTATCTTTCCTTAATTGACTTGTATTTTGTCATATATCCAAAAGAGATGGCAGTTCTGTCTCAGTTCAGTAATAAATGTGCTGCAATTCTGAGTTAAAAAAGCAAGGTTTATTAGGAATATGCATTTGTTCTCAATATTATGGGGAAGAAAATGTAAAAAGTAAAAAATAATAAAATCCAGGGGAAACACTCAAAAACATGAAAAATGACAATAAAAACAAGAAAAAGGCAAGGGAAATAGCCTTCTCACATATCACATGTGTATTATCAAGCTCCAACAATAAAACCACATAGTTTTTTTTGGACCCACATGAATAGATTTACAGCCCAGTGAACCAGTAGACCATTTTCAGCCCAATGAACCAGTAGGGCTTCCAGTATAAAGCCTTTTCAGCAATACCAAGTCCTGTTGTTTGAACCGTGTTTATGCTCAATGTCTGTTTTGATGATTTTGGAGCTTGAAAGTCTCCCGTGTTTAAAAGGGGCACCAGGGCGGAGGGAGGCTGAAAAGGGGGAAGCGCAGGCATGACGCCATGTTCTCGAAGGTAAACGAGCAGAAGCACCAGGGCATCCTGCCGCAGCAGCTTCTGACTCAGTGGGTCTGGGTGGGGGCCTGGGGTCCTGCACTTGGCAGGCACTCCGGGCGATGCTAATGCTGGCTGAGGGGCCAGGCTCTGGGCTCTGGGCGGACAGGTCAGGGTGGAGGCAGTGTCTCAACTAGGGCGTCAGTCTGGGGTATGGAAAGAATGAGGATGAAGTGAAAGAGCGTCCCCGCGGGCTCGTAACAACTGTTGACAGATTGCATGTGGGCGATGAGGAAAAGGTGGGAAAAGATTCAAATTTTCTAGCCAGGGAGGTGCTTTCAACCTTCAAGAAACAAGCGAGGGAGGAAGATAACCAGGAAGCTTGGCAGATGTTGAGTCTGAGGGTTTAATTTTGAGTGAGATTGGCCTGGGAATCACTATCAGACCTTAAATGTGGCAACCGAGTGACAGTCCAGATGGAGTTGTTTCTCAGTCGCTCGGCCGTGTCCGACTCTCTGCGACCCCACGGACCGCAGCACGCCAGGCCTCCCTGCCCACCACCAGCTCCCGGAGCTTGCTCACACTCATGGCCATCGAGTCGGTGATGCCATCCAGCCAGCTCATCCTCTGTCGTCCCCTTCTCCTCCTGCCTTCAACCTTTCCCAGCATCAGGGTCTTTTCTAGTGAGTCAGCTCTTCACATCAGGTGGCCAAAATCAGATTAGGAAGCAAGAAACTAGTAGGACCGAGAACAGAACTTTGAGACACTTCTGAATTTAAAGTGCAGTAATGCAGAATAATCAGGGGGTAGGAAAAAATGCAGAGATAATTATTGGGTAAATACAGGGATCTGGGAAATTTGGACACCACCCTCCACCCTCTACCATTTTTTGGGCTGTTGATAAGCAGTGTGACAAAGGAGGAAACCGAAGAGGGATTCTGTGTTGTTGAGAGCGTATGAGGGGAGCCTCCAAGTGTGGAAAGAAAAGCGCAATTGTTTCCTGATTTCTGTCAGGAAATCTACTTAACATGGCCAGAAATGTCCATCTCTTACATTTCTGGGACTTAAAATATTTCCTCTGGTCCTAGGTTCACATTTGCAGAAAACAGCCTTTCTTTTGCTCATCAGTCTCAGTATTTCTTTTCTGTGAATTAAAGTTCAATTAAAACCCAATCCACCTCCCTTTACCTACAATCCCTTGGTTGGTTCTGCTCTCTGAGGTTAGTACACAATCAGAGTAATAAAGACCAAGGGATCGACCAAGAAATTGAAAAGTAATGGCTCTTTCCTCCAAAGGCTCGAGCTGAGAACTGGCAGATCAAGTCTGATTAAACCTGGAGTTAATCTGAGGATTGGTTTACTGCAGCACACTCCCATAGTAAAACCTTTGAAGTGGAAACATGGAAACTCTAACAAGATCAGTCTAAATCAGGGATTGACATCGTTTCAGAATTAGGTTGCCAAGATGCTGAGCCCATTTCTTTTCTGCCGTGTGGGGTGTGGAGCATTCTTTGCTGACAGGAACTTTGCCCAGTCATCAGGGTACCGTTGTCCCACTCATGGTCCCCCTGTCGTCTCACGCGATGATCAGTTATTCGTACCGAGGAGGTGTCACTGGTGTCCTCAGGGAATAAGTAAGGGGCAGCTTTGGAGTCATGAACATTTTCAAGAGGGAAAATTGGGAGAAATTACCTCAGGAGGGGTCAGCCAAAATAGACAAAATTTTGTTAACCAGAAGATGAAAGAGAATCACAAGCCATCTAGAAGTTGGGATTTGAAAGGGCACAGAAAGGAAGGTGGGAGATTCCAGACTTTGATTTGTCAAATTTTTTGGCAAATCGCCCTTTCTGATATCTACTTTAAACAAAAATATTGAGATGCTTAAGGTTGTTTTATATCTGCACGAGAGTCTAAATATAATAGAAGGATTTTTAAAGTGTTTTAATGCTTTAGTTACCTATATAGGATATATATCCTTTTTAAATTTTCATTCTTATTTATTTATTTATTTGCTAGAGGATAGAGTTCAATGCTGTCAAGCGAATCACTCCTTTTAATTCTCTTTGCCATGCTCTTTTTGCTTTTCTCTTACACTTTTATTATAGGCTCCTGTTTACTGTCTTCCTCTTTAATAGTGATGGTACATAAATAAGATTTTGAGAGTGTATTAAGTGTAATCAGTCTATTTTGTATAAATCCAAGATACACAGAAGCATTTCAACACATGAAAGATAGAGCTGAATTGCAAGGATTCTTAGGATTAGGTACATTTCCTTTTGTTTTTGTTAGACTTATCAAATCGCTCCTGTTAATGCAGTGTTCTCATGTGTTATGTAAGCGCTGAGAGCACGATGTGAAGTTTGATGGTCCTGCATTTGAGAAGATGTGTGTACCGAATCCCCACCTGCTCACTCTAATGCATCTGTGATCTAAGGGTGGTGCAAACTGCCTAATTTCCTACAGCAACTCGTATCAAAATACTTCATCAAAGTTAATTAAAATTTTCAATATTTCTTGAGAGAAGAGCAAGGTATTGTGATCTTAAAAATAGATCTGTAAACAGATGGAAGAGAGTTTGGGAGATGGAATTTTAATGAAACAAGAAAGGGAAAAAATATGTGAAGGAGAAAATCATAATGAATCATAAAATGTTAGAGTTTAAGCAGTCCACAGAGATCATCTGGTCCAAGTCCTCATTTTAGGATGGAAGAACTGAGATCCATAGATGTTATGTAAGGTCACAGAACATTGTAATGAATCCGATTCCTGCTCTGTGAACACAACTGTCTGGGAGAATGTCAGGCACTTGTGAATATTTCATTCATTTTTTTTTCACTCACTAGGGTACTCTTGGGTGCTTTGAAATAGTAATTTCCCCACAGTAATCTCAAGCACAGAGGCTATCAAACTGTGGAAAAATTAAGCTGGGCTTTAGGAATTACTGAAAATGGTCTAGGATATGGGATACCCAAGCTTATAGCTCCGGAAATTCAATTTTGACCGGTTACCAAGAAATGATCAGGCATTGGGGAATGAGGAGATGAAAAAGTGACTTATGTACCATAAATTTGAATGTGCTCCTGAATGAAAAGTTGGAAACAGTGAGTGAATGAACTCTGTAAAACACTTGTGATTGTGTGTATGGAAATTGCATTGGTAACAACGAGAATAAGGTAATTGTAACTATTGTCTCAGAGTTGGGTCCATGCAGAAATCTCAGCTATGTCTAAAGCATCTTCATTAACCTTATGATCTGACATGACATCCATATTTTCATTGGGGCCAAGTAAAGAGTTTGTAGAAACCATCCTCTTGGCAGTAGGGGGGAATTTAGCCAACCCTTGCTACACATAGCCTGGTGCAGCTGCAAGCAGTCTGATGTTAGACTCCCAAGACATGAGTTCTAGTCCGAGTTGCACTGCTGTGTAAGTCCTATAACCCTGGGAAGGTCAAGCGATTGCCTTAAGCTTTAACTTTCTCATCTCTGAAATTCGAAAGTGAATCTTGGAGGATTCCAGGTGTTTCCCTTGCTGACGTTCTCCAGCCTCAAGGAGTTTTCCTGTGCTAGACACCAAAAGCCCTTGTCTTCACATCTTCCTGCCTTGTACGGACCCCAGTCCTGAGGTTACTACTCACTGATCATAATTAATGATACACAATGATTTCTAAACCAGCTGTCTTAGTCAAGGTCTTCTAGAGGGTAGAATCTGAAGCTCAGATGGCAGTGCTCCCACCATCTTTGAGAGGTCCCAAGCTAGAGGGGGGAAGGTGAGGAAGCCAGTGGGTGAGGGGGGAAGCGTGCAGGAAGCAGAAAGTGTCTGCACCAGCCATGTCCTCGTGTGTCACTGTGCACAGACTGTGTGGTGCTGATGAGAACTGCTTGCTCAACACAAGGCATGTGGCAGGTGTTTCCAGGAAGGTGCCAGGATAGCCCATGCCTTGGATCAGTTCCCCTGAGGCTGAAAAGGGCGGAGAGTCTTATCTGTTGGGTTTTTGGTGGAGCTTCACTGCTAGGAAGACCTGATTGTGTCAGTACCTCTCAGCCGACACTGAGGGAGCCTGGGGCAGGTAGATCCCAGTTGGGTCAAAGCTCAAGAATCCCAACAAGAGCGTGGGTGGTCGTGATAGTGTCTGATCTGCCAGGGAGATTGAGGATAATCTAAACACTTAGATTATTCAGGAAGCTTGTGTCTCACGAATCCACAGCATACACCTCCTTCCCACATGCCTGGGCTCCCTTTCTGGTGTGCATGCTAGAATCTTGGTCTCAGTTCTTTTATTTCTTTGGGGATGAAAGCACTTTCACTCCTTCCCTAAATAATGTTGAGATTACAACTCCAACCAGGTGATGGACTCTCCCCTTTCCCAAGCTCAGGGCTGGTTGGTACCTCCTATAAACCCTAGGCTAAAAGACAAGTGATCCAAAGTACCATGCCCACTACTGTGCCTGGCCTGAGGCCAAAACTGAAATTCATCTTCTTTCTCCTTGCTACCCCTTTTAGGTTTTCCCGTCTGGACCTACTGCCTTGTGGTGTGACCCAGAGCTTGAGCCTAAGGGTTAGGCTGCAGTTGTTATATTTTTCCCCAGTCACTGCCAGGTCAGGGAAGTGCAAAGAGGCTCCACTGCGCTGGGGCAACACTGTCTCTTACAGGGAATCAGGACCAGTGTCCCGGCCTGCACAGAAGCCCCATTTATGCTTGTGGGTGCTTTGCTCTGAAGGGCCCCTGCTGCTCTCGCGTAGACGAGCAATCCTGCTGCCAAGTTCTCTCTTGAGAACCTGCTTTTGTGAGGCCCTCTGGCACCGATGGTCTTAGCCTGGGTCTCCCACGGAGCAGAGAGCAAGGGAAACGTCGGTCTGTTCTCAGTTTCCTTGTGAGTCCCAAGGGTAAGGGTAGGGATGAAGGGAAAGAGTGAGAGGAGGAAACACCGAAGGCTGGTCCTCTTGTCACTACACTGCCACCACTTCATCAAGAGCTGAGAGAGGCACTGGGCTTGTGGACAGCTGTGTTCCTTGGAGCGTGGGGTTGTGAATGTGTGCAAGGGGGCACATCACACACAGCTCAGAGTGATGCGCAGAGGGGATAAGGAAGGCTCCTCCTGTGCTCGGGCTTCTCATCTCTCCTCTCCCTATGGCGACACCCGAGGACAGCTAGTTTCTCCAGGACTCTTCTGCTGTGTTGTCTGATGCTCTCTGGGGCCCTGAGGATGCCACATGCCACCCACTTGGCGAGGCCCTTCACCTAGTCCCAGCAGAGCAGGGTCAGCACGTGGGGCAGGAGGGTCCTGAGACCCAGAGGTCGGCCAGACTGTCAGCCCCTGGGGAAGCATGGCAAGCTGTGACAGAGCAGCCGGGGAACTTCTAGACTTGAGACACAAGGAAGACTTTGAGAAAGTCTGAAAATGCACATGGCCTTTTTGTCAGATTCCAAGTCCTAGAGATCTGCTCAACACAGAGCTGACAGTCAGTGAGATCGTGCTGTACACTCTTTGCAGGCCCATGGACTGTAGCCTGCCAGGCTTCTCTGTCCATACGGTGTTGGTGTATACTTATCCCAAACTCTTCAAGTTGCATTCATTAAGTAGGTACATCTTTCTGTATGTCAATTATATCTTGGTAAACAAGTTTATTATTATTATCGCTGTTGGCATTTTCAATGAATCGCCTTGTAGTTAATGGAGGAATCTCATCACAGGTTGGACCTCATTTGATTTGACCTGGAGGCAGGTAATCCTGGTTAGTTCTGTCAGGACATGGCTGTTTGGCTGCCTCAGTTTGAAACTGCCTTTCTGACCATCTCTTTCCTTTCCTCAAAGGGGAGTAGTAGATAAAGACCTCCAAAGTAGAGATGTGAAAGCCCTTGCGAGGTCTTAAGGGTCAGCAAGAGTGAATGTTGACATTCTAGGAATCAGCAAACTGAGATGGACTGATTTTTCTAGTAGTTATATATGGATGTGAGAGTTGGACTATAAAGAAAGCTGAGTGCAGAAGAATTGATGTTTTTGAACTGTGGTGTTGGGTAAGACTCTTAAGAAGCCCTTGGACTTCAAGGAGATCCAACCAGTCCATCCTAAAGGAGATCAGTCCTGGGTGTTCATTGGAAGGACTGATGCTGAAGCTGAAACTCAAATACTTTGGCCACCTGATGTGAAGAGCTGTCTCATTTGAAAAGACCCTGATGCTGGGAAAGATTGAGGGCAGGAGGAGAAGAGGAAGACAGAGGATGAGATGGTTGGATGGCATCACCAACTCAATGGACATGAGTTTGGGTAAACTCTGGGAGATGGTGATGGACGAGGAAGCCTGGTATGCTGCAGTTCATGGGGTCACAAAGAGTCGGACATGACTGAGTAACTAAACTGAACTGAAGGGTCAGCATCCTTCATGGTTTCTTGGTGGATCAGAGGTAGAAGCTGAAGACCCACGTGTTTTCTTCAGACAGCATCTCGTGCATCCTTGCCATGTGGACATGGTATGCTCCTCACTCTTGAGACTGACTTTTTGACACTAGGTTGAAGTCTGTTGATAGACTGAATAAAATGCTTGGTTTTCTTAGAATGTTAGCGCATAAAGAGATCTTAATCCAAACCCTTCATTTGAGAGAGGAGGGGATTGAGGGGTATAGAATTTCCTATTATCCCAAACATACACAGTGCTTCTCTTAGAAAATCCTTTTTTTCCCTTATTGTTTAGGGAGGAAATATACCAGCAAGTTTCCCCAAGTAGCAGAGGATCAGTCAGGTGTGTGGGAAAGGCCATAATGAAGAGGATATTTTTGTTTTTAAATATGAAATATATCTTGTATCTAAATATATCCCTAAGTATTAATTCCTAAATGATAAGGACATGATGTCTGAGGATTTTAAGAGTAACATAAAAGACCATGACACCCAGATAGCAATGAGTGAAATCATAGGAATGACAAAATGTCATCCCCAGGTCTTCCCAAATCACCTTTCCTCCTGGTAATGGACTCAGGACTGAATTGAATGACTTTGAAGAAGACAAAAATCAGATAAGGCCATTCTCTTTCCAGCAAAATAGCTGTGTATTTCCTCTGGCTGAAAATTCCTATCAGCCAATTGATTTTACCAATATCAATATTGATGAAAAGAATATTATTCCCAAATTCTACAGTTCTAGAAAATGAAAGTGTGTGATGTTCTAACGAGTTGGTTTTTAGGGCTTTAAATTATGTGTTTTAGTACCACATAATGTGATGGTATGTGTGTGAAATAGGATTTGATAGAACTGTGTTGCTATCAAGAAGAGAGATGAAGAGGTGGTAGATATAGGGTGCCAGCAGTTATGTCATCAATTAACAGGATTTGGAGTTTGAAAGTGATCTTAGAGGTCATCCAGATGAATCTCCCGATTTTGATGGAGATCAAAGTGAGCCTCAGAGAAGTGGCTTGATAATTAGGAACAGACACACAATGACCATTTAATTTTCCAGTCTTGAAGTCTTCTGTTTTTATTTTGGCTAGGGTGTGAAAAAATAGTCATGCATAAAGGAAAAATTAATTAATTAGCAAAGAGAAATTCTCCATCCAGTGAAAAAATAGAGGTCTTTACTCTGCCCATGTTTTGTAACTTCTTTCTCAGGCTCCTTCTGTTGCATTATTTAGATGGTAGAAGCTATCTCCCTAAGAGTTGATATATTGAATTCCCCTGCATGTGTTCGGAGAGATTGAGTTCATTTGACTGTTGATTCCTTAGTGCAGCAAGGTATCCCAGAAAGATATGGTGAGGTAATTTAATTGAAGACCATAGCATCCATTTCAGTCCTTCTTTTCAGATACCCACCTCATATTCCAGCATAGCCGTGGTATCCTGCAGACTCAAAGTGAAAAATCTATTATCAGAGCTCACAAACTTTACACTCACGCAGTACAATTTTATAGCAAGGTTCAGTGATCACAGAATAGAAAGGACCCAAGCAATAAACTGGAGAATGATATGACTTGAAACTGTAACCAGTACACAGACAGCCACCAAATTGTGGGAAAGAGTGTCTCGCTGAGTCAGGCTGTCTTAGCGGGATCTCCTGTGTCTCTGTGTACTGCTCTGCTCAGAATGTTCTGGGCCCAGTCCTGCTCTGTAAAGCCCTTCTGTTGATGGCTCAGTGCTTATTGATTTATATAGATCAAGTGATCTGTATAAACACTGGTTTATATAGATTTCAATTCAGTACTTTGGGGGCTTCCTAGGAGGCTCATTGGTAAAGAATCCACCTGCCAGCAAAGGAGACCTGGGTTCAATCCTTGGGTTGGGAGGAGCCCCTGGAGAAGGGAAAGGGTATCTTAGTGACTAAACCAATGACAGCAACCTGTGCGTTGTAGCAGCTTCATCTTTTAAAAAGCACTTTTATATATACATATATATGTGACTGAGTCCCTTCACTGTTCACCTGAAACTCTCATTGTTAATCGGCTATAATCCACTATGAAATAAAAAGTTTAAAGAAAAGAAAACACAGTCAGTGCATTTACCATCACTACTGGCTGCCACAGCTTGCCCAGAGCGACACTTGCCGTAATACAAACTTCTGAACTGGGAGGAAAACAAAGTATACTCCCTGAAAAAAAGGTACTTTTGGATACATTTACATGTATATACATAGACCATGCCTACAAGCACTTATCTAATTGCATACAAATACATATTTATATGCACACACATGCACAGATGAACTAAAAGTAAGCTGTGCTGTGCTTAGTCGCTCAGACATGTCCGACTGTTTGTAACTGTATGGACTGCAGCCCGTCAGGCTCCTCTGTCCATGGGATTCTCCAGGCAAGAATACCGGAGCGGGTTGCCATTCCCTTCTCCAGGGGATCTTTCTGACCCAGAGATGGAACCTACTTCTCTTAAGTTCCCTGTGCTGGCGTGTGGAATCTTTACCGTCTGAGCCACCAGGGCTGTACATGTATACACCTAGCTAGTTCATACGTATGCGATACACGTATGTACACACATTTATATCTGGCTATTTTATTCATTGCTTTATTACTTTATAGTGTCTTATTGGTCGTATTTATCACTAAGTAATTTTTCATTTCTTTTTTTGATATCCTTGAGAATATATCAATTCTCCCACTAAGAAGAATGGGACTTAACGGACTTCTAATATTTTCCTCTTCTCCTCTCCAACTCCAAACTTTTTGTGTGCAACTATTTCTGCCACATCAGAGTTCATCGCATTTGCATTTTGTCCCATGCTGTAATTAGTACTTTGATGTTTTGTGTATAGATTGCAGACACAGAGCAGAATGACAGCATTCCAGCTATGCAAACATTATTTGTCAGAAATTCTCATAGTGTGATTGGGCCTGTAGATGGTCAGATGCACATCAGCATCACAAAATCTCTGATGTTTAATACTAAATAGCTGAGAAAAATCTCATAGTGCTGTACTTGATTGGCTGCTCAAAAGCCCATCCCAAATCTATTTTAGACTTAAGATAGTAGCAACAGTAACAAAAACAAAACACAACTGTGCCTAACTGTGAGCCCCGTTTTGAAGAACAGACACTAGAAATGATGGAGGTTGTTAATACCTGACTCCCTCTTGGTTAAGTTCTGGATGCTTTACTGTTGCCATGGAAGCTCCTCTGAGAGAAGGGGGTCCATGATCACTTTCCTGGGATGCACATCATTAGTACCTTCTGGACATTACCCACATCCATCCCCATGACCACAGTAGCTTCCTTAGTCATCAAACATAGGGCTTTCCACTCCACTGGGCTAAAAAATCAAGACCCTACTACACAAGGTAGATCTCACTGACTCCCAATGCAGGAGTCTCGCTGTTACTTTGTTCCTCCATGAAGAAGAACTGGAGATTTGTGGAAACTTTTACTGAAAGATCTCTCAGCATAGATCAACTGAAAGATTTCTTCACAATATGCTCTGAGAATCTCCTGAAGTTGCCCCATCCCAAATCAGGACCATGGACATGTAAGCAGTGAAAGTTGCAAAAACGCCAATATTAGTGCAAAATAGGAAAAAAAAAATCCCACGAGGAGAGCTGGAAGAACTGGAAATGGTTAAGAAGCCAGGACCTGTTTGATTTTCTCTTCTATTGTTTCAGCTTATGATCAGGGATGGAACAAACAAATAGAATTAAAAACATCAAGAGTCCATAAAGGGTCTCTTCCTTGTGCCGTCAAGCACAGCAAGGCAGATGCTCCTTTTGCTTTATTATAAAATGCACGTTCATTTTACAAAATACAGAAAATATGAATAAGCTGAAAGACAGTAGAAGCCCACCATGAAGAGATGATCTGTTAATATTTTAATTTAATAATAATAGTGTCCATTGATTTGCTCTCACAATAAGAGTCCTTACTACAGATTTTGTCAATATGATTTTTCCCTAAAAATACCATTTGATAACTTTCAGATCAAGATAATTTCAAATTACTAACTTAATGTACTCCTTCAATTTGTAATCTAATAAAAACAGGATTCTGTTCTATGTATATAACTTTTAACCAATACATTCTGATTGAACATTTCATTTTTAATAGTACTTAAAATACTGTCATGTAACATTATTTGTACACATATATTCAGTTCAGTTCACTAGCTCAGTCGTGTCCAACTCTTTGTGACCCCAGGGGCTGCAGCATGCCAGGCTTCCCTGTCCATCACCAACTTCTGGAGCTTACACAAATTCATGTCCATTGAGTCAGTGATGCCATCCAGTCATCTCATCCTCTGTCATCCCCATCTCCTTCTGTCTTCAGTCTTTCCCAGAATCAGGATATTTTTTTAATGAGTCAGTACTTCACATCAGGTGGAATTATTGGAGTTTTAGCTTCAGCATCAGTCCTTCCAATGAATATTCAGGAATGATTTCCTTTAGGATTGACTGGTTGGATCTCCTTGCAATCCAAGGGCCTCTCAAGGGTCTCCTCCAACACCACAGTTCAAAAGCATCACTTCTTCAGTGCTCAGCTTTCTTTATAGTCCAACTCTCACATCCATGCATGGCTACTGGAAAAACCATAGCTTTGACTACTTTGTTGACAGAGTAATATCTCTGTTTTTTAATACTGCTGTCTAGGTTGGTCATAGCTTTTCTTCCAAGGAGCAAGTGTCTTTTAATTTCATGGCTGCAGTTACCATCTGCAGTGATTTTGGAGCCCCCCAAAATAAAGTCAGCCACTGTTTCCACTGTCTCCCCATCTATTTGCTATGAAGTGATGGGACCAGATGCCATGATCTTCATTTTCTGAAGGTTGAGTTTTAAGCCAGGTTTTTCACTCTCCTCTTTCACTTTCATCAAGAGGCTTTTTAGCTCTTCACTTTCTGCCATAAGCGTAGTGTCATCTGTGTATCTGAGGTTATTGATATTTCTCCCGGCAGTTTTGATTCCAGCTTGTGCTTCATCCAACCCGTCATTTCTCGTGATATACTCTGCTTATAAGTTAAATAAGCAGAGTGACAATATATGGCCTTGACGTACTGCTTTCCCAATTTGGAGCCAGTCTGTTGTTCTATGTCCAGTTCTAACTGTTGCTTCCTGACCTGCATATAAAGGTCAAGAGGAAACAGAGGAAAACACATACATTATAATTTCTTTAAAGAGCTTCCTATAAGTAAAAATTCTAGTTCATAAGATTTTGCTGTTTTGTTATGTATATATTTTAAAATGACTCTTGAACTTTTATTTTTATTAATATAGTTTGTTTCCATTTTTATATCCTTCCTAATGGTGGGCATTAAAAATATTTTTTTAAACAAGAAATGTAGTAATATTTTACTTGACTAGTTTTTGAAGCTAGTTTTAATTTAATTGGTTTTCTAGTTTCCGAAACAAAAAGTGGCATTAAAAACTTATTCTTCAACGATGATCATTATAGCATTGCCCAAGAGGGGTAAAACTTTGAAATGCAGCTTCAATTTTGTATTAATATTCCCAGTATCCTTCCTTAGCCAAATTCGTCTCCCTCACTTTTTTTTTTTTTTTTTCCGCTGGTGGGGTGTGGGGGAAGGAGTACATCACTAGGACACAGAAGAGTCAATACTCTCAGATTCTGGAATAATCCTATAAGTCCATCCACAGGGATGAAGCCTTATTGAATGATAAGCCTTTATTTAAAAGTTATAAGAATTCGTGTTGTTTACATCTCTTACCAGTGATATTTGCATTTTTAAGAGACTAACAGAGGGCTTAAGCAAATGAAACTTATCAAGAACAATTAAGTTTTAGGAAAGTGTTTACCCTCTGAAGTCTCATGATCAACAGTGCATGTAGCAGCTGCCAGTTCCAGGTCCCAGCCAGGCCAACTCTCTTCTGATTTTGCTTACAGAGGAGTTGTCAGGATCTTATGTGTACATGCGGTGCTAAGTCGCCTCACTCATGTCTGATTCTTTGTGACCCCATGGACTGTAGCCCACCAGGCTCCTCTGTCCATGGGATTCTCCAGGCAAGAATACTGGGGTGGATTGACATCTCCTCCTCCGGGGGATCTTTCCAACCCAGGGATCGTACCTGCATCTCCTGAGTGTCTTGTCTTGGCAGGTGGGTTCTTTACCACTAGCTGCCACTTGGGAAGCTTGCAGTCCAATCAAATAGTTTGAACAGCAAGGGGGCGTAGGACAAGCCAAAAAGGACAAAGCACCCACTCAGCCAGGAGTTTGAAAAATTATCCTCAGACTCTTCCCTAGAGATCTCTCTCTCTCTGGGCTATTTGAAATACCTGGATGTCCCTCATCCAGCCATGGACCACATCTAAAATACCCTGCTCTAGAGGTTGCCCTGTCTGTATCTGAATGCCACTTGGAGGGCAGGAATAATAACTCACTGAGAGAACATACTCTCTTGCAGAAAAAAAAATATTTCAAAAGTTGTATTGAGCTAAAACTACTTAATAACATCCAATCATAAATTTAAAAGTTACATTAAAATTAAATTACATCAGGCACTATTCTAGCCTAGGTTCTTTGCCTGTTCCATTTAAGTATGGGGAGGGCCTAGATCCCATTTTATAGAAGGAGAACTGAGCCAGAGAAGGTTGGAAACTTTGTCCGAGGTTATTGCGCTTGGTGAATGATGACTCCCTTCAAGCCTAGGTAATCAGACTCCAGAATCCGTGTTTTTAGACTGTGTATGCTACTACTACTTCTTTCATGCTTTAGGTGCTTCACGGAGGGCTTTCCAGGTGATACTATTGGTAAAGAACACACTGGCTTCTGCAGGTTTGATCCCTGGTCGGGAAGATCCCCTGGAGGAGGGCGTCGCCACCCACTCCGTTATTTTTGCCCAGAGAATCCCATCAACTGGAGCCCAGCAGTCTAGAGACCCCAGGGTCGCAGAGTCGGACAGGACTGCTGTGACTTAGCACACACACACGTGCTTCAGAGAGAGACCTAATAAGAGGGTCTGTTCCTTAGGAACTGATGATCGCAGTCTTCATTAAAGCATGGGACATGGCGTTGTCACCAGTGTGGGGACAGAAGATCATCACAGATGAGCGAGGCAGAACTTCTGAACATATGAAAGGAATGTCAGACCTGATTAACCCCTGGCTTCCTGACTCGGTACTTCTGAATGAAATGGTTAGATTGACCTGTGTATCAAGGCTACCTGATGAGCTTAAAACCAGGGTAGATTATTAAATCGTATGTCCTGGTGACATTGATTCTGCAGACCCCGGCCAGGCTCAGGAATCTGCATTCTTACCAAAGCTCCCTGGGGGAATCACACAGTTGCTGGTTTGGAAACCACAGAATTTCCTAACTTGTTCTTTGTCAAATTATGGTTCCCAGAGAGCAACATCAGCTTCATCTGGCACTTGTTAGAAGTATAAATTCTTTGTCCCCCGCTTGGACTTAAGGATTGTGGAAACCTGTTTTAACAGACTCTGCAGGTGACGCAAATGCTTGTGAAAGTTTGAGAACCTCTGCCCTAACTGAACTCTACATCAAATCCTCAGGAAACACACAGCGTTCGTCTAGACAGCAGCTCCCTAGAGAATAATATCAGTGCTCACACAACGTTCAACATAATCTTGTATTACGGCCTTTTCTGATTTTCTTTTTAAATCATGCTTCAATATTTGTTCCCTCTGTGCAGAAAGGAAACCAGGTTGCATATATTTCTCCAGGGTAAAAGTGAAGAGAAAAGAAAACCTACTTTCCTAGAGGATGGAAAAAATCAGTAGAGCTGTTTCTGAATCATCCTTGAATTATTCAGTCCTTATGGATAGAAGTTATCCTTTTGGTAAAAATTATTTTTTTCTTTATTATTAAAATTAAATGACACTTGCAGTATCAGGTGCCATTTATCACCCTTTTTCTCTAAGCCAAGGTATTACAAACTCTTCACAAATACTAATTATTCTCCTTTCCAAAAGGGGAGGTTGAGGTCAAGGATGTATCCTTCATTGTACGTGGGATAAAATGAAGGCATGTAAACAATTGTCTCCCAATTTGTATTCACTTCCCAACAATTCAATAAGTGTTCTTTCCATTTTTAGCTGCCTGTATAGTAACACACATTTGCCTTTCAGTTCCTAATTTCTTATATTTTCGAAAGCATTCATTTGTAATTAACCTTTGGACACATTTTAGTATGTCATTTGGGCTTACAGCTCATAATAGGTTGTACCTAAGAATAAAATACTGTTTTGTGCATTAATTTAAAATAACTGACTTATTTGAAAAACACATATCAATTGTCAGTGACCTTTGATCATTTATCATATAATCAGCATGCTCTTTTTAACAACAAAAGCACCTTCTAATCATCCAATGAAAAATTAAAGATGCCAGCATTCTAATTGTCAGAAATTTTAAGTGTTTTCCCTAAATATATCCTTATTATCTAGTTTTGGGTACAATTAATGTACAGTGCTACACTGAAAACTCAATGCATGTTAATAAATCTACATACGATTAAACATCAGTTCAGTTCCGTCTCTCAGTCATGTCCGACTCTTTAAGACCCCATGAACCACAGCACGCCAGGCTGCCCTGTCCATCACCAACTACCTGAGTCTACTCAAACCCATGTTCATTGAGTCGGTGATGCCATCCAACCATCTCATCCTCTGTTGTCCCCTTCTCCTTTTGCCCTCAATCTTTCACAGCATCAGGCTCTTTTCCAATGAGTCAGCTCTTCGCAGCAGGTGGTGAAGTATTGGAGTTTCAGCTTTAACATCAGTCCTTCCAATGAACACTCAGGACTGATCTCCTTTAGGATAGACTGATTGGATCTCCTTGCAGTCCAATGGACTCTTAAGAGTCTTCTCCAACACTACAGTTCAAAAGCATCAGTTCTTCAGCACTCAGTTTTCTTTATAGTCCAACTCTCACATCCATACATGACTACTGGAAAAGCCATAGCTTTGACTAGACGGGCCTTTGTTGACAAAGTAATGTCTCTGCTTTATAATATGCTGTCTAGGTTGGTCATAACTTTCCTTCCAAGGAGCAAGCGTCTTTTAATTTCATGGTTGCAGTCACCATCTGCAGTGATTTTAAAGCCCCCCAAAATAAAGTCAGCCACTGTTTCGACTGGTTCCCCATCTATTTGCCATGAAGTGATGGGACTGGATGCCATGATCTTAGTTTTCTGAATGTTGAGCTTTAAGCCAACTTTTTCACTCTCCTCTTTCTCTCTCATCAAGAGGCTCTTTAGTTCTTTGCTTTCTGCCATAAGGGTAGTGTCATCTGCATATCTGAGGTTACTGATATTTCTCCCAGCAATCTTAATTCCAGCTTGTGCTTCATCCAGCCCAGTATTTCTCATGACGTACTCTGTATATGTTAAATATGCAGGGTGGCAATATACAGCCTTCACGTACTTCTTTTCCGATTTGGAACCAGTCTGTTGTTCCATGTCCAGTTCTAACTGTTGCTTCCTGATCTGCATAGAAGATTTCTCAGGAGGCAGGTCAGGTGGTCTGGTATTTTCATCTCTTTCAGAATTTTCCAAATTTTATTGTGATCCACACAGTCAAAGGCTTTAGCATAGTCAATAAAGCAGAAGTAGATGTCTTTCTGGAACTCTTTTGCTTTTTCGATGATCCTGTGGATGTTGGCAGTTTGATCTCTGGTTCCTCTGCCATTTCTAAAACCAGCTTGAACATCTGGAAGTTCAAGGTTCACGTATTGCTGAAGCCTGGCTTGGAGAATTTTGAGCATTACTTTACTAGCATGTGAGATGGGTTGCAACTGTGCATCCTCAGATATTTATAGATATATAAATAAGTTGGTGGATAAGTAATAGATAGATGATTGATAAATTGACCAATTGATGGTGGAGAGAGCTAAGTTTACCATTTCAAAATGTTTATTTGGCATAGAGGAGTTGTGTGTTGGGGTGTGTGTGTGTGTGTGTGTGTGTAAAAATTTCAGGTCACCTACTAATTAGATATGCATTACTGGACCCCTAATGCTAAGTTCAAGTCAAGGTGGTTAAATTAATTTATTTGGGCTTAAACCACTCTCCGAACTGGCAAGGTTTCTCTGGGATTTTCAAGTAATTTCCTGATTTGTGTTGAGTCTGCTTACATCCGTTTTGGTTTCTACTGGTTTTGGTTTTTCAAAAACAGTCTTATCATGGAGGCTCTTCCTTTTTTTAAAATTAATTTATTTTTAATCTGAGTATAAGTGCTTTATGCTGGGCTGGAGGAAGCACAAGCTGAAATCAAGACTGCTGGGAGAAATCTCAATAACCTCAGATACACAGATGACACTGCTGTATGGCAGAAAGTGAAGAGGAACTAAAGAGCCTCTGGATCAAAATGAAAAAGGAGAGTGAAAAAGTTGACTTAAAGCTCAACATTCAGAAAACGAGGATCATGGCATCTGGTCCCATCACTTCATGGGAAATAGATGGGGAACCAGTGGAAACAGTGGCTGACTTTATTTTTCTGGGCTCCAGTATGGTGATTGTAGCCATGAAATTAAAAGACACTTACTCCTTGGAATGAAGGTTATGACCAACCTGGATAGCATATTAAAAAGCAGAGGCAGTACTTTGCCAACAAAGGTCTGTCTAGTCAAGGCTATGTTTTTTCCGGTAGCCATGTATGAATATGAGAATTGAGTGGTGAAGAAAATTGAGCGCCAAAGATTTGATGCTTTTGAACTGTGGTGTTGGAGAAGACTCTTGAGAGTCCATTGGACTGCAAAGAGATCCAACAAGTCCATCCTAAAGGAGATCAGTCTTGGGTGTTCATTGGAAGGACTGATGTTGAAGCTGAAACTCCAATACTTTGGCCACTTCATGAGAAGAGTTGACTCACTGGAAAAGACCCTGATGTTGGGAAGGATTGAGGGCAGGAGGAGAAGGGGACAACAGAGAATTAGGTGGCTGGATGGCATCACCGACTCAATGGACATGGGTTTGGGTGGACTCCAGGAGTTGGTCATGGACAAGGAGGCCTGGTGTGCTGCAGTTCATGGGGTCGCAAAGAGTCGGACACCACTGAGCGACTGAACTGAAGTGAACTGAACTGACTGACCATCCACTGTGCGAAGTGCTGAGCATTAAGAAATCCAGAGAGACCAAAGTATGGTTTTTTTCAGCCACAGCAAAAATCAAGCCAACACACTGAGTCTGTTTTTCATAGTTCATCCTTTCTCGCTCCTGACTTTATCCATGTTCGTGACGTGGCTTTAATGTGTGTCGTTGCTTAGGAGGCAGCCTGCACTTCTCCACCCCTCAGTCCTATGACTTTGAACTTCCCACCCAGTGTCTTATGTAAAATGAGGATGGTAGCAGTAGCTTCTCAACAGGTGCTCTTAAGGATTTTCTAATGCTGCAGCATTCTATAGGACTGCTCTGGGAGGGTTTCGTGGACGTGGCTGTGGTTGTTATCCTGTGGGGAAGCCGTAGCCAGGTGACACACTGCGTGGGGGACCAGGCTGCGGGCTCCACTAGCGCCCCGGTCTGGGGGCTCTGCAAGGGGCCGGAGCTTCCCGCTCGCGTCCAGGCTCCTCTAAGGCCTCCTTTAAAGCGCGCTGCCGCCTTGCTTCCCCAAAGGAGGTCCCTCCAGGGCCTTCCTTCTAGAATGCACATTTGCTTTGTGCTGTTCTAGAAGAAGTGCTGGTGGATTTACACTGATTCTGGGAGGCTGGTTTGGGCAGGGTTGGGGAGCACATTTTTCCTAGTGAAGTGTTAGTCGCTGAGTCGTGGCTGACTCTCTGCCACCTGGGCTGTAACGCCCAGGCTACTACGTCCATGGAATTCTTCTCCAGGGAAGAATACTGGAGTGGTTTCCACTTCCTTCTTCAGGGGATCTTCACAGCACAGGGATCAAACCCAGGTTTCCAGATTGCAGGCAGATTCTTTCCCATCTGAACCAGCAGAGAAGCCCCCTCCCCCACATTTGGTTTTTTTCCTAGCAAGCAGACAAAAGGCAGCAAGGACCCTGGTCCCTTTACCTCACATGGTAAAATTCTCTAAAAAGGGAGAGTCACCATCCTTAAACTCCACGTATTTCTATCCCTCTGTTTCACAAATGATTTCCAAACTACGCTTTCCCAGTCATGCTGAATAGACGAGCTCCTTGCATCAACATTGCGGCGGGTTCTAATGCGTGCCCAGACCAGCATCTCGTTTCATGCATCACGGGAGGCTCCATTTTAACTCATGGCAAGTCCATCTTCAGTGGCTCAAACTGTGAGGAAAGAGGATTCCTGGGCCTGGCCCTTGAATGGGGAGACAGCTCCCATGGGTGGCTGGGAAGCCTGGGGAAGGCAGAGCGGGTTTGTCTCTAGATGCAGCGAATCTGAATTTCAAAATGGAAATGTTTTAAGCAACCTGGGAGGAGGAGGTCGCATTTGGCTCTAGTCCTAAGGCTGGTGTGAAGGCTCCTGAGTGAGTCCTTCCTTCCCCAGCTTCTCTTCTCCCCGCGAGGGCCCCTGCTTGGGCGCCACCCCAGCCCTTCACACACTCTGCACTCCCAGAGAGAGTCCTGCGAGCAGGGATGCCCCACCCCAGACATTAACTAACCAAGTAGGCTGTTGTAGCCACACGTTCTGGGAAACAAACTCAGTCCTCCCTCAGAAGGACAATGCAGATAGCGCAGTGCAGTTTATTACACCGGCGGGCCCAAGGCAGAGTCTCCTGTTAGCCAAGGACCCTGGCCGGTTTTTGTGAAAACCTTATATACCCTAAGTGTATGTGCTCAAAGCCACCTCCCCAAATTCCCTGAAACTAGCCTGGACAAGGTAAAAGAGAGATATGATCAAAGTTATCCCTTGATTCACCTGTCATGAGCCTAGAGAGCTAAACAGTGGACATTTATCAACAGGCCTGTGGTCCTACCCGGATAAGCATAATGGAATTTACGACTTTGTTCTGTTACAGAGATAATTAGCATATTCTTTTAGGCGAGAGTCTAGGTAGGAGCCCTGGGGCTCTTCCACCTGGGGGTCTGGTTTCCTTTGGTATGTCGTTTCCATAGATACTGGGCACAGAGCTCAAAGTCCACAGTCCAGCCCAAGGCCCAAGATGGAGTCCTGCTTCCAAGATGGAGCCTGCTGTCTGTTTCCTCCTTCAGGCGAGTGTGCCCTGCTCCCCACAAAGTCACCCCTGGTAACTAGACTCAAACCACCATCTCCCCTTTTCACCAGGCTGCACACTCGTTTTGGAAAACCACGGTCCATGTAGGTAAGACTGCAGGGGCAGACGTGAACTTCCCGAACCTGCAGCTTTCTGATTTCTCCGTGTTAGAAGTGCGTGAAAGCTTCCGGAAGAAGTACAATATTTGAGTGGCTCATTATTTTTGATTGTGGTTCCATCAGGGCTTTTATTTGGGCTTTCATTGACTCTTAGCTCATTTCATCCTGCCTGATGCAGGATAGGGGAGCGGGGAAAGCTTTCTGCAGCGTTCCTGGTGGGAGGTCGTGGGAAACGGCTTCTTAATGGGTTAGGACTAGAACACACCATTCCCTAAGCCCGACCTCCTGTCCTCAGGGCCTCGTTGTCCTAAGTGCTTTTCCCTTCACCTTGCTGGGTCTGGGTGACCCCCACAGAATGGGGGGCAGGTCACATGGTCATGGAGCAGGTCTGGAACTGTAGAGCCTAAGTGACTCCGTCTTAAGAGGAGCTGCCGTCTTGCGATAGAAGACATCACTCAAGTTCCCCCACCCCCAGGTCACCACCCTAGACACGACTGCCAATCAGGGGTTAGCGCGCCAAAATCCCCTGACCTCCCCTCCCGTCCTGGCCAGTCACAGGACGCTGAAACACATTACCCCATCTGAGCCCTCCTGCCCTTTGTCTCTTTCCCTTAAAAACCTTGTACCATGCGGCTCGGGGCCGCGCCCTCACTCCGCTGCGTCGGGTGTGTGTATGTGCGGTCCGGACCCGGGTCTGTAATAAACTCCCTCTTGCGCTTGCATCGGTGAATGGCCTCCTGGTGGTTTGTGGAGATTGGGATCTGGGCACAACAGAACCAAAGTTTGGAGTCTCAGAAACTTGTTCAAGGTCAGACAGCTGATGAGGAAAGCCTCCAGGATTACTAAATGCTTTTGTGTACACTGTGCTCCGAAATATCTTTTGTTTGTTTCTGCCTGAAAATTTTCTGTTAAACTGTAAGACACCCTTTCCCTGAGTTGATCTTGCCCACCCCCATCATCGCCGCTTTCCATTTAGTTTTTGTCTTGTCTCTTTGGTATTTGTCTTTCTGGCTGTTCTCTCTAAATTGATGATCTAGAGTTTGTATGGCATTCAGGTCCTTTTATTGCATTCCCCCTCCCCCAATTCCAAGAACTTTCTCTTGTGGAAGGTCTCATATTCTAGCCAGAGGGGTTAATTAGGAACTATTGATATTTTCATTTTAAATATTTAATCATGCGTGATGATATATCCGCCTAACCACATTGAGTGGAAATCACTCTGTCAAAAGGTTTGGTCTAGCCTGTGAAACTCCAGATCCCTTACTCATCACAGTGTTTTTTTTGGCTTTACTGTGTTGAACATCCCCTATATATACCTGTATCAAGTCATTGCATTGTGTACCTTAAGCTTGTACAGTGTTATCTGCCATTTTATATCTTAATAAAGCTAGAAATTATTAACAGAGGGAAAAGTTTGTAAAATATTGCGAATGAATCAAAGAGCCACATCACAGAGTGAAGTTTCCAAGGAATTTGAGACCATGGCCATATAAATTTCATTCTGCATTTGGTTTGGTTTTCTTTGTGATGTAAAATGCAGCCCTTTCTGTGGGACCAGCCTTGCCTGCATCTCCTTCTCCATAACATCCTCTCCTTTCTTCTTCCTTGGCTGGATTTGTCACCATGCCAACCCTCTCTCTGTTGATGTCTGTACCTCTGTGTGGTCCACCCTCTGGCAGCACCAGTATGATGTAAAATGGAAGATTAATTACTTAAGGACTGTTTATCACAGGCTATTCTGGGAGCTTGCAGTTCACATCCGTACTTTTACTACCCCAGGTTTTACCTTTGTCATTGCCCTTTCCTTTGGGCTGCCGACCTCTGAAGGATCTTTTCTTAAGGCTCGTTTGTTTATCAATTTATCCGTTAGGAGCCCCGCTGAGCATCCCCTTGTGGCAGAGTGAGTGGGAATCTCGTCTGCCTTGTATTACCCGGAGGACAGAGGTGGTGTTCTGTTTATCTCTGTGTTCTCAGAATCCACTGTGGCTTTGTTTGCTCAGTAAGAATTATTGAACTGAATCCTTACTGAGGTATTACTTTCCTCATGCATGTTTGAATTTTAATGGGAAACTTGAAGGGAAAAGGAGAAAGAAAGAGGAAGGGGAAGGAAAAAGAGACAGAAAGGAGAGAAAGATGTTAGCTTAAGGACCAATGAACTATGGTTTTAAGGAATTAATGGTAGAATTTAATATAAGGGGATATTTTAGGGAAGGCGCTTATCTTTTTAAAAGATTGTATTGATGTAGCCGTGTTTTCTGTAATTGCTCAAAACCTAAATTCTCTCTCTTTTAAACATACATTGGTGAATTCTTATGGATGTTCATCAGTGATTCATAGTACGATTAAATCTCTCGTATTTATAGGGAAGGAGGGACTAGCATCACTCTTGGCCCGTCTCAGAGGGTAGGCCCCTGTAACATCACCGAGGTATGTGAGGCCTCTAATAGATACATGCATTATGTAATTTATGCCTTAAGAGATTCAGTACAAATGAATGTTTTCGAAACAGGATTTGAATATTAGCTCCAATTCACAATTCCTATATAATCTTGGGAAAGTCTGACAACAGTTCTGCTTCAGTTTTCTAATCTGCCAATTAGAATGAGGCAGCACAGGTCAAGTGGTCTGGATTCTCAAGGCACTGTGCTTTCTAGACGCATTACTAAAAAATTAAAGCATTTTATATACAAAATCTTAATGCATTGAGAATTATTTGTTGAACTCTTATTGTAAGCATTGCCTGGAATCCAGAAATCAATCAGGCATGGATCTTGCCCTGAGGGAGACTTATGTATTACGGAAGATTTTGTTTTTAATGTAGATGAGTACTGGTAACTAAGATAGAGTGTATCCCATTTTAGTTGGAGAGTTTAGTTATTGCTTAGTCGATAAGTTGTGTCTGAATCTTTGCAACCTCACGGACTGTAGCCCACCAGGTCCCTCTGTCCATGAGATTTCCTAGGCAAGAATACTGGAGTGGCTTGCCATTTCCTTCTTCAGAGGATCTTCCTGATCCAGGGATCGAACCCATGTCTCCTGAATCTCCTGTATTGGCAGGTGGATTTTTTACCACGGAGCCACCTGGGAAGCCAAGATAGTTTAGGGGCAATGAGAAGAAAAGACTTTCCATGGAATTGCAGAGTTCTTCTGAAATGCTTTTGAGAGGGTGCTAGAAGATGGAATTTGAGCATGGGAAGTTGGCAGGAGAAAGGGGTGTAATGAGACAGAAACAGCATAAACAAGACCTGAAGATGGGAAAGTGGAATTTGTGACTATGTGAAGCATGGAGCATGGTCCTGGGCTTCAAAGGGGAGGGTACAGAGTGAGAGGAGCCCTGGGTGAGTTTTCATAGTGGAATTAAGTTTAAGATCCCCCGTTAGAAGATTAATCAGACCACAGGAAGGGAAACGTGTCAGTGATTGAAAAAGTGTGGGTGAGTCATTAGGATGCCCTAAAGAAATGGAAGGCATTGTGAAAAAACGGGAGAAAAAGGTGGGTAGGTTACTGAATAAATGACAGTGTCACTGACTTATGATAAATGAGTGATCGTGTAAATTAACGGGACTTGTACAAATATTCTAGACCTATAAAAATTTTCCTGCCCTTTAGAAAATATATATTTCTCACTTGTGTGGCAGAAATCCCTGATATAACAAGCCAGTTTAAGTTCATAATGCGGCACATCTGTGCATGAGAATTTGGGGTACTCAGCAAAAATGGTGAATTATTAGAAGAACTAAGCAAAAGAAACCACTTTTTAATGAAAACCTTGGGGAATTGTTCTCAGAATTGTGCACTGATTTTGGTTTGAAGCAGTGCCATCATTTGGGGGTTTTTATTCTATTCTTTATTAAAATGTGTTTATAAGTACATTTCCCATTTTAAATACCTGTGCATCCCTAAATAATTTTTTTTCCTTGGAAGATAGTGTACTCCTAGCTGAAATTCTTCAGAACCTGACACTAGAGGTCTATAGACCTAGTAATAGCTGAAGTTCCCAAACTTTATCTTAGATGAATTTCAGTCTTTTGGGTAGGTCCATTTTTTTATTTTTCTTTTCTTGCACTTTTACACAAGTCAGATTATTGCAGTGCCCTCCATGAATGTATAATGAACTAGCATACAAATCTATAAATGTTGCTTTTTGATTGGACAATAACCATTTGATAAGAGTGAGAGAAATGAGGACTGAAGCTGCTCTCCTAGGTGACACTGATCCCTAATTGTTACTTTGCTAAAAAGGGGAGCCAATGGAATTCTTAAGATGAAGATCAACTTTGCTTCCATCTCTAGGCTTGTATCTTCACATTCCTAGCTCAGAAAGATATTCGGTCTTCAGTTTCATTTTCTTTAATTTGACACATTGGATTTAAAATCCTTTTAAACAGAATATGATGAAAATAGAGCACAGATATAGTGGGAAACAGGGCAATATATGATTTAAATGTTAATAATATATACTTTTAAAGATGGATAAGAATGGTTGTACATTTCTATTAAATGTGCTGGTTCTTGATGAAAAGCAGAGTTAAAAAGAAGAATGAGGAGCCCACCAGAGATTCTCGAAGACTCTTATAGATATTTCCAAGAATGTCCCTGTTTCTTAAGATTGTTCTCATATTTCAAAAATAAAATTAGAAGTCTACTGTAAAAAAATAATTTCTATAAAGTAAAAAGTTTCCCCCAATTAAAAACAATTAGCCAATTATGTACCATTCCAGTCCTTTCTTGCATATTTATAAATAATCCAGTGTTTGATTCATATAGATCAATTTCTATTGCTATTGCCAATTCTATTATTCTGTCAACATGCATAACTTTTTTAACCCAATTTGGATCATAGGATAATGAAAGGGAAGTGAAAGTATCAAAAGTGTTCATTGGTCAGTTGTGTCCAACTCTTTGTGACCCTGTGGACTATGTAACCCACCAGGTTTCTCTGTCCATGGGATTCTTCAGGCAAGAATACTGGATTGGTTAGCTATTTCCTTCTCCAGGGGATCTTCCCAACCCAGGGATTGAACCCAGGTCTCTGGCATTGCAGCCAGATTCTTTACCTTTTGAACCGTGAAGGAAACCCCTATTACTAGCAGTAAAAGTAAATTCAAGTGGGCCAAGGCATACATAGAGGAAAAAAAGAAGCTTTTTATAAAATGGATTAATGCAAAATACTCAAATTTGAATATATGTGCTGTCATTTCACTTATATATCCCATTGGAAATATTTTAGTAGGAAATAACAGAGATCATAAAAAATGATCCTTAAATTATCATGCCTATTATTATTTGACCTGTTAACTCATTTTGTAATGTTTGATATACATCATTTATCCACATACACATCCTACCTTATTCTTTTCAGCAGCTGCGTAAAGTACCATGATATTGCTGGACTTCCCAGGCAGCACAGTGGTAAAGAATCTGCCTGCCAGTACAGGAGATCCAGGAGTCCTGAGATCGATCCCTGGGTTGGGGAGACCCCCTGGAGGAGGGCATGGCAACCCACTCCAGAATTCTTGCCTGAATTATTCCATGGACAGAGAGGCCTGGCAGGGCTACAGTCTATGGGGTCGCAAAGAGCCAGGACTGAACATCCACTGATTATGCACTGTGATATTGCTGAACCATATTTTAGCCACGTTTTATTAAGAAAACTTAGATTTCCAACTGCTAGTGTAATGAATGGCAATTCACTGTCATTAATACACATGTTTATTTTTCCACAGGTGTGTTACTTAGGATGGATTTTGATGAATACTACCAAAAAGAAAAAATCCCTACTAAAGCAAATAACACTCTTTGTATTTGGTATGAGAGGGGTATTGCCTTGCCCTCAGTAATGTAAAGCCTTTTAATGTTTGTTGAATTCACCAAACTTATTGATTTTACTGTTATATTAATCTGTGATTCCTCTGTCATGATAAATGGGCATGATTCTCTGAGAAATGCCTGTTCATTTGTTTTGCCAACTTTTCCCTTCCATGTTAATTTTTTAAAATTGATTTTTAGAAGCATTTTCTATATTGTGATTTTAAGAATGCTAAGAATTTGCCTGGCATGCAAGATATTTTGGTATTGGCAGTTATTCTGGGCCTGTTGCTTGTCTTTGAATTTGCTTATATCATTCATAACTTCATAAAAGTGTCTTGAATATGAGAAAGATTATCCAAGTTTGGGGAAAAGGACGAGCTGAGGCTTGATGATAGGATGACTATGCAATTTATACTATTATAGGAAGAACAGAACCAATATGACAGGTGTAAAGTAAAACATTTTGTCCCTTATTCCATAAGTAGTGTATATAAAATAAATTTAAAAAATACATTCTCAATATTTCAGATTTGTTTTACGTGCCTGAACACATATAGGCCAAAATATACTCTGTATTCAAAATGCTAATTTGGCCTTTAAAATCTTGCTGTATTAATTAGGATGAATTAGAGCAACCTTGTCTGTCACACCTTCCATTTAATATGTATGACAATTAGATTTAAACCCAGTTGACTGATGAAAACATTAGCACACAGTAAAATGATTTGAAACACTCTTCCAACTTTGTGCTCAGGATCTTGACTGTTGCATACCTTACAGAATTATCTCCATACTCTAATCATACTCATATGTTAGCAGTTACAGTTGAAATACATAGCAGAATTCTTTTCACATCATATACTCTAAGAGGAGTTCTGGGGTGGGTGAAATGAACTTTTAGGCTATGTATTTATTCATTGGGCTTCCCAGGTGGTGCTAGTGATAAAGAACCTGTTTGCTCATGTAGGAGACACAAGAGACATGGGTTTGATCCCTAGGTCGAGAAAATCCCCTAGAGGAGGGCATGGCAACCCACTCCAGTATTCTTGCCCAGAGAATCCCATGGACAGAGGAGCCTGGCAGCTACAGCCCATAGGTCACAGAGTTGGATATGACTGGGCACACATTCATTCATTAGGTGATTTATGTTATGGGTTATAGTCTAGGAATTTTCCTTCATCCACATAATATGCTATAGAATCCTAGAACTGAACACGACAGGAGATTTATCCTATCTTTTTAAAAAAAATTCACCAGTGATAAGGCAACGCATCCCTTCCTATGAAGGACAGAGATCAGGTGGGAGGAAGAGGCGTACGCACAATGAGGGGTCCTGGTTGCCCCCAAGAGATGTCTTGAAATGTCAGGGTCCAACCGACGACTCTCGCCTCCTAAGTGTAGGAGCTCAGTCTTTCGCGGCCTCTTCAGAGTCCTGGACTTGACTGTGTTTTCTACATCAGTTGCAAAGTAACAATTCACAAGCTCCTCAAATAGATAAAATAAGATAGCAGGAAAATTGCTGTGCTCTTTGGGACCTCCTGACAGTTTTAAATAGTACATGATAAGCTAAATTGCATGTGAAGTTAGGATTACTTTGTATCAGACTGAAGATATTTAGCTGAAATAGCATGAAAGCAAATGCCTGCAATTCTGACACCTTGGCGTTCCTGCTGTTCACCAAAGAAACACCAGGCAGGATCCACAGCCCCAGCTACCTTAGATCTGCTCAACACAGGTGGGAAATCAAATGGTCCTCACTGTTCCAGATTCTAAAGAATATACTCTTATTGCAGTGAATCCATCTCACCCTTAGGGATCAGGGTCCCGAAACCCGCTGTGGGTAAATAAATTGAGGAAAAAATGTTTTTCCTTTTAAATGGGGCTCAGAGGAAAGTACATCACAATCAAATGTAGTGAAACCCTAACATAAAAAGATAATAATAATGAAATAAAGCAAAGGACTAGCATTTCTTCATGTTAAATTAGTAAGATTAGGAACTCTGCCATTAATTATGTCTAGGGCAGATAGCCAGTGGGAATTTGCTGTATGACGCCGTGAACTCGTACCTGGTTCTCTCTGACAACCTAGAAGGGTGGGATGGGGTGGCAGCAGGGAGGGGGATTCAAGAGGGAGGGGACATGTTTTATCTATGGCTGATTCATGTTGATGTATGGCAGAAACCATTACCATATTGTAAAGTAATTATCCTCCAATTAAAAATAAAATACAATAAAATAACTATGTCTAGGGCATAAGGACACTTCAGCCTTTTCCACTGTGGTATAGAAACTGTTTCCTAACAGCGCCTTGCCACACTTACTAGCTTTTGACAAAGTGTCAGTAATTTCATTTCTTTATTTGTGCTTGGATGAGCAATAGCTGTCTACCTCGGAGGTTGATTATGAGTTTCAAGTGAAATGCTTCATGGAAGCACAGAGAAGTTCTCCATCAAAGTTAGCTCTTATCGATAGCTAGTTATTATTATCTTATTATTTTAAAAAACTTATTGATGTCATCTTTATTCTTTAATATGGACATGGACACATGCAAGAAAGCTCTTTGTAGAGTAAGAAATTCCCTCTTTGGAAGGTCTCTGCAGTTGTGTGTCATTAAATTCTGTAGAAATTTGAATTGTATCCCCAATTTTTCTGGCCTTCTTCTTCCATGTTGTTAGCTGAATGTCATTAAACTCAGCTCCAATGGATACAAACCCAGTCCTCTGGTTTGTCATGTAGGGGGAATGCTTCTTTTCAATTACATCTGATTTCCGATTTTCAACTTGAACTAAGTCCTGCCAAGGCGCTGATTGCATTTCTACACTCACCTTCTGGACAGAGTGTCCCTCACAGCCTGTTTCTTGCACAGAGTGTAGACGGCAGTTTAGCAGCAGGCATCGCCTCTGTTTGCAAGGTGCCTCTCTGCTTGAGTCCAGCTGCTTTCTTTGCTTTGGTTTCATTTGTATGAAGACACAGCCACACAGTTACCTCCATTTTGCTGTCTTCCATCAGCTCTGATCCAGGAGCATTTCACAGGATCAGAGTTTCTTTGATTAGAGTCTTCCCTTTTTTCCTGGAAAGCCAGGATTTTTCTCCTGGGCTACCGTATCATGGTTCCTTCAAAGACACATTGCTATATCTTTACTGGTGGAACACCTTTCTGTTGGTCTTCAGGTTACTTGTCACAGAGCTGCTCTGTAAGTAGTTGTGACTTGGGAATGCCCATGGTGGGGAGGGGGGCCCAGGCTTTCTACTCTTATGGGAGATTTCTTCTCCGTAGGTCTAGAAGGGCTGGCCCTTTGTTTTTCCTGTACTGAGCTCACCGTGCAAACTGAAAGAAGGTATTGTCGTTTTTTTTTTTTTTTTTTTGGTCTTTTGCTTCATCTTAATCTAAGATAGCAATGAGTGTCATCTAGATGAGACTTGAGTCTTAAGTCTCATAGTCCTATTGGCCAGGGCTGCCAGAGCATCCTATGAGGATTCTGTAGCTGGATGTGGATACAGTGGGAAATAGTAAGGCCTTTGATGAGTCATCAAGATAACAGCTTATACTCTCTGTGTGGTAACTCATATAATGACTATTTTTGTTTCAGCTGGAAAAATTTTTTGACTCTAAGATGATCTTTCAAGACAGTCTCCCATGCGATGATTTTACAGTTCAGTTTTCAGAGTTTTGAAGATATTACTTCTAGTCCTTTTAAAAAAACCAACTAATCAATTATTTAGTGTATCTGAAAGTATTTTATAAGCTACAAAGTACAGTTAAAGAGCTATGATAATAATTCTATTTATTGTATCTCTTCACAAAGAGCAGATGTGTACCATGATTATTCTAGTTGTCATCTATAGGTGTATATTCTATTTTGACGTATGTGGACATTTTAAAGTTAGACTGTCTTTAAGATAAAATCTATGCTAGACTATCATACTGTCCTTTCCAGTGTTATTCCCACTGTATCATTGCAACTGACAAATTTTGATCATCATCAGAAAGTATTTTGGTATTTGAAAGCTTTAAATCTTTGGGAATAAGCAAAAGGAACAAAACTAAATAAAAATTTCTTTACTAAGGGCTCTAACACCCTTAAGTAGCACTGTAGCTGTTTGAGATATTTGCTTCATTCAAAATTGCATTCAGGTGGATAGATAGGCAGATCGTGTGGAACTTCTATTCCTTTTTGCCTCGTGGCAATTTTTTTAGAAAACACGCAATTCATATTGTTTTCTAATATCTCATATAAAAGGTCTGAATTGATATTATTATTCCTACTTGAGGATGCACATTTGAATAAAGAGTTCAATTTTAGACGGGCAATCTAACCTTACTGAGGCTGTGTCTGATTCATTAAGAACTCACTTCTCAATATAATTCTAAGAAGTAAAATGTCCCAGCTTTACTGTCAGATTACATAGAGAGTACCTTTACTTAGCTGCTCCTGAATTATTTTACCTCACAGCAGGAATCTGTAAACTAGCTTTGAGTTTAAAATGCAAGCCTTCCTGAAAGCTTTCTGCCACTTTGTGTAAAACTACCAATTAATAAGATTGACTTTCCCCATGGATCATAAATCACTAGCAGATTGACAATGGATTTTATTCACCTTTGTAGCTTCTGTGCTCCTTGGAGTAAATTAAACTGAGTTTATCTATCAAAGCCTTTGATCCTGGAGACAGTTCATCCTGCTTATCTCAGGACACTTTGCCTTTTTTGGAAAAATTCATCTTCTTTGCATGTTCTTCTGTAATTTAGGAAAAGCCTTACCTTCAGTCCCAAGATCTGGGTTCATGCCTCACTCTTCCCAGAGGCAGAGGCTAGAATGATGATGGAAACCTGGGGTCTCCGTGGGGCCCTCTGGAGACTTCTGTCCTCATCACTTCCCTGGACACTGTGACATCATCTTGGGTATCTGGAACTGATGCTTTATGACCTTATCCTTCAGAGTAATCTTTGAAGGGAAATTTTGTCATGAGTGTCTCTCTTTTTTTAAAACATCACAATGGCATTTTTTTGTTGTGGTTGTTTTACAATACCTCTGAACAGTGAATACACAATAGAAATCAAACCTACAAATGACTCTTCTCCTAAATGTAATTGTAGAAACTATGTATATGTTCTTTAAAAAGTCATAGTGTGTCTGGGCAAAGACCAGTCCATTGCAAGTACAGTGGCAGCTCTTGATGAAGATGCTGCTGTGAGAGCATTTCATCTAGAGGCATGGGCATTGGTTGGGCACACGGTAGGATTGTCTTAGGCCTGGCGCATCTCTGCCGGTGCCTGCCATCTGGCCAGGAGTGCTGTGTGTCTTAAGACTCACATGCGTATGTACATGTGTATGTGCATGCACACACACACACTACTCAAGTCAGTACTACGACTTTTTATTGAGCTAATTTGTTAGGGCATTTAAGGTTAATGGCAAAATCGAAGGAAAGGTAAAGAGATTTCCCATATATCCTCTCTCCCCACAAACGCATGGCCTCCCCGCTTTCTAGTATCCTCCAACTGATGATCACTTGTAGTCGATGAACCTCCACTGACACATCATCATCACCCCAAGTCTCTAGTTTACCTTGGTGTTCACTCCTGATGTGTTTGGACAAATATACGGTAACATATATCCGTCATTACTATGTCTTACAGCATAGATTCACTGCCTTAAAAACCCTCTGTGTTCTGCCTGTTTATCCCTCCCCAATCCCAGCCACTGTGTTAAGTCCATGATTTAATAAGGGAAGTTTATTGGGGAAAAATCATATGGACCAGAAGGAAGTAGCTAGAACTATGAGAAATGAGCTCTGCTTATAAGAATTAGAAAAAGCATGACCAAATATGTATTTGATTTGGACCATAGAGAAAAAGAGAATTATTCCAGGTACTTAAAGCTGAGGCTTTCTAGATTGCATACATGTTTACAATTTTAAAATGTCACACTATGTCCAGGGAAGTGTGAAATATTTGGTGTAGTTCTGTACAAGAGAAGAGATGGTGAGAGGTCAGGATGGGAGGACAATTTAGGGCTGCATGGCCGTGGATCTTGCACCCCATGTGAAGGGACTGGAATTTTCTGCTGTAGGCAATGAAGAGGTGGTGAAAGGCTTTAAGGATGTAGGATGGCAAAATTAACTGTGGATTTTAGAGTGACAATTTTATGGGAAAACTGAAGAATTCGGAAGAATGGGAAGAAACCAAACAGATGATCAGATAGAAATTGTTAGAAGAGAAGAGAAAGGTTGTGCAAGAGACAAGGTCATTCCCACTGTGTTAATTATTGTTTATAAATATCTTCACAGATTAAAGGTAGGAGCATGGCATACAGTGGACACAGTACTGAGTATTTGATGGTGGGTTTTCATCTTAATTTCCTCCATATTTCTCTGTTCTTCACATGCACTCCACAAATACTTACAGAAAATGTTTATGAGACAAGATGGCTTTAGACATTAAAAAATGCAAACAAAACAAAAACAAAACCATCTAGAACTCTGGGATATACTCTGATATGATTGAAGGAAAAATGATTTATAGTTTGGTTTCATCTCTTACTGTCTTTGCGATTGTGAATAAATCATAAGCCCTTATAAAGATTGAGATAACAAATGATAAACCTTATCTCTTTATAGAAAACTTTAGGATAGCTCTCTTTATTTTTCCCATCACTGGTGCCTTCAGGTTGGATGCGCTGCCTGGGACTAAGGTGAGGTCTTGCAGAAAATAAGAAAAATGGGATCATTTAGGTGTAACTTAATATTATCAGTTCAAGGGTTTGTGGTCCATTTCACTTCTCTAGGTTAGGGGAGCAGAGAAATACTGAAACCTGATGAAATCTTGGTATCTACAAAGAGAGTAAATTTTCTTGAAGTACCCCATTGAACATATTGTTGAGAAAATAAGAACAAAGTTATGGTGAAAAGTGAAGTTCCCTGGTGGCTCAGATGCTAAAGAACCCACCTGCAATGCAGGAGACCTGGGTTCGATCCCTGGATCAGGAAGATCCCCTGGAGAAGGGAATGGCCACCCACTCCAATATTCTTGCTGGAGAATTCCATGGACAGAGGAGCCTCGTGGGCTACAGTCCGTGGGGCTGCCAAGAGTAGGACACGACTGAGGGGCTACAACACTTTCACTTACAAAGTATGATTTAGGTCTTGTGAAGAATTAATAGAAGTTATTTTCCAATGCCATGTATTTCAGTACTGCTAACATTTAGATTGTCATTTGGAACTCAAAGCCCTACTGTTTGTTAAGTTTAATGAATCAGTTCGTGGATTGCATGTCTCCTTAGCCTGATGCAGGCGGCATTGGAGCTTAAAGTGTTTATCTTTGATTCTTCAAAGTAGTAAGGAACAAATATCCTTTACACTTTATTAATCATATGCTCAATGCATGCTCAGTAGTATCTGACTCTTTGCAACTCCATGGACTGTAGCCCCCCAGGCTCCTCGGTCCATGGGATTCTCCAGGCAATAATACTGGAGTGGGTTGCCATTTCCTTCTCCAGGAGATTATTCTGACCCAGATTCGAATGTGCATCTCCTGTGTCTCCTGAATTGGCAGGCACATTCTTTACCACTACGCCACCTTGGAAGCCCTATTAATTATATACATAGTTATTAAGTAATGAAAGTGAAAGTCACTCAGTTGTGTCTCTGACTCTTTGTGACCCATGGACTTAGTCCATGGAATTTTCCAGGCCAGAATACTGGAGTGGGTAGCCTTTCCCCTCTTCAGGGCATCTTCCTAACCCAGTATTGAACCTAGGTCTCCCACATTTCAGACAGATTCTTTACCATGTGAGCCACAAGGGAAGTCTAAGAATACTGAAGTGGATTGCCTATCCGTTCTCCAGAGTATCTTCCCGACCAAGGAATTGAACTGGGGTCTCCTGTATCACAGGTGGATTCTTTACCAACTGAGCTATGAGGGAAACCCTATTATTAAGTAATGGGCTCCTTAATTATACACAGAGTTATTAAGTAAGTCACTTCCCTGGTGGCTCAGACAGTAAACCGTCAGCCTGCAACGCAGGAGACCCAGGTTCGATCCAAGGGTTGGGAAGATCCCCTAGAGAAGGAAATGGCAACCCACTCCAGTACTCTTGCCTGGAAAATCTCATGGAGAGAGGAGTCTAGTGGGCTATAGTCCATGGGGTCACAAAGAGTTGGGCGTGACTGAGCGACTTTACTTTATTAAGTAATGGTTTCCATTTCTCAGAAACTCTGAAAGGAAGCAATTCTTTAAAGAAATTAGAAATACTCTTTTTTCTTCCACTCTCAATGGAACCAACTCGTTGCCCTGATTTGTTTAAGAGGTCCCGCAGAACTTGGTGGGTTTGCATCCCTGTTGGTCGCCTGGAGCCCACACAGATGAAGACGTTGGGTAAATTCCCTGAGAAATAAGATCATCTCTTTGAGTAAAATAAGTAGTCTGGTCTGAAAAGATCATTTATACAGTGCTCATGTCAGGCTGAGGTTTAACACCACTGAGTTCTTTTAAGTTGGTGAATAAATCCATTGCCAGGACTGGAAAGAATCAGCTGTTTGACTGTTGACAGTTTTTCATACTAGTTAATTTCTGGCATTGGAACTAGTCCACCCTGCCTGTTCAGAAGTCACCTGGTGTCAGCAGTTCTGCAGGGACCTGATTTATCCTCGATGTAAGGTTTGCAGGGGAGCTGATTCCACAACCTTCATTGCTAAATCATTTTGACGTTGAACAACCTTTCCTGCCAGGATGCTCTTTCTTATATCTTTGGGGTCAGCAGCCTCTGGCAGGGGTTCTGTCTTTTGATTAAGAGGAGATTCTTTTGATTTTTGCAAAGGTTTAGGATAACTAGAAAAAGGAAAAGAGGGTTGTAAAACACCTTAGATATGAGGAGGTATCCACTTTTCCCTGGTGGGAATCCTAAGAAACCTCTGGAGGTGTTTCAACACGAGTGTCTCTGAAAGGGGAGATGTGTGTGCCCAGCACGTTTGTCTGGGCTGATGGTGCTGGCAATGAATGTGGCTGGTAAAGAGATGAGTATCAGATGGTACGGAAAAGCCATAGAGAAAATGAGAGCCAAAGGGAAAACGTTGCCAGAACCACTGCTCTCTTCTTATGTTCCCTTTCCCCCCCCAAAGTATTCCTTCAGGTCTCAATACCCCAGAGACTCCCCTTTATATGAGATGACTGGAAACGAATCAGTTTCTGACAACCACAAGAATATCACCATTTTCAGGCTGCCTCCTTGAAGCCCTAACAATCATTTCCAACTCAGCCTGCTATTTCCTGCCTTTCTTTTCTGCATCCTTGTCTTGATTACAACAGAGAGTGAGGCTGCAAACCCATCAGAATTCCACTGAGAAAGTTCGGTACCTTCTCTCCTGGGAGTCCACCCATATGATATCTGTCCATTACCATCACTTTGTCTTATTGCTTTCTTGGCTGTGGAGACTGGCCAGGTTTAAATAGCTTCTAAAATGCCTTATTTAAGATTCACTCATCTCCTCCGACTGTGTGGGGAGGTGAGTGGATTCAGATACAAAGCCATCATCAGCGCTGTCACGGAGCCCCGCACTCCGAGGCTGGAACCGTGTACCTTCCTGGTGTTTATCAGGGAAGTGTCCAAGACGCAATGAGATGATCACTGCTGTCTGATCACAAGCCAACGAGTATTCCGTTACCCTGTCTCTGCGTTTATCAATGAAGGCCAGAAAAGGCTATCATGACACAAATAAACCGTTCTGCTTTTGGACGGTCACTGAATCGGTGTTTCATTTTGCTTTTCTGTGTTCTTTTAGAGAATACTCCTCAGGTTTGTTTTCTGTCCTCTCAAGATTCCCAAGGGATGCAGAATAAATACATGGCCTCTGTCTTCAAATACCTTTCATTTTAGTTGAGAGAGATAACTAATACACAGGAGGTGGAATTGTAATGCAGACTGCGAGGATGAATAAGGAATGAAGGGGATGACACAAAACGTTTGTTCTGAGAGGGAAATCCTCTGAAATGTTTCCTGGAGAAGGTTGAAGTCCAGCCTCAGGGGAGATGTGGTGAAAGAGGAAGAGGGCATTGGGGCCCCCACTCTGACCTCTACTGGACCATGTGGGCTGAGCAGTCAGAGGCTCAGGACATCAGGAAAAAACTGCTTTAGAGATTTCTTCAGAGATTCCCTCTGATTCTGGATGGACGTGGATGAGGCTGGCAGAAACCAGCCAGGCACTGAGCACTCTGGGGATGAAAGCAAGTCTAGAAAATCTTCATAAATTGGATTCAGATGCTGTGCCTTGATACCATGCCTCCAAGTTCATAGCTAAATGCTCCTTGTCCAGAAACTCTGTGCTTCTTGGTAAGATCACACGGAAACCTCCATTTCTGTATTACTGAGTTGCAGCTTCTGCATTGTTCGCCCGCCTAGCTTTCGCTGCCTTCATCCTCATGTGGGCTTTCTCCGTGGGCTCCCCTCTCTTCATGTTATTGGCGCCCATTCCACTCCTCATCTCAGCTAACTGTTATGCAGAACTCCACTTCCGAACAAGGTCCCGTTCTGCGGTACTGGGGGATAGGACTTCAACATATCTTTGGGAGGGGGCACAATTAAACCTGAAATAAGGAATGCAGTTATATTACCTGAAAAGAATTACCACTGCTTCTCTGGCTTCAATTTGTGTACCTCAAAATATTTTATGTCTGAATGACTTGATGACAGTCTTGGGGGAAAATGTTAAATAATGTGACGGTAAAGCTCTGTCTTTAAAAACGAGTATACCATTTAGGTTGAGGACAGTATGTTTAAATAGATTTTTAACAAGTTTTAGCAACTTTACTAAGAAAAAAGCCAGAGAATTAATTGGTATCAACTGAGAGAGCGTCCTCTACGGGCTGTACTCAGTACTGTGTCTGCTTTCTGATGCTGTTTCTGATGGTATCGAAAGATACTTAACTAATATAGAAGCTGTGATTCATATTTAGTGTATCAATGGCAGCTGATTCTAAGAAAACATTAAAGTTATGAAGTCACTGACTTACATTTTTAAAAGATTGAGTTTGTGCATGCTTAGTCACTTCAGTTGTGTTCAACTCAATGTGCCTCTATGGTCTGTAGCCCACCAGGCTCCTCTGTCCATGGAATTCTCCAGGCTGGAATACTGCCCTTCTCCAGGGGAAGTTTCCGACCCAGGGATCGAACCTGGGTCTCCTGCATCTCCTGCCTTGTAAGCTAATTCTTCACTGCTGAGCCACCAGGGAAGCCCTTTAAAAGAGTAACCTTATCATTTTTAGAGAAGATATTCTTGACTATCAAGCAATATAAAAAAGCAGAAGCTTTTGACATAACTATCAAAATTTTATTGTAATTCTAAATTGATATACATGGAATATAAAGAATATTGTCTAATTGTTAGTGCCACACTTAATAAGGACATTCAGAAAAGGGTTTAGGGCCAGAGACAACTGGCCAAGGAAGTAAATTTAGTAGGTAGGCTAGAAAGAGCATAGTAATTTGAATTCTGAGGTCACTTAAGTTGCTAAGATAGCTGTTGTAGACCCAGGACATATAGTCCTGGGAGGCAGTGGGGATGCTGATGTAATGCTTTAAAATCTGACAGTCCACAGTGAAGGGGTTAGCCCTCGAAAGCTCAATGGCATTTACAATCAATACACTTCCTTCAATTCATCGTGTTTTTTCCTGATGGTTTTCTCTTATCCCACCGCTAGTTAGACTTGTTGAGCAGAGCGCTACCGCTCCAGATGAGACAACACATTTTAGCTTCCAAAGATGTTTTACAGCTGTACTTTTAAGGTAACAATGATTAGCAAAATAATTACACCTACCGGAAGGCTGACAGCTGGCATTGATGCCGGTCCCCAGTAGATGGCGCTGTTGAGACTAAAAGCGCAATTCAGCATTCCCTCGTCATTCTGAAAAAGCTTTAGGGGGTAATTTTCCACTATCTTCCGAAGATCTCTTGTATATAAACAGAAACTGATAGTGTTTGCTCTCTATTAAGGATAGCTCCTTTCATCACTCCTGTGTTCAATAAAAGTTCTTGGACCAAAATTCTTGGTCCAAGATGAAGTATAGATTGTGTTCTTGACTACTGACCAGGCTTCAAACCAATTAAAATACTCATGGATGTCAACTATTGAGAATTCAATTGCTTCCAAAAATTCAACGTTAACACACTAAATTCTGTGATAATGGTATATTATTATCTCCCTAGAAGTCTATTTAGAATATAGATTATTTTATAGAATTGGAGAGTTTCATTGAAACTTAAAATTAAGGAATGGGAATCTATTCAGGAATTTGTTCAACAGTGTGTTTTCATTGTTTATTTCCATTTGCATATCTGTGTCCTCTGGGCTTACTTCTCTGGTTGCTATTTGTCCACCAATCTCCCATTACAACATCATTTGTGTTCTTATTAGACTTTTCTTTTTGTATACAGACTTCCTTCATCCCTTCATCATTATCTTTTTATGTCAGATTTAGTATACACTCACTCTGTTCCAGATCTATGTATGGAGAAATCAGAAAGAACAAAATAAGTAATCAAATAGAGTTTCAGCCTTGAAAGATTTTGTAACCTAGCAAAGGTGATTAAAAACATCAGAAAATGGGCACAAATGGCCTTCCCTTTCCTGGCCTTTTGACTAGAATATAGGAATCGTCCATAAATTGATGACTATACCTTGAAAATCTTGCTATTGAAACATTTAAAGTGTGTTAGATTTTAGAAACAGGCATTTTATGAATAGGAATAGAAGGGCCACCGTCTTCTATAATGAAAGGTTTGAGCTAAAATATTGCATAAATGGCCACAGGATTTTGCTGCCACTACAAGTCTGTCTGCTGGGTAGGACCTCTGTCAGGCTTCTAACCAAATGATTTCCTAAGAAGGGTTTATGCAGATGGGAGTTCGGGTTTTTCTGTTTCTTCTCTGGTAAGCAAGACTGGTTCATTTATTGTTTGGCTGAAACCACACTGTGTTCCAAGTGTTCTTTGTATTAATAAATACCAAGCTGATGACGCTCCTTTTATTTTTGTACACTGATTAGGCAAAACTTAATATTAACTATTCTTGACTCACAGTAATACATAGAATTTGCAAATTAGAGTCAACTATGATTTGCAAATTGAAGTTAATTAGAAAGTCCTAATACAGTGCCTCCTAAAAAGGCCAAAACACTTTGCATAGAAATAGCCAATTTAGAAGTCACAATTTTGCAACTGCTTTTGGCAAACAATTATTCCTTTGAGCTGTCCTCAACTGGAGTGAAGAGATGAATATTCACAAAATTGATGCGGATTTAGAAAGTGATTAAAGCACCTTTCTTCTTGAGCACTGGGGACTGAGCTCCTCCTTGGCTCCCTTGTTGCCCAGTGACGCAATCTGGTAGTTTGAAAAGCTGTAATAGTTCATGAGTAAAAAGAAAGATGATCTGGGCAAGACTTTCCAAATACTAAACTCTGTTGAGATTCTTATGTTATTGTTAGACCTTATTCTTCTTTCTTATGGAATTTCAGAGTGTTAAGAAAAGCAGTTACCTGTGACAATAAACTTATAACTGATAGAAATTGTTTTTTTTTAAATATAAAATATCAAGATTATGAACAGGTGCCTTAAAAAATTAAGTGAAATTATACATCAGAAATACTACAATGTAATTTACCACATCAGTTGAATTAGGGAATGACAACCCTCTCAATGCCTGCTGAAAAAGTATTTGATTCATTATACATGATAAAGTTTCTCAGAAATTGAAAATGAAAAGGAGTTTCATTAATGTTACATAGACCACGATAATATCCTACAGCAAGAGGCCTATGTAGTACAATCGTTTTAGACTCAATATTTCTAAAAAAATTTCAAGAGTATTTCCAACACCAAGGACAAGGAAAGAATGTTCAACATAGAACCAGAAGTTCTAGGCAAAGTAATAAAACATGAATATGAATTACAGAGTAGAAAAATAAAAAAAAGAGAGTAAAGAGACAAATTTAATAATTTGCAGGGAACATGATCACCTGATTTTGCAGTTAAATATAAGTAGCAAAATATTAAGAGATAAATTCTTAAAAAACTGAAAAGAATTAGATAAAAATTTTCTGGATACACCAGCAGTTTACAAATAAGGTGTATGTATGGGTCACATCATGTGCAAATATTTTCTCCCATTCAGTAAGTATCCTTTCACTATGTCAGGGGTGTCCTTTGTTGTGCAAAAGCACTGAAGTTTCATTAGGTCCTATTTAAAATTTTTGCTTTATTTATTTTTTGCTTGGGGAGACAGATACAAAAAATATTGCTACAATTTATGTGGAAGAGTGTTATATCTATGTTCTCTTCTAGGAATTTTATGGTTTCTGTTTTTACTTTTAAGTCTTTATAAGTCCAGCACTTCTTTTAAGAAGTATTATATCAAAGTCCTTGGAAATTTTAGTAGGTCTATAGTTTTCAAGAGAAACATAATTTCTATTATATCTATTACAATAGAAATTGCATAATTTATATTAATATTTACAAAAAGTATTTGCAGGTTTCTAATATTATGATTTCACTCACCCAGCATCCCTTAAGGACTAATGTGGTCTTTATTACCTTTGTGCATCTATATGGAATTTGGCTTGGTAGAAGATAAATTAAAAGGTTTGGAAAAGTAGGTTTTGATTAGTTTGAGATTTTGAATGTCGGTAGAAAAAAATACTAATGAAAGGAAATTTTTTGTAGTTAAAATTTTTGTTAAGCAATTTAGATAGTATTTTGTATCAAATTAGAAATTTGAGATTCACAAAGATGGAGTTAGGGCCATTTAAAACAGGTAATTGTTCTGAGCTAAGTTTCCCTCCTGGAGCCTCAGGTAGTCATCAGAGAAGCCTGGTTTTATTAGGCTACCTCCTAATACTGCAAGTATCCCTTTCTCTGAAGCAAGATATAAAGAGAATAAAATACAAATTAGTAATATTTCTGAAATTCTCCTAGAAGTTTATTTCCAAGGAGAAAAAGCTCAGTCTAATCAATATTTTGCCCCAGATGTTCCCAGGCTACACTTATCTTGAAAGCGTCTCTAGAATCATTCCATATGAAACGTGCAAGTTCCTTTGGGGTGTTTTTAGATCAACCTATTCTCTTACTATATAAGGAAACTGGGAAATAGAGTGGTCACTTAGTAATGTGAACCAGCTTGTCTTGTAAGATTTAAATCCATTTCTAAAGCCCGTGATTTTGCTGTCATACCATTTGTCCCTAAATTAGGAAGAACCGTAACTCCATGACTAATCACATGATCAATAAACTTTCACCAAATTTCACCTAGGAACCCTACCATATATGTTAAGGTGGCCAGGTGGTTTATCATTCTAATCAGATCGTTCTGAGAGAAAGAGCGTGTACTAGATGAAGCTCATACCAAAATCCCAAAGAAAAGATGAGACTGTCTCTGACCAACCAGAATATATGTTCACCCTATGTGTGTGGACTTAACAACATTTCCTCTCAAGACAGAATGGTAAATTGATGATCTTGAAGGCCAGTAACTAGGGCAAGAATACAAAGAACAGCTTTAATCCTCAAAAAGTCTTGTTATCTTTTATTTAAGTAATTAAATAATTTGGGGGCTCAGGATAGAAATCAGACGTTAATTAAGAAGGATTTAGAGAGGCTTATGCTAAGCATTTTGAAGACATTTCTTTCGTACTTATGTCAGGGTGAACTGCAGGCTTCATGGAGTTGATGCTTTGATTATGGAAAGATGAGTACAATAAGGTAATGAGATCTGTAGCCTGTCCTTCCTCAATAAATTTAGAAAATGCTTTACTTAAATGCAACTCTACTATTACACATCAATTGATGAAGTAAGCATAAAATTAATGAAAATTTTTAAAATTTTAATAAAGATTATAATAAATATTCAAAATAATTCTTTGAAATGTACCCACCTCTAAAGTTTTCAAGGGCATGATGGCTAATGTATACATAGAATTTACTGTTCCTTCCAGTCCTACCTGCCTTTCTGTCTTTGGTCAACCATGCTTATATTTACAGAAGGAAGAGAAACTGACCTTCAACACACCAATCTATTTATTTGGTTAATTCACAAAATTATGATTAAGTATTTGGCCAGTACCGGTGCCCAGAGTCCTTTATATTTGACTTTATCCTTTGGATTTTTTCCTTTATTACTATGTTGTTGCTGTCAGTTGCTAAGCCATGTCCTACTCTTTGCAACCCCTGCAGCTCACCAGGCTCCTCTGTCCTGCACTGTCTCCTGGAGCTTGCTCAAACTCATGTCCGTTGAGTTGATGATTTTATCTAACCATCTCATCCTCTGTTGCCCCCTTCTCCTTTTGTTTTCAACCTTTCCCAGCATCAGGGCCTTTTCCAGTGAGTTGGTTCTTCACATCAACTGGCCAAAGTATTGGCGCTTCAACTTCATCATCAGTCCTTCCAATGAGTATTCATGCTTGATTTCCTTTAGGATTGACCGGTTTGATCTCCTTGCAGTCCAAGGGGCTCTCAAAGAATCTTCTCCAGCAGCACAGTTCATAAGCATCGATTCTTTGATGCTCAGACTTCTTTACAGTCCACCTCTCACATCTGTACATTACTACTGGAGAGGTAGAAAAAAATCACTAATTGACTATCATTATTAACAAGCTACTTTTAGCATTCTTGTAGATTTCATGTTGTTTAATCCTAGAGTTCAGCATTGCTTGTGCTGGCTAGATTTTTGTAGGAGATAAGTCGTAACACACCGTGGGTGGTCTTGATGCTACACACACAGGTGGTCACCTTTATTTTCTTGGTTGATAAATCACCTGTAAATCAAGGCAAGGGGCTTCCCTTCTCTCCTGAAATTGACAACCATGAGGTCTTTTGTGTTGCAAAATGGTGGGGCTCTGGAGAAGATTAGAATAGAAATCCTGGACTTTGAGTAGCTACCTCTCTCTTTAGGAAAGGGGATAATTGGATGCTCTGTTGTGAGGACTGAAGGTGAAAATCCGCCCTTTTTCTCAGTGTGTGGAGAGAAGGGATAATTTTCCTTTCTGCGTCTGTGTGAGTTAGATATGTGTGTGTCTGCATCATTCCTGGCAGTTCTTGTGACAGTTGTGTGATATCATGTCAGCATAAATTATTCTCACATCTTTTGGCCATGCACACTTTCCAAGGGCTAGTCTACATATCTCCAGGAGGCAGACACCATAAGGAAGTCCAAGATACAGGGGGCAGCTCGCGGAGGTCTGTGAAGGGCACTGACTCTGCCCCTGTCACTGGCCAGATGGCAGTCTTTATTTTATTAGAAACTTAGACTGTAGTCACGTTACAAATGCCTCATACACTCTGCTTGCTTGCCTTTGGGGTATCACTGAATTATAATACAGAGGAACACTGTCTGTAATGAGGATAAAGTGCCACGTTTGTATAGTTTGGGTTAGCAACGGACAGGTACTATTCTGTTGGGACAGATTTCCATTCAGATTTGTAGCTAAAACAATTAGCTCTCAAAGTGTCAATCTTTGATTATCATAAACACAGTATCCACTTAAAAGAAAATCTATCCCAGTCCGTCATCCCCAGAGAAATCTTACATAATTTAAACTTTAAGTATCAAAAAGTAACTTTAATATATTAGAGATCTTTAAAGGAACTTAGTTACTTTGATGCAAAAATAATGCAAACATACAGTCTATATCATTAAAAAAACAGTCCTTATGTATTTAAAAAAGTTTATATAGTATTTTCTGTGGTTTAGATTGTTTAAAGTATAATTATATATATAGTACTTTAGAAATAGAAACAATCAAGATAGAGCTAAGCAAAAATGAGAAAACAAATTCAATATTAATTTTGCCAGCCAGCAACAATAACTATGAACACATATGATGCACTTTCTTACAGAATTACTACAGATCAACCCCCCACAGGCACACTGACATTTTTAAGGGAATTTCTGTACTTTAGGAACTTTAAAGGGATTACTTGACTAAACTTTTTTGGTAACCACACTTTTCACTAATCACTACATTATCAGTGTAGAAGTTTTTTTTTCTTTTTAAGTTACTTTTTAAAAGTGGTTCTTTATACTTTAAGATAATAGATTGTTTTATAAGATTTATACATTTATTTATTTGTAAATGTCAGCCGTATTTTTTAGTCTTTATTGAACTCAACATACTTGGATATTCTTGCTTGAAAGCAATCCATACAGGCTGAGTGTGCTTGTGAAATTATTCTGAATTCTTGCACGCGAGACATGGTTAGCTGCTTGAGACCTAAAACTCACATTCAAAATGATAGATGCAATTGTTTCTGAAGAAAGCTGCTTTGCTGCCATTCTTGCTCCTCTGCTGGAAGAGGATCTTTGTTGCTAGGAACTTTCTTTCTGGTTTGAAATTGAGCCACCCTTAGGAGGTGCCAGGTTGGCATCCCATCAGAGGCATTTGTGAATTACACTCTTATGAGCTCTGCTGGCTCCTGGCGTGCTCCCCTTCTGTTTCTGGGAAATCACCATGGCTTTGTCAGGTCTTCTTAGTTCAAAGAGGCGTCTCCATTGAGATTGCCTTTTCCTTTTGCCATTAATTTCTCACGACTTTACATAACTCTTGGGTGTTATGATTACTATGTCAGTGTTACATATTATAATGCATTTGACAAAATATTAAATAATTATCAATAATAACACATCACAATAGGAATATATATATATATCTTGCCAAACCATGTTGTTGTCAAATTTGATGAGCCATGTATTAAAAATTATAGGAATTTAAAAATATGTGTCATACCTCATTATATTTTGATTATTTAACAGAACCAAAGGTACAAATCATTCAAAGTTAATCATTCTAGAGACTGATAAGGAGATAGCTTAATAATATCTAAATTTTCATGAAACATATCCTTTTAAAACAGTGAAAATGACATCAAGGTTAATTAAATCCCATCTTTATTTCTATTTTCGCATAGTTTCAGAAAGTTTCAGATTTCAGAATCTGCTTAAGTGAAGAAATGGTATTAATATTAAGAGTCAATACCTTTTTTGATAATTAGTATTTTTTAAATTGTAACAATTTCAGTGGAAATTGCTTTTGGTCAATTGTAATTTTTATTTTTAATTAAAGTGGAACATGATAGGTATACTGTATAAAATATTTATTTTAAAATGCTAGACAGTAATAAAATTTTGAACAAACAGACCAAATCACAATGTAAAAAAATCTAAATGTTCAAATTCTTTTAAGGTAGAACTTGTTTCTTTTTAAAACAGATATTATACAATAAATGAGACAGGTTTAGAAAATATCTTCCGTTTTACTTGATTTAGAAATTATTGTTCTTGAAGCTTTGTGAGACTGGGACCTGAAGTGTGCAAAGCATCACATTTAATAAACTCCATAAGACATTCACATTATTGGTTCTAATGGCAGTTTATTGAAATAGATGCATTACTCAAAATCATGTGTCTATATTTAGAGGATGTACAGATTAAATATGACAGAATTTCTTCCTCCCTGTGATGGATGAATTAGCAAGTGAATAGAATTGCTTTGGACCCAAGAAGACAGGTTTGATTGCATGCCATCCTCTCTCAGATACTGGAATTTTTTTCTCAACAAGTAAGGGCAAGTTCAAGTCTATTTTGTTTATTGGTAGGTCAGCATAGACTTGTGTACACGTGTGTGTATGTGTGTGTGTGGTTAACAAGGGTAAATACTAGACAAAATTAATATGGAGGCTCAAGTAGTAATCCCTTCATTTTATTTTCTGCTGTTAAAAGTAATTAATGGATAATGTATTATCAACAATATTTGAGTAGGTAGAAAACAAAAAACAACCACAGAACATGTACACACACACCCATCCTGTATTTCCTTCCTTCATTAATTAAGCCAGTGCACATTTGAGAGTTTCTGATCTGTCTTATGTTAGACAACGAAGATGCAAAAATGTGCATGGTGTCCCTTTATAGGCCTTTAGCCTAGTAGGGAAGGTCACCAAACATATTCATGAAGTTAATTGTGGTAGGCCAACAAGTGAACATTTCCACTTGGCTAAGGAGGAGGTCAGGAAAAGCTTTAATTCAAGGAAATCATGGTTCAGCTGAGACTTAACAAGGCATGAGGAGTTTGTCAGGTGAACAAGCTGAGTCAGTGTGTTCTGGTGAGAGGACATAGCATGAGCAGAAGCCTGTGGGGGGCTCCCTAGCAGCTGCACAGGGTCCTGTGGTTAGAAGGGGTGATGCACAGAATGTAAATCAGTTAGGTGTGAAACTCACCAGAAACTGGATGATTTATTTTCCCCTGTGACTGTTCAGGAGAGTCAGTTGCTAAAACTGATTCAGAAGCTAGAGTGTCAAGGTATACGACCCCCGCAGTCTCTGGGATTTACCCACCTGAGTGCAGGAGGTCAGCCGATTATTTTTCTCTCTCTTAGTTTTGTCTTTTCCAGAAAATTTCTTGAAAATGAAATCAGTCCACTCCAGGAGATTAAAGCTGTTAAATATTGTGTCGTTTGATCTCAGTAATAGCGGTAAAGGGCTTTCCTGACAGCCCAGAGGGTAAATAATTTGCATGCAGTGTAGGATACCCAGGTTTGATTCCCTGGAGAAGGGAATGGCATCCCACTCCAGTATTCTTGCCTAAGAATTCCACAGACAGAGGAGTCTGGTGGACTACAGTCCATGAGATTAAATAGAGTCAGATACAACTAAGCAACTAAGACTTCCACACTATTTGAAGGGTTTGTCACAGCTTGGACCGTAGTGTCCTTACAGAGTATCATGGAGCCCATTAGAGGGAAAGCTGAAGGAGAGGAGGTTGTAGATGGCTCTGACTGTGTCTTGGAAAATTGGAGACTGAAAGATTTTGACAGGGTCAGATGTCATTGTAGTTTTCCAGTTGATAGAATAACATGATTCATGCCTTGGTCAACTGAACTATACACCCATTACTGAGATAATTGTGTGTGTGTGTGAAATTCACTTGCCACAGACCAGTACAATTCCAAATGTAGAAGTAAGTATGTCAGTAACTCAGTCACATCTGACTCTTTGTGACCCCATGGACTGTAGCCCACCAGGCTCCTCTGTCCATGGGATTCTCCAGGCAAGAGTACTGGAGTGGGTTGCCATTTCCTTCTCCATGGAGTCTTCCAGACCTAGGGACTAAACCCAAGTCTCCTGCTTTGGCAGGTGGATTCTTTACCACTAGCACCACTGGGGAAGCCTCATCCTACACTTGATTTTAGCCAAAGGCTGAGAAGTGTTTACTGTTTACCAGTTGGTATTGGTGTTTTTGATAGAAAAAATTACTTGGGATTATATAAATAAACATTTTATTTTATTTTCCTTTTTAAAAATAGATTTATTTATTTATTTATTTTCTTTACATTATTGTGTTAGTTTTGCCATACACTGACATGAATCCGCCATGGGTATACATGTGTTCCCCTTCCAGAACCCCCCTCCCACCTCCCTCCCGATTCCATCCTTCTGGGTCATCCTGGTGCACCAGAACAGTTTTAGATTTATAGAAAAATTACATAGTACACAGAGTTCCCATGTACCTGTCACCCAGTTTCCCCTCTAATTAATATCTTATATTGCTTCAAATCAATGGTTGGTTCTAATCAATCATTTGTTCCAATCAGTGAGCCTATATAATGATGCAATATTATTAACTAATGCCTATATTTTATTGCAACTTCTTCAATTTTTGTCTAATGTACTCCTTCTGTTCCAGGATCCCATGAAAATAGCGAATATGTTTGTCCTGCCCCCCCCAACCCCCCGCCTTAGACATCTTGTCTGAGGCAGTTTCTCAGACTTGCTTTGCCCATTTGAGAACTGATCTGGTATTCTGAGGTGCCCCATCATTTGAGATTTGTCTGGTGCTTTTTTCATCCTGTGACTGGGGTTGTGGGTATTTGGGAGGAAGATCACGGAGGTAACGTGCCCTTTTCATCTTGTTGTATCGGGGGATGAACTGTCAACACGAATCCTCACTGTAGATGTTGACCGTGGTCACTGCCTGAGGCAGCACTTGGCAGGTTTCTCTGCTGTGAAGTTCCTCCTTCTCCACCGACTTCTTCTGGCCCACAGTCCTGGGAGGAAGTTACCACACACAACCTAAATGTAAAGCTCTGAGGAGTTATGTTCGTCTTCTTAATGGCAGAGTATAATTTATATTTCAAATACAAATAATTTGAAATTGTACTGCATGAGAGATGTGTCTTTTCTCCTATTTTAATTTATTAGTTCATTTATTTATACAAATACGGACTCCTCGATGTAGCGATATATATTTACACTATTGGTTACAGTCCTACCACTGTGTTTTATTTATTTGTTTGTTTCTCAGATCACTCCATCTTTGGTTGTTGGGAATTCTTGCAGTTGTTGGGAATTCTTGCAGTTGGATCCTGTGTCTCTTCATTGCGTGTGTGAGCTAGTACTCCTTCACTTTCTAAACGATCTCAAGATTCGCTATGTGTATTCCTGCACAGTCTTTGAATCAGTCAATTATTCAAGGAACCCTGGTTCATTTCATTAGAGTAGGTGTTAGCAAACAAAGCCTGGCGACTGGGTGTGCTCAGTGTCTCTGGGGTGTTGATTTTAGGTCCCCTGAACTTAGAGAAGGAAATGGCAACCCACTCCAGTACTCTTGCCTGGAAAATCCCATGGACAGAGGAGCATGGTGGGCTACATTACATGCGGTCGCAAAGAGTAGGACACGACTGAGTGACTTCACTTTCACTTTCAACTTAGAAACATACATGTGCCTACTAATATATATATCTATATATATATGCGTATACATATATTGGTTTATTCATTTATCAATATTTCTATGTGTAACCATCTCTGTCTATATTAAGCATCACACGAATTCATATCAATTCCTCCAACTGTCATATGCCACCACCTGGATTGTTGTAACTGTATTTCCTTGTTAACTTGTAAGCTCCCACTCTAAAAGGGAAGAACCTGCCTCCCATTTTCTGCCGTCCATTTAATTGATTGAATCAATCCCATTACACATGTATAACAACATGAGAACTGTTCGCTGTAACACATGGGATACAATATTAGTGACTACCACACGCTGTTTATGTCCCATGCCTTTACTTTCAGTTTTATGCACTGTACTTCTTCCCAGAGTTAACGGAGGTGAACATCTTCTCTTTTCCCTTTACTGCAGGCGTTTCATACACCTATGGTGTAGTTAGAGTGTCTTTTCACATTCTACATGCCTCCTTAGGATCCCCTTATCTCCTGATGGTTTTAAAATTTGCATTAGTTAAGATAATGTTTGGTTATAAAGATACATGAGTTTTGACAACTGCATAATGTCATCTATTCACAGTGACAGGCATCATGTGAAACAATTTTATGGCCCTGGAATATTCCCTGCACTTCATCTATTCAGCCTTCCCCACCTCTGCTACTCCTGTAGAAACCACTGCCGATCCTCTTTCTATACCTTCACCTTTTCCAGAATGTCGTATAAGTGGAGTCACACAGTACAGTACCCTTTTCAGATTGTCTTATTTTGATTAGCCGTATGGTTTAAGATGTCTCAATGTCATGCCATTGCTTGCTCACTCACTTTTTATTACCAAGTAATGCTGTGTTATGTGACTGCACAGTGACTTCTTTGTTCATTCACGAATTGAAGGATATCTTATTTCATGTTTAATAATTGTGGCTAACATTGCTGTAAACATCTGTAACATGTTTTTATGTGGCTATTCCTTTTAAATCTGTTAAGTAAATGCCTAAGAGCTTGACTGCTGGAATGAATGGTAAGGACATGTTTGGTTTTGTGAGAAGCCACTAAACTGTCTTCCAAAGTGGCTGCACCATTTTGCATCACTAGCAGTGAATGAGAGTTCCTGTTGCTTCACATCCTTACCATCCAGAGATACTTAAATTTTTGGATTTGAGACATGCTGTTAGGTGTGTTAGTCACTCAGTCATGTCCAACTCTTGGTGACCCTGTGGACAGTAGCCTGCCAGGCTCCTCTGTCCATGGAATTCTCCAGGCAAGAATACTGGAGTGGGAAACCATTCCCTTCTCTAAGGGATGGTGTGTGGTTGTATGCCATTGTTATAATTTGCAGTTTTTCTATTTGTTTTAAAAGAATGTTTTGCATATTTTATGTACAAACCCTACATTAAATAGATGTTTTGTAAATATTTTCTCCCAGTCTAAGACTTGTCTTTTCAGAGAGCAAAAGATTTTAACTTGAAAGAAGTTCAATTTATCAGTGTTTCCTTTCATGGATTGTGTTTTTAGTGTTGTAGTTACAAAGTCATCACCAAACCCAAGATGATTTGGACTTTCTCCTGTGTTTGCTTATAGAAGCCTAATAGTTTTAGGTTTTACATTTGGGCCTATGATCTCTTTTGAGTTAATTTGTGCAAAAACTGTACAATCTGTATTTTTTTGCTTATGAATGTTCAGTTGTTTCAGGGCCACTGCTTGAAAACACTTCTCTTTTTGACTGGATTGCCTTTGCTTCTTTGTCAAAGAGAAATTAAGCAAACTGAAAATATTTCCATAGGTTTATTTATATATGAGTTCTCTGTTTTGTTACACTGACACACATCTGTATTTTTCTCTAAGACTGGTGAAAGAGATCATGGACAGTTAATGTCATTTTCCCCTAAAATGTTAGGAAGAATTCATCAGTTAAATCATATGAAAACCATACTTTTAGGGGGAATGGTTATTAATTACTGATTAAATTTCATCAGTAGACATAGGCTGATTCAGATTATCTCCTTGTTTAAATTTTGGTAGTTTGTATCTTTCATCTATGTTGTGAGGTTTGTGGGCATAGAGTTGGTTTATAATATTCCTTTATTTCACTATTATCACCACAGGATCAGTAGTGATGAACTTCTTTTTCTTTCTATTATTAGTAACTTGCATCTTGTCTGATTTTTTTCTTTGTTAACTTGGCTAGAATTATATCAATTTTATTGATCTTTTCAAAGAACCAGCTTTTTTATTTTGTTGATTTGTCTCTATTATTTTCCTGTTTTCAATCTCATTGATTTCTGCTCTAATTTTTATTATGTCTTTTTTTGTGTGTGTTTTAGCCTTATATTTCTCTTCTTTTTCTAGTTTTCCAACATGGAAGCCTAGGTTATATATTGTAGATCTTTCTTCTTTTCTAATATGTGCATTCGGTACTGTAAACTTTACTCCCCTGCTTTTGCTGCATTTTACAAATTCTGATAATTTGTCTTTTCAATGTGCTTTACTTGAAAATATTCCAGTGTCTCCTGAGATTTCTTTGACCCATGGGCTATTAGAAGTGTAGTTTAATCTCCCAATATTTTACCATTTTCTAGCTATTTTTCTGTTGTTAATTTCTAGTTTAATTTTATGACAACCTGAGAAAATATTTTTGTATGACTTCTTTCAAAATAAATTTGTTAAGATGTGCATAATGACTCAGAATATGGACTATATGGGTCAGTGCTCCAAGTGAGCAAGAGAAGCACACATATTTTGCTGTTCTGAGGATACGTTTTCACTAAATGTTAATTAGATCACATATATTCCTAGTGCTATTCGAATCAATTATATACACTTCTTGCTTGGCTACCTGTTGAATCCCTGAGGCTTCCCTGATAGTTCAGTTGGTAAAGAATCTGCCTGCAATACAGGAGACCCCAGTTCCATTCCTGGGTTGGGAAGATGTCCTGGAGAAGGGAAAGGCTACCCATTCCAGTGTTCCTGAGCTTCCCTTGTGGCTCAGCTAGTAAAGAATCCGCCTGCAATGTGGGAGATGTGGGTTTGATCCCTGGGTTGAGAAGATCCTCTGAAGAAGAAGAACAATCTAGTGTTCTGGCCTGGAAAATTCCACGAACTGTATAGGCCATTGGAGTTGTAAAGAGTCGGACACAACTGAGTGACTTTCACTATAACCACTATATCATCTATCAATTACTGAAAGAGAGGAGCTGAAGTCTCCAGCTATGGCCATGGATCTGTTTCTTTTTTCAGTTCTTTTAGTTTTGCCTCATGTATTTTGATGTTCTGTTGTTAGATGCATACATATTTAGGATTGTTTTGTCTCCTTGCAGAATTGATCCCTTGACCACTATGAAATCTCCTTTCTACCCCTGATAGTTTTTCTTGTTCTGAGTTTGTTTATGGTCTGAAGATAATATTGTAACTCCATCTTTATTTTGATAACTGTTAGCATGGTCTGTCTTTCTTCACCCCTTTGTTTTAAATATATCTGTATTTTTATATTCAGATTTTTTTGGCAAAATGTGATTAAGTCCTCTGTTTTTAGCTGCTTTGAAAACCTCTGTTAGTTGGTTTATTTACACTATTTCCATTTAAAATGACTATTGATATCAGTGAATTAGTATTTACCATGTTTATAACCATTTTCTATTAGTTGCATTTTTCTCTCGTTTCTCTTTGTTCTCAGCTTCTGCTTTCTCTGGTTTTGATTAAGTTTCTATTATTCTATTTCATATTGTCATTTATCATATCATATATACGTCTTTGTTATTTTCTTTGTGGTTGTCTTAGAGATTGCAATGCATGTTTTTATGTATCCTCAGGCCGCTTTCAAGTAAATAACTGTCTACTGCTTCATAGTTAATTCTGGTATCTTACAGTATTCCTTAAGACTTTGCTGACATTCATTTCATGGATCCATCTACTATAATTGGCTAATGCATTATTGCAATTACTACTTTGAATGAGCATGTATTTTTGATCAACTGAGAATTTAAAAATATTTTATTTTACCTTTAAATTTCTTCTCCAACAGTCTTCTGTCAGGTAAATCTGAATTTTTTTATACTTATTTTTCTTCTCTCTTAAGAACTTTTTATAAATTTTCTCACAGGGCACAGCTGCTGTTAATGAAATCTCTTTATTTTTATTTGAGAAAATCTTTATTTTTCTTTACTTTTGAATGATAATTTCATTGGATAGAATTCTAGACTGGTATGTTTGCAGCATACAAAACATTTCACTTTGCTCTCTTCTTGCTTGCAATATTTCTAACATAAAATACAATATATTAGTAAAGCCATTGTAGGCATTTTTACATTTATGTTGATGATTTTTGCTTTAAGCATTTCCTTCTTAGAGATTCCATCTCTGTGCCTTTATTACTCATCCATTTCGCACACTGTCTTCTTTGTCGTCAGAACTCTTAAGATGTTAATCATAGTCACTGTAAAATCCGTGTCTGATGACAAAAAAAATTGTTTTATATCTGTATATATCTATACACATATATTTATATAGTATCTGTATATATCTAAATATGCTTCTGATACTTGCTTTTGTCTTCAGACTGTGTTTCCTTGACCTTTACCATGCTTTGCAGTTTCTGTTGACAAGTGGATCTGATGTACCAAGGAGTAGGAGCTGAGGTAAACAGGCTTTGGTGGGAGGTTTTGTGTTTGCTTGAGAAGGAGTCTGGCTCTGTTTCACGTTTGCTCTGGCTGTCGGTGCCAGAGGCTTCTGCTTCCTCCACTGCTGATTTTGGGCTCCCATGTTTCCTTTTAGTTTATCTAGGATAAAGTCCTTCTCAGATAAAGTTGCTGTTGCTGCTGCTCCAGCTGATACCTGCACTGTTTCAGTGGAGTCCTGCAGGCGTGGTAGGCAGGTGCAGTGGGAAGATGGATTCTGTGACTTCATTTATGATTAAGTCTCAGTCTTTGGGCTTCTCTGGTGGTGCAGATGGCAAAGAATCTTCTGCCTTCAACATGGGAGACATGGATTCGATCCCTGGGTTGGGAAGATCCCCTGGAGAAGTGACTGGCTACCCACTCCAGTATTCTTGCCTGAAGAATTCCATGGACAGAGGAGTCTGATGGGCTACAGTCCGTGGAGTCGCCAAGAGTCAGACACGACTGAGTAACTGAGCATAAGCAATGATTGAAACTCAAGAGGGGTAAGCTTCACAGGCATGGGTAGCTTCTTCTTACATATCTTGACCATTTTCTCTTTATTTTGATGAACACCTGTTCTGTCATTGTTGTTCAGTTGTGCAGTCACGTCCGACTCTTTGTGACCCCATGGACTGCAGCATGCCAGGCTTCCCTGTCCTTCACTATCACCCAGAGCTTGCTCAAACTCATGTCCATCAAGTCGGTGAACACATCCAACCATCTCCTCTTCTGTTGTCCCCTTCTACTCCTGCCTTCAATCTTGCCCAGCATCAGGGTCTTTTCCAATGAGTTGGCTATTAACATCAGGTGGCCAAATATTGGCATTTCAGCTTCAACATCAGTCCTTCCAATGAATATTCAGGATTGATCTCCTTTAGGATGGACTGGTTAGATCTCCTTGCAGCCCAAGGGATGCTCAAGAGTCTTCTCCAACAGCACAGTTCAAAAGCATCAGTTCTTCAGTGCTCAGCCTTCTTTATGGTCCAACTCTCACATCTATACATGACTACTGGAAAAACCATAGCTTTGACTGTACAGACCTTTGTTGGCAAAGTAATGTCTGTACTTTTTAATATGCTGTCTAGGTTGGTCATAGCTTTGCTTCTAAGGAGTAAGTGTCTTTTAATTTCATGGCTGCAATCACCATCTGCAGTGATTTTGGAGCCTGAAAATGAAGTCTCTCACTGTTTCCATTGTTTCTCCATCTATTTGCCATGGAGTGATGGGACAGGATGCCATGATGTTAGTTTTTTGAATGTTGAGCTTTAAGCCAGCTTTTTCACTCTCCTCTTTCACTTTCATCAAGAGGCTCTTTAGTTCTTCTTCACTTTCTGCATTAAGGGTGGTGTCATCTGCATATCTGATATTATGGATATTTCTCCCGGCAGTCTTGATTCCAGCTTGTGCTTCCTCCATCCTGGCATTTTACTTGATGTACTCTGCATATAAGTTAAATAAGCAGGGTGACACTATACAGCCTTGACATACTCCTTTCCTAATTTTGAGCCAGTCTCTTAAGTTAAATAAGCAGGGTGACACTATACAGCCTTGACATACTCCTTTCCTAATTTTGAGCCAGTCTCTTGCTCCATGTCCTGTTTTAACTGTCACTCCTTGACCTGCATGCAGTTTTCTCAGCAGGGAGGTAAAGTACTCTGGTATTTCCATATCTTTAATAATTTTCCAGGTTTTTTTTTGTGATCCACACAGTGAACGGCTTTAGCTCCTATATCCTGAGTCAAATCTTCTCACATTTCTGCTTTATTTTCTCTAGTTGTCTCAGTCATTTGTTATTTTCTTCATCCCATAAAATTCCCACTACTCTGTGTAAATATTGTCAAAGAATAAATGCACCAGATAATACTTTGTAGATAAAAAGGTGAACACACTATTTAAAATTCTTATTCATGTGTGGTATTTACATTTATAAATTAATGTCTTCTTTTCAACTTAGCTGCATGTTCTTTGAAGGCAATGAGCTCAGGTCTTTAAATCTCTTGTAACACTGTAAAGCTCCTTACCTTAAACCATTCTTCAGTATGAAGACCAGATTATAGCACTCCTTAAATGTCAAGAGGTTTATTTAAAGCAAAGAGCACTTGAAGATTAAACTCTTATACTTATCTGAATGGATCTGTAGGCTTACCTGTTTAACTGACAATATCTTCAAACCTCATAGGCCAAAAGATTATACATTCTAGAAATCATGTGATGAGGAGTTTTGTTGTACTTAATGTAGATGGAAGATACAGTGACAATCTAGAAGCATTTTATTCAATTATTTCTATAGTGTAAGCTTTGGAATTCAATGAACTGAATTTTGAAATCCTGCTTAACCTTCTGTTATCACCCTGCCTAGCAAATATTTTTGGGCTTCCCTGGTAGCTCAGCTGGTGAAGAATTTGCCTGCAATGTGAGAGACCTGAGTTCAATCTCTGGGTTGGGAAGATCACTTGAAGAAGGGAATGGCTACCCGTTCCAGTACTGTGTCCTGGAGAGTTCCATGGACTGTATAGACCATGGTGTCACAAAAAGTTGGACAAGATTGAGTGATTTTCACTTCACTTTAGCAAAATATTGAAGCTTTATGTTTTGGTCTTTGCATCTGTAAGAGATATATAATTATAAATTAAAAAAAATATTTTTGTGAGGATTAAAATACATGAATTCTGAAAAGCACCAAGCATATTGTATAGCACATAGGAAACTTGATAAAGGATATCTGTTCTTATTATACTCAGTTTAATGCTCCAAATGAGTCTAGAAAAGTATCATGTAGCCTCCATGCATGTGTGCCTAGTCATTCAGTCATGTCTGACTCTTGGTAACCCCACGGACTGTAGCCTGGCAGGCTCCTCTGTCCGTGGGGTTTCCCAGGCAATAATACTGGAGTGGATTGCCATTTCCTTTTCCAGAGAATCTTCCTGACTCAGGGATCAGTCCCACGTCTCCTGCATGTCCTGCATTGGTAGGCAGGTTCTTTACCACTGAGCCACCTGGGAAGCCCATGTAGACTCCATAAGCATTCTTTAAAAAAAAAAAAATTTTTTTTTGGCCATGTCTCAGCATGTGGGATCTTAGTTCCTCCACCAAGGATGGAACCCGTGTCCCCTGCAGTGGAAGCACAGAGTCTTATCCACTGGAATGCCTGGGCAGTCCCTCCATAAATGTTCTTATTCTACCAAAATATTCTTCAGAAACTTGGAGAGAATACAAACATTTGCCATTTTTCTGCATTTGTAATAGAAGGTTAATTCCTATGGGATTTTCTAAATTGCTTGTTTGCAAAACTCTTTGAATGAAAGATGGATGTTTCCTGTAGATAACATAAGGAAGGGAAAACTTTAGGATAGGCTGTGAGAAGAAGGGCTGGTCTATAAGCAGAATGTATGTGAGGACAGGAAGGCAGAGAGGGCATCATGGGATATGGTGTCACCTGTGGGAAGAGGTTGGGGTGGGGGCTAGTCTTCGGTGCTCAGGTGGATCTGGAGGACTCCTGACTTTTTTATGATCAGTGGTTAATTTATTTGACTCTTTGTTCATATTCTCTAAATAAATCGAATTGAGGCATAATACACACTGGATAAATTATATCAATTTTAAGTGTAGATTTCAAAGAGTTTGATGCACATGGGCACACCCATATAACCACCCCACCAAACAAGATACGTAATATTAACTTTACCTTCATTTATTCTTTTTCTACCTACTTATGGAAAAAACTTGGTTTGTTGATTTTAGATCTTTCTTCTCTTCCTGTAGAAGCCTTTATACCTATACGTTTTCTTCTAAGGATAAATTTCACCACATTCAATGAATTTTGATATGTTCTTATTTTTACTCAGTGCAAATATTTAAATATTTTTCCTTCTGATTTCTTTTTTGATTCATATCCTAATTGGAACTGTGATGTTTAAATGCCAAATATTTAGATATTTCCTAAGTCTTCTATATTCATTGAGTTCTAATTTGATTCTACTGTAGTTATAGAACCTGCTGCCTATTATGTCAGTCTTACAACTTAGCAATACTTACTTTATGATCTTAGTTCAGTTCAGTTGCTCATTTGAGTCTGACTCTTTGTGACCCCATGGACTGCAGCATGCCAGGCCTCTCTGTCCATCACCAACACCCTGGGTTTTCTCAAACTCATGTCCGTTGAGTTAGTGATGGTATCCAACCATCTCATCCTCTGTCGTCTCCTTCTCCTCCTGTCTTCAATCTTTCCCAGCATTAGGGTCTTTTCAAATGAATTAGTTCCTTGCATCAGGTGGCCAAAATGTTGGGATTCAGCTTCAGCATCAGTCCTTCCAATGCATATTTAGGACTCATTTCTTTTAGGATGAACTCGTTGGATCTCCTTGCAGTCCAAGGGACTCTCAAGAGTCTTCTCCAACATCACAGTTCAAAAGCATCAATTCTTTAGTGCTCAGCTTTCTTTATAGTCCAACTCTCACATCCATAAATGACTACTGGAGAAATTATAGCTTTGACTAGATGGACCTTTGTTGACAAAGTAATGTCTCTGCTTTTTAATATGCTGGTCTAGCCTATGGTTTATACTGAACATATAAACAGTATTTGGACTCTGCTGGTATTTTGTGGAATGTTCTATAGAGGTCAGCTAGATCAAGATTCATGATCCATATCTTTATCTTCCCTGGTTTTGCATCTTACTGTCTTATCCATTAGTAATAGAGGAATACAGAAATATCAAAGTCTAATTACTAAATCAATGATTCTTCTTTTAGATTCTGTCAGATTTTTGCCTTGTGTATTTTGGGGACCCATTGTTAGGATTGTATACATTGATTATTGTTATGTTTTCTAATGTATTGACTCAAGGCTTCTTTAATTTACCAATTCTAGTGGCTTCACAAATTTATATTACCTGCCGATTCTCTGAAGGTGTGAAGATTCTAGAGGGTGGCTCTTTAATGCATGGCCTCTGGTTTAGTAGCAGCCACATCACCTGTGAGTACTGTTGCCAAGTTTAGCAAACAAAGCACACCAAGGTAAACCTGAATTTTGATTCATGAAAGAAAATTGTACATGTTTCATTGAGTACCTAAAATTCATATTTACCTGGTTACTTGTATTTTTTTTTCTGTCAGCCCCACCTGGGACTGTTTTAGAAATGCAGAATCAAGAATTCCATCTCAGACCTATTGAATTGGAGTCTGCATTTTAATGAGAGCTTTTGATAAGTTCCATGAATATTAACGTTCCAGAAGTGTTGGACCGAGTTTGACTGAAGGCAGGAAGAGTCAGGTGGAGAATCACAGAGTGATATCTTAGCTATGAATTCAAAGCAGCAATAGGAACACATGCTTTTGAAGAGAGTTTATGATCGCTGGTTCTGCTCATTTCTGCAAATCCCCAATTAAACAATTTACTGGATTTCCTTAATGTCATGTATAATAAAAACCACTTCCAAATTAGTTGTAGCACTTGGCTGTAAGTGTTATAAAGTAATAAAAGGAAAATAATTCAGAAATGTAGCCATTGGGATATTATTTTTTGAATAAACTTTCTGTTTTAATTATATTAAAGACATTTGGTCAAAGCCATTATGGACTTTTTAAATCTCGGGGCATTTAGACGTGGTGATGGATTGTTCTCCGTCACCACCTCCTCTCATCCTAAACTCTTGTCTTTTTTTAGACTTTCATTTCCCTAATGATCACATTGTTTACTATAACTGCTTTTAAACAATTATCTCAGCTGTTTCACCTAAATATATCTGCACTGAACATTTATCTGTAAAGTAATTAGCCTTTATTAATTAGACTGTACATGTGTAATAAAATGTAATATTTCTATTATATGTTACATATATATACTTATATGTATGTGCACCTGTGCTCAGTCATTCAGTTGTGTCTGACTCTTTGCAACCCCACGTACTGTAGCCCACCAGGCTCTTCTGTCCATGGGATTCTCCAGGCAAGAATACTGGAGTGGGTTGTCATTCTCTCCTCCAGGGGTTCTTCTTGACACAGGGGTCGAACCTGCGTCTCTTGTGTCTCCTGCATTGGCAGATGGGTTCTTTACCACTGGCACAACCTGGGAAGCTCGAACATATTTATATCTGTTCTGAAATGTAATTCTAGATATCAAAAATTACAATCCTTAATAACTTTTTAAAAATAACAACAATTAAGTAATGCTGCTTTTTATTTCAGACATTTTCATGCTTTTTTCTCAGTTTGGAAAATCCTATTATTTTATTCTCTCTCTATTTAAAAAATTGAAGTATAGTTGATTTGGAATTTTGTGTTAGTTTCAGGTGTATAGTACAGTTGTTCAGTATATAATTGTTGTTGTTCTTCAGTTGCCCATTCATCTCCGACTTTTTATAACCCCATGGACTGCAGCACCCTAGGCCTCCCTGTCCCTCACCATCTCCCAATGTTTGCCTAAGTTCTTGTCCATTGGATTGGTGGTAGCATACAGCCATCTCCTCCTCTGATGCCCTCTTCTCCTTCTGCCCTCAATCTTTCCCAGCATCAGGGAAAGTATATAATATATTCCTATCTATTGATATGTATGTATTCTTTTTCAGATTTTTCCTTTATCAGTTCAATTGCTCAAATGTGTCTGACTCTTTGCAACCCAAAAGACTACTGCACACCAGACTTCTCTGTCCATCACCAATTCTCAAAGCTTGCTCAAACTCATGTCCATCGAGTCAGTGATGCCATCTAACCATCTCATCCTCTGTCATCCCCTTCTCCTCCTGCCTTCAATCTTTCCCAGTATCAGGGTCTTTTCCAGTGAGTCAGTTCTTTGCATCAGGAGGCCAAAGTATTGGAGTTCAGCATCAGTCCTTCCAGTGAGTATTCATGGTTGATTTCTTTTAGGTTTGACTGGTTGGATCTCCTTGCAGTCCAAGAGACTCTCAAGAGTCTTCTCCAACACTACAGTTCAAAAGCAGTGTAGTTCCCTGTGCTATACAGTAAGTCCTTGTTGGTTATCTGTTTTATATATAGTGATGTGTAACTGTTAATCACAGACTCCAAATTTATTCCTCCCCCCTTTCCCCCTTGGTAACTATGTTTGCTTTTTATGTCTGTGAGTCCATTTCTGTTTTGTAAATAAATAAGTTCACTTGTATCTTTTTGTTGTTGTTGTTCCACATAAAGTGGTGTTACAAGATGTTTATCTTTGTCTGGTCCCCTCACAATGGAATATTTGGTTCAGTTCAGTTCAGTCGCTCAGTCGTGTCCGACTCTTTGCGACCCCATGGACTGTAGCATGCAAGGCCTCGCTGTCCATCACCGACTCCCAGAGTCCACCCAAACCCATGTCCATCGAGTTGGTGACGACATCCAACCATCTCATCCTCTATCTTCCTCTTCTCCTGCCCCCAATCTTTCCCAGCATCAGGGTCTTTTCAAATGAGTCAGCTCTTCACATCAGGTGGCCAAAGTACTGGAGTTTCAGCTTCAACATCAGTCCTTCCAATGAACACCCAGGACTGATCGCCTTTAGGATGGACTGGTTGGATCTCCTTGCAGTCCAAGTGTTTCTCAAGAGTCTCCTCCAACACCATACTTCAAAGCATCAATTCTTCAGAGCTCAGCTTTCTTTATAGTCCAACTCTCACATCCATACATGACCACTGGAAAAACCATAGCCTTGACTAGATGGACCTTTGCTGGCAAAATAATATCTCTGCTTTTTAATATGCTGTCTAGGTTGTCATAACATTCCTTCTAAGCAGTAAGCGTCTTTTAATTTAATGGTGGTTATCACCATCTGGAGTGATTTTGGAGCCCAGAAAAATAAAGTCAGCCACTGTTTCCACTGTTTGCCCACCTATTTACCATGAAGTGATGGGACCAGATGCCATGATCTTCGTTTTCTGCATGTTTAGCTTTAAGCCAACTTTCTCAGTCTTCTGTTTCACTTTTATCAGGGAGCTCTTTAGTTCTTCATTTTCTGCCATAAGGGTGGTGTCATCTGCATATCTGAGGTTATTGATATTTCTCCCAGCAGTCTTGATTCCAGGAATATTACTCAGCCATAAAAAGAACAAAATAATGCCACTCGTAGCAACATGGATCGGTCTAGAGATTATCATACTAAGTGAAGTAAGACAGACAGAGGTTTTTGTGCTTTAATAACAACATGGTGAATTTTCATTGAATGATTGGGAACTGTAACAGCATCTTCCAGCCACACCACTCTCCTCCACTGTGACCCTTGCCTGGTTATGTCAGCTCTCTGCCCTGCTGCTTCGTCATCTTTGAAATGAGAATTTTATCACACTTAGTTTTCCAGTGTTGCTGTGTGGGCCAAGTTTGGAGAGGCATACAATTAAAACATTGCTCACCTTAATGTCCAGTGGTACACTGATGATCTCTACTCAAAATATGCTGTTTATTCCTAATACTAGTCATTATTCTCTCCATGTAGACTTTTATGAAACCGTAATTCTTCTGAGGAGAGGAATACATGTTATTTGAATGTTTCGGGAAGGGAATTCCCTTGCAGTCCAATAGTTAGGACTTGGTACTTTCATTCCTAGGGTACAGGTTTGATCCCTGGTTGGGGGACTAAGGTCCTGCAAATCATGCATCCTCTCCCCAGAAATTAATGATATGGTTTATTTTGCTTTAAATAGAGTTACGCACAGGTGTTGGTAATTATTAGCAAGGGAGCAAAAAGGAAAGCAGCTTGGGTGGCAGACCAATGGTAGCCATATGGAAGACAGATTTAGTGAAGATAAATAAAGCCAGGCTCAAGCTAAGCCCTGTAATTAAACCCTTTCATCTACTCTAGAAATGCAGCTGATGCAAAATATTCACACGTGTTCCTTACATCAAAAAAGAATGTATTAATATATGTGTCATAACTGATCCTGTCTATATTTAAGCATTTGTTGACTCCACGTCACTCCAGATCCATTCAGATATTTCTGAAGTTGTCTTGGAAGTTATCATTTAGTCATTGCATAACTGGCTGAAGAACTTCTTGCCAGTCTTACTGGTTCATCTTCTTATATAATGCAACTTTGTCCTCATCTTTACTCTGGGGAGTTTTATGCTCATGAAGCTGCCATGCTTTTTATTTTTAGGGTGATATCGTTTGACCGCCTTTATAGAATGTCACTGAGATAAGCTGGCTTTCTGGGATTTTCATAGTCCTTTCATTGTTAGGCTAGTGAACACATGAACTCTCGGGCAACTGGTCACTATTTCTCAGGGAATACATTTTTTATTGATAAGTAATCTTTCTGAGCAGTTTTAGATTTATAGCAAAATTGAACAGGAAGTAGAGTCCCCATCCATACCCTTCTTCCTCCTAACACAGCTTCTGCAGCTATTAGCAACTTACATTAGTGTGGTATGTAACATTTGTTGCAATTCATGCTGATATCAGTACATTTGTATCAACTGAAGTTACAGTTTACGTTAGCGTACACTCTCTTTGCTTCCCAGGTGGTGCTAATGGTAAAGAACTCACCTGCCATTGCTGGAGATGTATGAGACATAGGTTCGAATCCTGGGTCAGAAAGACCCCTTGGAAGAGGGCATGCCCACCCACTGCAGTTTTCTTGCCTGTAAAATCCCATGAACAGAGGGACCTGATGGGCTACAGTACATGGGGTGGCAAAGAGTCAGACACTGCTTAGCTAAGTTGAGGTGACTTAGCGTGCACACACACTCTCTGTTGTATAATCCTATGAGTTTAGACACATGCCAAATGTCACCTGTTCATTCTCACACTATTATGCAGAAGTTTCATTGCTGTAAAATTTCTGTATGCTTCACCTGGTCAACCTGCATCCCTCATTCTGAACCCCTGACAACTACTTATACTGTTTCTGTAGTTTCATCTTTTCCAGGATGTTATATGCTAGAATCGTGAAATATGTAGCCTTTTCATGTTGGCTTCTTTTACTCAGTAATACCCGTGAACTTCTTTCATGTCTTTTCATGGCTTGCTAGCACAGGTTAATTACCACTGAGTAATATCCCATTGCCTGGACGTACTGGTTTACCTTTTCATTCACCTACTGAAGGACATCTAAGATGCTTCCAAATTTTGGCATTCATGAAAAAACTGCTGTAGATATTTGTGTGCAGGGTTTAGGTGGACATAAGTTTTCAATTCCTTTGGATAAATACTAGGAAGCATGACTGCTGGACTATATGTAAGGGCATGTTTAGTTTTGTAAGAATCTGCCAACTTGTCTTCCACAGTGGCTTTAACATTTTGCAAGTAATGAGAGTTCCTTTTGCCTCACTTCCTCACCAGCATTTGTGCTGTCAGTGTTCTACATTAGAGACGTGCTAACAGGAAGATGGTGATGTCTCACTGTTGCTTTAATTTGCAATTCACTAACAGTTTTATCCAACTCTTTGCAACCCTCTGGACTGTAGCCTGCCAAGCTTCTCTGTTCATGGGGTCTTTTAAGCAAGAATACTGGAGTGGGTTGCTATTTTCTCCTCCAGGGGATCTCCCCAATGCAGGGATCAAATCCCTGCGTGTCCAGCATTGCAGGCAGATTCTTTACCCATTGAGCCATCAGGGAAGCCCTTAATGGTACACATTGTTGAGCATCTTTTCATATGCATAGTTATCTTTTGTGTATCTTCTTTGGTGAGATATTCAGATATTTTTCCCATTTCTAAACTGGGTTGTTTATTTTATTATTATTATTAAAGATCCTGCATTTTGGTGTATTTCCTTGATTCTTGCACCATACTGCCAACTTTGAAACTAGTACTCAATACAAGGTACCTGAGTTGTTTGTCTGGAAAGACATGGAAAGAACTAAAACACATAAAATTGAGAAATCACTTTTAAGATAATTTTAACTGATTTTTTTTGTCAGTCAGTCCTTTGCTAGCTTCTGTGCATAGAAGGAAAATGAGCACACCTCCTCCCCCACTCCTGTTGTGCCCTAGGTGCTGAAACAGTCAGCTGGGACACTATGAAAGCAATGCTAAGGGGAAAGTTCATAGCAATACAAGCTCACCTCAGGAAACAAGAAAAAAATCAAATAAATGACCTTACTATACACCTAAAGCAACTAGAAAGGGAAGAGATGCAGAAGCCCAGGTCTAGTAGAAGGAAAGAAATCTTAAAGATCAGGGAAGAAATTAATGCAAAGGAATCAAAAGTGACCATAGCAAAAATCAACCAAGCCAAAAGCTGGTTCTTTGAGAAGATAAATAAAATTGACAAACCGTTAGCCAGACTCATCAAGAAACAAAGGGAGAAGAACCAAATCAACAGAATTAGAAATGAAAACGGAGAGATCACAACAGAAAACACAGAAATACAAAGGATCATAAGAGACTATTATCAGCAACTATATGCAAATAAACTGGACAATTTGGATGAAATGGACAAATTCCTAGAAAAGTACAACTTTCCAAGACTAAACCAGGAAGAGATAGATAATATTAATAGACCCATCACAAGCACGGAAATTGAAACCGTAATCAGAAATCTTCCAAAAAACAAAAGCCCAGGACCAGATGGCTTCACAGCTGAATTCTACCAAAAATTTAGAGAAGAGCTAACACCTATTCTACTCAAACTCTTCCAGAAAATTGCAGACGAAGGTAAACTTCCAAACTCATTCTATGAGGCCTCCATCACCCTAATTCCAAAACCTGGCAAAGATGCCACAAAAAAAGAAAACTACAGGCCAATATCACTGATGAACTTAGACGCAAAAATCCTCAACAAAATTCTAGCAAATAGAATCCAACAACACATCAAAAAGATCATACATCATGATCAAGTAGGCTTTATCCCAGGGATGCAAGGATTCTTCAATATTCGTAAATCGATCAATGTAATACACCACATTAACAAATTAAAAAATAAAAATCACATGATTATCTCAATAGATGCAGAGAAAGCCTTTGACAAAATTCAACATCCATTTATGATAAAAACCCTCCAAAAAGCAGGAATAGAAGGAACATACCTCAACATAATAAAAGCTATATATGACAAACCCACAGCAAACATTATCCTCAATGGTGAAAAACGGGAAGCATTCCCCCTGAAATCAGGGACAAGACAAGGGTGCCCACTCTCACCACTACTATTCAACATAGTTTTGGAAGTTTTGGCCACAGCAATCAGAGCAGATAAAGAAATCAAAGGAATACAGATTGGAAAAGAAGAAGTAAAACTCTCTCTGTTTGCTGATGACATGATCCTCTATATTGAAAACCCTAAAGACTCTACGAGAAAATTACTAGAGCTAATCAGTGAATATAGCAAAGTTTCAGGATACAAAATCAACACACAGAAATCCCTGGCATTCCTATACACTAACAGTGAGAAATCAGAAAGAGAAATTAAGGAAACAATCCCATTCACCATCGAAACAAAAAGAATAAAATACCTAGGAGTATTTCTACCTAAAGAATCAAAAGACTTGTATATAGAAAACTATAGAACACTGATGAAAGAAATCAAGGAGGACACAAACAGATGGAGAAATGTACCGTGCTCATGGATTGGAAGAATCAATATAGTGAAAATGAGTATACTACCTAAAGCAATCTATAGATTCAATGCAATTCCTATCAAGCTACCAGAGGTCTTCTTCAAAGAATTAGAACAAATAATTTCTCAATTTGTATGGAAATACAAAAAACCTCGTATAGCCAAAGCAATCTTGAGAAAGAAGAATGGAACTGGCGGAATCAACCTACCTGACTTTAGGCTATACTACAAATCCACAGTCATTAAGACAGTATGGTACTGGCACAAAGACAGAAACATAGATCAATGGAACAGAATAGAAAGCCCAGAGATAAATCCACGCATCTATGGACACCTTATCTTTGACAAAGGAGGCAAGAATATACAATGGAGAAAAGACAACCTCTTTAACAAGTGGTGCTGGGAAAACTGGACAGCCACTTGTAAAAGAATGAAACTAGATCACTTTCTAACACCATACACAAAGATAAACTCAAAATGGATCAAAGATCTAAGCATAAGACCAGAAACTATAAAACTCCTAGAGGATAACATAGGCAAAACACTCTCTGCCATAACCCAAAGCGGGATACTCCATGACCCACCTCCCAGAATATTGGAAATAAAAACACGAATAAACAAATGGGACCTAATTAAAATTAAAAGCTTCTGCACAACAAAGGAAACTATAAGCAAGGTGAAAAGACAGCCTTCAGAATGGGAGAAAATAATAGCCAATGAAACAACAGACAAACAATTAATCTCAAAAATATACAAACAACTCCTGCAGCTCCATTCTAGAAAAATAAACAACCCAATTAAAAAGTGGGCCAAAGAACTTAACAGACATTTCTCCAAAGAAGATATAAAAATGGCTAACAAACACATGAAAAGATGCTCAACATCACTCATTATCAGAGAAATGCAAATCAAAACTACAATGAGGTACCACTTTACACCAGTCAGAATGGCTGCCATCCAAAAGTCTACAAGCAATAAATGCTGGAGAGGATGTGGAGAAAAGGGAACCCTCTTACACTGTTGGTGGGAATGCAAACTAGTACAGCCACTATGGAAAACAGTGTGGAGGTTCCTTAAAAAGCTGCAAATAGACCTGCCATATGACCCGGCAATCCCACTGCTGGGCATATACACCGAGGAAACCAGAATTGAAAGAGCCACGTGCACCCCAATGTTCATCGCTGCATTGTTTACAATAGCCAGGACATGGAAGCAACCTAGATGCCCATCAACTGACGAATGGATAAGAAAGCTGTGGTACATATACACAATGGAATATTACTCAGCATTAAAAAAAAATTCATTTGAAGCAATTCTACTCAGATGGACGAAACTGGAGCCCATTATCCAGAGTGAAGTAAGCCAGAAGCAAAAACAACAATACAGTATATTAACACATATATATGGAATTTAGAAAGACAGTAATGAGAACCCAACATGGGAGACAACAAAAGGAACGCAGATGTATAGAATAGACTTGTGGACTTTGTGGAGGAGGGTAAGGGTGGGATGAGATGGGAGAAGGGCATTGAAGCATGTTAATTGTCATGTGTCTAATCAATCGCCAGCCCAGGATTGATGCTCGGG